>OY294038.1:65311739-65721084 GCA_958510855.1 Rhagonycha lutea
ATTTTATTTTATATACTATGATCAAAGTTTTGTTGACTTGGCAAAAAGATGATACGCATAGTCAAGATTATTCAGAAACGGTTATGTTGGGACAACCTCCATCAAAGGAACCGTCTATTTCTGATTCCATTGCTTCGAGCATAGATTCGGAGACGTGCGAAGGAATAATCCGTAAATTGGACCGGGCTTCCATGGCGGTCACATTCGACGAATGCTTGCAACAGCTGAGTATTATTCAAGGTTACCTCAATGAACCAATTAAACCTTGGTGGAGGGACCTGCTGCAGTACAAAACTCTGGACGAAAGGTAAATTTCAGGTTTTTGGAAGTTCCTTCTAAAGTTAATTTTTGGGCAGGTTCACCTACACGGGAGAACAGAAGGAGGAATTTGAGCAGGAAGAATACGAAAAAATCGAATTCACGGATTTGAACAAAATCCAAAAAGAACTTTGTTTGATTATGACGACCTTGACGGAAAGCACTCGTGAAATTTTAAAGTATGGAACCTTTGAAAAACTGTTGGGTGTTCTGGACGCGTTGGATAAGGAATCGAAGGAGTTAGCAATCTTGGAAAATTTGACTTCGGATTATCAAGCAACCTACGATTCCGTGTGCAAAAGAATTTCGTATGAAAAAAAGAAGTTTACCGCCGAAACGTTGAAAACGGTGTCAGTGCTTTCGGATTTGAACACTGCCATGGCTGACTTAGAGAGTAAGAAAATCGTCAAAAGTTTTTCCAAAACACTAAAATTTTGTTTTAACAGTTCTCAGCAAAACGGAATACCACTACATCGACTGTTGGGAAAATTCGCGATACTCGCAACACCGACGGACTCTTGTCATTGAGGAAGATGTCTTTAACAATAATATTGCCGATTGTGACCAAAAGAAAGAATATGAGAACCGAATCCACAAAGAGATCGAAAATTATTTACTAGAAAACACTGAAGATTTGCGAAACGACATCCAATATTGGATGGTGGAGTACGATTCCCAAGTGGAACGACTCGACGATGCCATCATCTTCATAAAGGGTAAATGGGAAGCTCTGACCGAGGATCACCATAAGCTGGCCGCCGTCTACCAAGACCGTAAAGTAGCTTGTGAACAGTGGCTCGCTCATAAAGAAGAACAGAGAATATTTGCGGAGTGGGAGCTCAAACGTACAAAGGCTGCTATTAAAATTCAAGCATGGTGGAGAGGCACCATGTACAGGAAGAAATTGGGTCCATATCGAAAAAAGAAGGGAAAGGGAAAAGGAAAAGGTAAAAAAGGAAAAAAATAATAATGTAAGGATTTTCATCCAAATAAATGTACCGTAAGGTTCAACCAGTTTAAGTTGTACTTTTTTTGGACCTCTTCATCCATGTTCTTCCATAAAAGATCTCCGTTTTTAACGCATTCGTTGAGGATATCCTGTTTGGTTTGGAGTTGGTGCGATAAATTGGAGTTGTCCAAATTGTTTTGGTGTTGAATTCTTTGGACCACGTCTGAAAATTTAGGTTAGGGCGGTTCGGGAAAACTTTCGGAATAATTCGTACTTTTGAAATTGAACAATTGGGAGTTTACATTTAAAAGCTGGTGCTCCATTGATTGATTTTCTTCCTGAAGAGATTGCAGCCGCTTATCTTGTTCTTCGATTTCGATCAACAATGTTTTGGTTTTTTGCCTTAACTTCTCATTATTTTTGCTTAAAGTTTCCATCAGTTGGTTTCCCAAATCTGCTATGAAAGAGTTCAATTTCTCTTTGGAATTTAAATTGTATCAGCCGGACGTAAGCTAAAGTTTACGGGTTTCTATCCCCCCTTTCCCCTTTTTTTAATTTTTCACCCATTAACTTTAGCCTTGCTTGAGTTGGGCAAACTACTTTTAAAAAATATTAAGCTGAAATTAAAATGCACCAATAATCACGTAGGACCAATTTTCCGGTTAGTTATTAAAGTAACGGTAGCGAGGGCCGTAATGCGCCTTATTTGCCCAACTCAAATCTACTCCACTTTTTGAGTAAACGAAAGGAGTTACATTACAGTTTGGAAATTGAGAAATGGTGGTGATCCCCAAATTTTCATTCTTCTGAGCCAAAAGTTCGTTCTGGGACTGCAGCTTCCGATTTATCTTGCTCAGGGAACTCAAATTACTTTGCAACGTAAATTCCCGATGTTTCATGATTTCGCTTTGTTGCAGCCAAACTTCGTGGGCCAATTTTTGAACGCTTTGTTCCGCATCGATGCTCAAATTTGCGTGTTTAGAGAAGTTATCGACTGGAAGGAATAAAATTAAGAAAACTAACAAAAATTCTGGAGACTTACGCAAATTTTGCACAAGTGTTGGATTTTTTATGTATTTCGCTATAATTTGGATGATGTAAGTCTCACTATCGCGTATTTGATCCGATATTTGGTTCAACTCGCGCAAACCGTTCACGCTCAATTTTTTCCTGCAAGAATTTAGCTCTTTGTTTTGGGGCGAAAAAGTGGTTGGTTACTTACGGTATGAACTGGGTCAGCTTGGAAATTTGGTAAAAATTATTAAATCCAAAATCATCAATATTTTTTACTGGCATTTCTGTGTTTTTCAGCTGTATTTTTGTGCAGCTCCCCGAGAGCTTGTGCAAACTTGCTTTGCTGGTTGACATTTTCCCCAAGGAATATGAGATCTCCAAATTGTTTTCGTCTTGCGAATTGATGATTTTATGAAAAAATAAGTTCTGGAACAAAAGCTTGGATTACAATTTTGGGAACAGAAATTTGAGGCCTACTTTTATGGACGAATTCTTATTTTTGGATTTCAAGACTGGGATTTTGCTTTTGGGTACTGAATCTTTTGTGGATTGTACGAATTTTGCATTTTCTCTTTTGGACCTCTTAGCTTTTCGCAATAATTTGCTAATCCATTTGTTCGTGGTCGGGATTGTGGGTGAAGTGGAGGATGGTAAACTTAAGGTGCTGCCGGAATCAGTCGTGGATGTTTCTAAATGTTCACTTTCTTCCGAAAGAGGGTCCATTTAATTGTTTTTGGGCTTTAGTATTGAATTTGCTTCTTAGGATTTGCAAAACACGAATAAGCAACGACCACTTCTTGGGATGAAGGAAAAATTATTGCTGTGATGATTGCGTTTTACTTTCGTCAATAACAAAAATACTAAACATTTTGAAAACTTGGTTATGTCAAAATTTGCCAGTTTGCTGAGATCTTTTATATTTTTTGAAAAACTCAAGCTTCTCCCTAATATTTTGGAAATTATCTTTTGAAACAGGGGGCCTGGGGCACTAATGAAGTAATAAGTTTATTTTTTCATTATTTTTCTTGGCTTTAATATGTTGTAATAAATAGTTTTATGCAGTTGCAGAATATTTGAACAAACTTTATTTTTTATCCAAAAATTTAAATCAAAAATTGCTCCGAAACCAAATCATCGGAAATCAAAGACAACTTTTGGTTTAGAATTTTTTCATTATTTTTCCTGGCTTTACTAGGTTGTAATCAATAGTTTTATGCAGTTGCAGAATATTTGAACAAACTTTATTTTTTATCAAAAAATTTAATTCAAAAATCGCTCCGAAACCAAATCATCGGAAATTAAAGACTACTTTTGGTTTAGAATTTTTTCATTATTTTTCCTGGCTTTACTAGATTGTAATCAATAGTTTTATGCAGTTGCAGAATATTTGAACAAACTTTATTTTTTATCAAAAAATTTAATTCAAAATCGCTCCGAAACCAAATCATCGGAAATTAAAGACTACTTTTGGTTTAGAATTTTTTCATTATTTTTCCTGGCTTTACTAGATTGTAATCAATAGTTTTATGCAGTTGCAGAATATTTGAACACACTTTATTTTTTATCCAAAAATGTAATTCAAAAATCGCTCCGAAACCAAATCATCGGAAATTAAAGACAACTTTTGGTTTAGAATTTTTTCATTATTTTTCCTGGCTTTACTAGGTTGTAATCAATAGCTTTATGCAGTTGCAGAATATTTGAACAAACTTTATTTTTTATCAAAAAATTTAATTCAAAAATCGCTCCGAAACCAAATCATCGGAAATTAAAGACAACTTTTGGTTTAGAATTTTTTCATTATTTTTCCTGGATTTACTAGGTTGTAATCAATAGTTTTATGCAGTTGCAGAATATTTGAACAAACTTTATTTTTTATCCAAAAATTTAATTCAAAAATCGCTCCGAAACCAAATCATCGGAAATTAAAGACTACTTTTGGTTTAGAATTTTTTCATTATTTTTCCTGGCTTTACTAGATTGTAATCAATAGTTTTATGCAGTTGCAGAAGATTTGAACACACTTTATTTTTTATCCAAAAATTTAATTCAAAAATCGCTCCGAAACCAAATCATCGGAAATTAAAGACTACTCTTGGTTTAGAATTTTTTCATTATTTTTCCTGGCTTTACTAGATTGTAATCAATAGTTTTATGCAGTTGCAGAATATTTGAACACACTTTATTTTTTATCCAAAAATTTAAATCAAAAATTGCTCCGAAACCAAATCTTCGGAAATTAAAGACAACTTTTGGTTTAGAATTTTTTCATTATTTTTCCTGGCTTTACTAGTTTTATGCAGTTGCAGAATATTTGAACAAACTTTATTTTTTATCCAGAAATTTAATTCAAAAATCGCTCCGAAACCAAATCATCGGAAATTAAAGACTACTTTTGGTTTAGAATTTTTTCATTATTTTTCCTGGCTTTACTAGATTGTAATCAATAGTTTTATGCAGTTGCAGAATATTTGAACAAACTTTATTTTTTATCAAAAAATTTAATTCAAAATCGCTCCGAAACCAAATCATCGGAAATTAAAGACTACTTTTGGTTTAGAATTTTTTCATTATTTTTCCTGGCTTTACTAGATTGTAATCAATAGTTTTATGCAGTTGCAGAATATTTGAACACACTTTATTTTTTATCCAAAAATGTAATTCAAAAATCGCTCCGAAACCAAATCATCGGAAATTAAAGACAACTTTTGGTTTAGAATTTTTTCATTATTTTTCCTGGCTTTACTAGGTTGTAATCAATAGTTTTATGCAGTTGCAGAATATTTGAACAAACTTTATTTTTTATCAAAAAATTTAATTCAAAAATCGCTCCGAAACCAAATCATCGGAAATTAAAGACTACTTTTGGTTTAGAATTTTTTCATTATTTTTCCTGGCTTTACTAGATTGTAATCAATAGTTTTATGCAGTTGCAGAATATTTGAACAAACTTTATTTTTTATCCAAAAATTTAATTCAAAAATCGCTCCGAAACCAAATCATCGGAAATTAAAGACAACTTTTGGTTTAGAATGTTTTCATTATTTTTCCTGGATTTACTAGGTTGTAATCAATAGTTTTATGCAGTTGCAGAATATTTGAACAAACTTTATTTTTTATCAAAAAATTTAATTCAAAAATCGCTCCGAAACCAAATCATCGGAAATTAAAGACTACTTTTGGTTTAGAATTTTTTCATTATTTTTCCTGGCTTTACTAGATTGTAATCAATAGTTTTATGCAGTTGCAGAAGATTTGAACACACTTTATTTTTTATCCAAAAATTTAATTCAAAAATCGCTCCGAAACCAAATCATCGGAAATTAAAGACTACTCTTGGTTTAGAATTTTTTCATTATTTTTCCTGGCTTTACTAGATTGTAATCAATAGTTTTATGCAGTTGCAGAATATTTGAACACACTTTATTTTTTATCCAAAAATTTAAATCAAAAATTGCTCCGAAACCAAATCTTCGGAAATTAAAGACAACTTTTGGTTTAGAATTTTTTCATTATTTTTCCTGGCTTTACTAGTTTTATGCAGTTGCAGAATATTTGAACAAACTTTATTTTTTATCCAGAAATTTAATTCAAAAATCGCTCCGAAACCAAATCATCGGAAATTAAAGACTACTTTTGGTTTAGAATTTTTTCATTATTTTTCCTGGCTTTACTAGATTGTAATCAATAGTTTTATGCAGTTGCAGAATATTTGAACAAACTTTATTTTTTATCAAAAAATTTAATTCAAAATCGCTCCGAAACCAAATCATCGGAAATTAAAGACTACTTTTGGTTTAGAATTTTTTCATTATTTTTCCTGGCTTTACTAGATTGTAATCAATAGTTTTATGCAGTTGCAGAATATTTGAACACACTTTATTTTTTATCCAAAAATGTAATTCAAAAATCGCTCCGAAACCAAATCATCGGAAATTAAAGACAACTTTTGGTTTAGAATTTTTTCATTATTTTTCCTGGCTTTACTAGGTTGTAATCAATAGTTTTATGCAGTTGCAGAATATTTGAACAAACTTTATTTTTTATCAAAAAATTTAATTCAAAAATCGCTCCGAAACCAAATCATCGGAAATTAAAGACTACTTTTGGTTTAGAATTTTTTCATTATTTTTCCTGGCTTTACTAGATTGTAATCAATAGTTTTATGCAGTTGCAGAATATTTGAACAAACTTTATTTTTTATCCAAAAATTTAATTCAAAAATCGCTCCGAAACCAAATCATCGGAAATTAAAGACAACTTTTGGTTTAGAATGTTTTCATTATTTTTCCTGGATTTACTAGGTTGTAATCAATAGTTTTATGCAGTTGCAGAATATTTGAACAAACTTTATTTTTTATCAAAAAATTTAATTCAAAAATCGCTCCGAAACCAAATCATCGGAAATTAAAGACTACTTTTGGTTTAGAATTTTTTCATTATTTTTCCTGGCTTTACTAGATTGTAATCAATAGTTTTATGCAGTTGCAGAATATTTGAACAAACTTTATTTTTTATCCAAAAATTTAATTCAAAAATCGCTCCGAAACCAAATCATCGGAAATTAAAGACAACTTTTGGTTTAGAATTTTTTCATTATTTTTCCTGGCTTTACTAGGTTGTAATCAATAGTTTTATGCAGTTGCAGAATATTTGAACAAACTTTATTTTTTATCAAAAAATTTAATTCAAAAATCGCTCCGAAACCAAATCATCGGAAATTAAAGACTACTTTTGGTTTAGAATTTTTTCGTTATTTTTCCTGGCTTTACTAGATTGTAATCAATAGTTTTATGCAGTTGCAGAATATTTGAACAAACTTTATTTTTTATCAAAAAATTTAATTCAAAAATCGCTCCGAAACCAAATCATCGGAAATTAAAGACTACTTTTGGTTTAGAATTTTTTCATTATTTTTCCTGGATTTACTAGATTGTAATCAATAGTTTTATGCAGTTGCAGAATATTTGAACACACTTTATTTTTTATACAAAAATTTAATTCAAAAATCGCTCCGAAACCAAATCATCGGAAATTAAAGACTACTTTTGGTTTAGAATTTTTTCATTATTTTTCCTGGCTTTACTAGATTGTAATCAATAGTTTTATGCAGTTGCAGAATATTTGAACAAACTTTATTTTTTATCCAAAAATTTAAATCAAAAATCGCTCCGAAACCAAATTATCGGAAATTAAAGACAACTTTTGGTTTAGAATTTTTTCATTATTTTTCCTGGATTTACTAGGTTGTAATCAATAGTTTTATGCAGTTGCAGAATATTTGAACAAACTTTATTTTTTATCCAAAAATTTAAATCAAAAATCGCTCCGAAACCAAATCATCGGAAATTAAAGACAACTTTTGGTTTAGAATTTTTTCATTATTTTTCCTGGATTTACTAGGTTGTAATCAATAGTTTTATGCAGTTGCAGAATATTTGAACAAACTTTATTTTTTATCCAAAAATTTAAATCAAAAATCGCTCCGAAACCAAAGCATCGGAAATTAAAGACAACTTTTGGTTTAGAATTTTTTCATTATTTTTCCTGGCTTTGCTAGGTTGTAATCAATAGTTTTATGCAGTTGCAGAATATTTGAACAAACTTTATTTTTTATCCAAAAATTTAAATCAAAAATCGCCCCAGTCCATCCCTGTATTTGTTCTGACATTGTATTCCATTTCCGATTTTTAACGATACATTGTCATATAGTCGATTTGGTGGCCAAATAACGCAAAGAATTATTATAAAAGCCATCCGAAATATTGGAATTAAATTTTTATTAAGATGTTACGAAAATTATGTCCCACCTTGTAAAATTTATCATTACTAAATATTAATAAAAGTTGCATAATCGATCGTGCAATCATGTAAAATTGAAGAATTAAACATTATAAACTACATAAAAACCCTAAAATAAAATTACGCATTAAATTTCGTTTCAAATGTAATTTTAAAAAACTAAAATTTTTAAATTTAAACTTTAGCGCGGTTCTTTTTTCGCCGCTGGAGGCGCTCGGGATGTTATCGTGTCACTCCGTTCAGTCGTCCATTTTGTTATAACCTGGCTACATATTCGTCCGGGCACGTTTGTGGTGAAGAAAAATTTGTGTTAACAATCGCGTAGAAGCCGTAGTTGTTAATTTGAACGTGTAAGTTATAAATTTAGTAAATTAAATAATAAAAATGGTTCGTTACGCTCGTGAACCCGAAGTTCCCGCAAAATCATGCAAAGCACGTGGTTCGAATTTACGTGTGCACTTCAAAAATACCTGCGAGACAGCAAACGCAATCCGCAAGATGCCATTGAAACGTGCACAAGCTTTTTTGAAGAACGTGATTGCACAAAAGGAGTGCGTTCCATTCAGAAGTTTCAACGGAGGAGTTGGTCGGTGTGCGCAAGCCAAGCAATGGGGCACCACTCAAGGTAGGTGGCCGAGGAAGTCAGCCGATTTTCTGTTGCAATTGTTGAGGAATGCTGAAAGTAACGCAGACCACACTGGATTGGATGTCGACCGTCTTTTCATCGAACACATCCAGGTGAACCGTGCCGCCCGATTGAGGAGACGTACCTACCGTGCTCATGGTAGGATCAACCCCTACATGTCGTCGCCATGCCACATCGAGTTGTACTTGACCGAAGCTGAAACTTCACCAGAAGATTCGAAAAAAGGAAAGAAGAGCAAGGGGGCCACCAAAGACGTCGCCGAGAAGACACGTAAAACCAAAGCGGCTACAACTGCTGCTCATTAATTTGTTTATTTTCATTTTTTAAAAACAAATAAAATTATTGACTCTCATTTTTGTTTTATTTCTTTTTAGGTTGGCTTTTTGGAGGTTTTTTGTTGTGATTTTAGGTGAACGAAGTAAATTTGGGAGTTGGTTTCCTTCATATTTTTCAGAATTGATTTGCTTTTTGTAAGGACCAAAATGAGGTTGGTTGGTACCTAATTTCAATAAATTTATCGGAACTGTACTAAAAAATTTTATTTTTAGGGGACTGATTAAATGAAAATCAAAAAGGTTATTCTCCGATAGATCGAGTAAGAAAATTTTTGAAAACGGTAACATAAATCACAAATATTAGTATTTGTTTATAACTCGGGAGTGGTAACTGTCTCGTAAAAAAGTAAATGTAAAGCGGTGGTTTCAAAATTTTATACTCTCTTGGAAAATCATCTAATCTTTGCGCCTCCCCCTTTATTTAATTTCATAATTTTTACCTATCATTGAACCTCTCCAAAATTATTTTCTTTGCTATTGCAATTTTTTCACTATTTTACTGCATTTGCAGATTTAATGTCCATAACAAATTATAGTTTTAATTTTTTATAGGATCAAGCTGTGTTAGAATTGACTAAAAAATAAAGAATTTTTAAAAACCTTTTTTATTTTAAAATTAAAAAGGGGGAAAGAAAGGGCATTTACCCCCCCCCCCATTCGAGAAATTACATTTTTTATTAAAATATTACATTACCTCGAAATAACTTTTGTTTTTGAGAAAAAGAAAATCCACGTTGATTTAGAAATTTAGATGGTGAGGGGGATTTTCAAAACCAATATTTGAATTTTAACTCCCCTCCACCAGTACCCCTACTTTGAAATTTTAAATGGCACACCCCCTACCTTGCGATACATCATTTTACCGCTTCTTTTATGCAGTGGCGGATTTCCCAAGAGGCGCGCGCTTAGGGCCTCAAAATAAGGAAAATTTAATTATTATTAATTAAATACCTGTTGTAATAAATACAGGAAAAATACCTAAAAAATTCTAAGCCCTAAGATGCCTTGCATTTATTTTGATTTCAGTGCAATTTTTGATTTAAATTTTTTGATAAAAATTAAATTTTCTTCAAATATTTTGAAACTTTATGAAAATATTAATTATGTTGTAATAAACACAGGAAAAATAACTAAAAATTTCTAAGCCTAAGATGACTTGGATTTTCAGTTATTTTGATTTCAGCGCAATTTTTGATAAAAATTAAATTTTGTTCAAATATTTTGAAACTTTATGAACATATTAACTATGTTGTAATAAACACGAGAAAAATACCTAAAAAATTCTAAGCCCTAAGATGCCTTGCATTTATTTTGATTTCAGTGCAATTTTTGATTTAAATTTTTTGATAAAAATTAAATTTTCTTCAAATATTTTGAAACTTTATGAAAATATTAATTATGTTGTAATAAACACAGGAAAAATAACTAAAAATTTCTAAGCCCTAAGATGCCTTGGATTTTCACTTATTTTGATTTCAGCGCAATTTTTGATAAAAATTAAATTTTGTTCAAATATTTTGAAACTTTATGAAAATATTAACTATGTTGTAATAAACACGAGAAAAATACCTAAAAAATTCTAAGCCCTAAGATGCCTTGCATTTATTTTGATTTCAGTGCAATTTTTGATTTAAATTTTTTGATAAAAATTAAATTTTCTTCAAATATTTTGAAACTTTATGAAAATATTAATTATGTTGTAATAAACACAGGAAAAATAACTAAAAATTTCTAAGCCCTAAGATGACTTGGATTTTCAGTTATTTTGATTTTAGCGCAATTTTTGATAAAAATTAAATTTTGTTCAAATATTTTGAAACTTTATGAAAATATTAACTATGTTGTAATAAACACGGGAAAAATACCTAAAAAATTCTAAGCCCTAAGATGCCTTGCATTTATTTTGATTTCAGTGCAATTTTTGATTTAAATTTTTTGATAAAAATTAAATTTTCTTCAAATATTTTGAAACTTTATGAAAATATTAATTATGTTGTAATAAACACAGGAAAAATAACTAAAAATTTCTAAGCCCTAAGATGACTTGGATTTTCAGTTATTTTGATTTCAGCGCAATTTTTGATAAAAATTAAATTTTGTTCAAATATTTTGAAACTTTATGAAAATATTAACTATGTTGTAATAAACACGAGAAAAATACCTAAAAAATTCTAAGCCCTAAGATGCCTTGCATTTATTTTGATTTCAGTGCAATTTTTGATTTAAATTTTTTGATAAAAATTAAATTTTCTTCAAATATTTTAAAACTATGAAAATATTAATTATGTTGTAATAAACACAGGAAAAATAACTAAAAATTTCTAAGCCCTAAGATGCCTTGGATTTTCAGTTATTTTGATTTCAGCGCAATTTTTGATTTATATTTTTTGATAAAAATTAAATTTTGTTCAAATATTTTGAAACTTTATGAAAATATTAACTATGTTGTAATAAACACGAGAAAAATACCTAAAAAATTCTAAGCCCTAAGATGCCTTGCATTTATTTTGATTTCAGTGCAATTTTTGATTTAAATTTTTTTATAAAAATTAAATTTTCTTCAAATATTTTAAAACTATGAAAATATTAATTATGTTGTAATAAACACAGGAAAAATAACTAAAAATTTCTAAGCCCTAAGATGCCTTGGATTTTCAGTTATTTTGATTTCAGCGCAATTTTTGATTTATATTTTTTGAAAAAAATTAAATTCTGTTCAAATATTTTGAAACTTTATGAAAATATTAACTATGTTGTAATAAACACGGGAAAAATACTTAAAAAATTCTAAGCCCTAAGATGCCTTATTGCATTTATTTCATTTCATTGCAATTTTTTATTTAAATTTTTTGATAAAAATTAAATTTTCTTCAAATATTTTGAAACTTTATGAAAATATTAATTATGTTGTAATAAACACAGGAAAAATAACTAAAAATTTCTAAGCCCTGAGATGCCTATGATTTTCAGTTATTTTGATTTCAGTGCAATTTTTGATTTACATTTTTTGATAAAAATTAAATTTTGTTCAAATATTCAGAAATTTAATGAAAATATTAATTCTGTTCTAATAAACACAGGAAAAATACCTAAAAAATTCTAAGCCCTAAGATGCCTTGCATTTATTTTGATTTCAGTGCAATTTTTGATTAAAATTTTTTGATAAAAATTAAATTTTCTTCAAATATTTTGAAACTTTATGAAAATATTAATTATGTTGTAATAAACACAGGAAAAATAACTATAAATTTCTAAGCCCTAAGATGCCTTGGATTTTCAGTTATTTTGATTTCAGTGCAATTTTTGATTTAAATTTATTGACAAAAATTTGATTTTGTTCAAATATTCTGAAATTTAATGAAAATATTAATTCTGTTCTAATAAACACAGGAAAAATAATGAAAAAATTCTAAGCCCTAAGATGCCTTAGAATACCAGTTATTTTGATTTCAGCGCAATTTTTGATTTAGTACATTTTTTGATAAAAATTAAATTTTGTTGGAATATACGGAAATTTAATGAAAATATTAATTCTGTTCTAATAAACACAGGAAAAATAATGAAAAAATTCTAAGCCTTAAGGTGCCTTATAATACCAGTTATTTTGATTTCAGTGCAATTTTTGTTTTACATTTTTTGATAAAAATTAAATTTTGTTCAAATATTCAGAAATTTAATGAAAATATTAATTCTGTTCTAATAAACACAGGAAAAATAACTAAAAAATTCTAAGCCCTAAGATGCCTTACATTTATTTTGATTTCACTGCAATTTTTGATTTAAATTTTTTTATAAAAATTAAATTCTGTTCAAATATTTTGAAACTTTATGCAAATATTAATTATGTTGTAATAAACACAGGAAAAATAACAAAAAAATTTTAAGCCCTAAGATGCCTTGGATTTGCAGTTATTTTGATTTCAGTGCAATTTTTAGTAAAAAAAAAGTATTAAAAAAATAAATCGTCTGCAGTGCTAGTGGATGGGCCCCCCGGGAACTAGGGGTTCAAATCAATTGCTTCAGGGAGTGTAGGATTAGTGAAAATACTTAGAGGGGGGCTTCAAAATTGAATTGCGCCTGGGGCCTCGTAAGTTCTAAAACCGCCACTGCTTTTATGTTGTATGAAACTCATAAACTTCGGTCGTACGTGACTTTTTGCTTGAAAAAGTTTACTTGCGTTACCAACAGACAGACAGAATCGAAATTTTATAAGTAAATTGTTGAAAAGCCAGAAAATCCTTGCCAACACATATTAGTAGTTTAAATATTGTCTTACAATTTAAAAACTTGCGAAATTTTTAGGCCTAAATGGAGATAGAATCTTTGGGTATAAAAAAGGGCACAATTTTATACAATTCTTTTTATTTATTAAAAATCAAGTCAAAATAATATGCACAAGAACCAAAATTACCATTACTCTTAACCAGGATAGGTATAATTCCCCTTAATGAACATCCTAGTCGATAAAAGCTACAAAATAATCAGAAAAACGAACATTTTTTCAAAATCAAATTCTCCACCTAAACTTCCATGAATTGGAAAACTAAAAAAACATCATTTTTGGAATAACTAAACGCAAATAAATTTTTTAACTGCTAAGAAAATCTTTTTAATACTTCTGGTTGACCCTAAAGAACCGAGTTACTATCTCTGAGACGCCGGTTTAGGTTTTGGCATTTTAGAAAGTAAACCCTGAATTTCCTTCTTCTCGTCGAATTGCTTCCACAATTCGTATAAATTGATGATATACCTGGCTATCTCTTGAATTCGTTCGATGTCTACGTTGAGTTCGGCAAACCAGGCCTTGTGATCTTTTCCTAAAACCACGCACGCCAGTTGGAGGCTGCTAATGGCGATTTGATAGGGCGGATACAGTAAACAGACGTCCGTTCTCAAGGAGTCGTTCACGATCCTCCAGGAGAGAGTAAATAATTGGTCTTCGTGTCCTATATCCTGCATCAATTGCATTAGGGGTCTGTAGGGTTGGTACACTATGAGACAGCAGTCCAAGTTTTCGAGGAGATAAAATTCACATTCTAGTATGTGGTTCGTGCGGTAAGGAAACTCCTGACTGTAGGCGTAACTGAATTTGTTTTTAACTGAAAATTTGTGCTTTAGAATGGAAGAGGAACCCGATGTTCTACTTACTGACAGTCTGACACGTCGTCACCAGCCTAGAATTCGAAATCACACCAAACTCTTCCACCTTCGAAGCCAAGAAAATGCACGTAGGGGCTAACAACAGCGGATCTATGCATTTCAACGAATTGCGTGCGTAAAACCTCTTAAAGTAGACCGTGGCGGTTGCGATGACCTGCTGCCTTAATTTTAGTTGCTCACCCAGAGATTGAATAACTGAAAAATACAAAATTACATCCGAAGTTACGCTCGGAAGGTTTCTTACGGCTGGAAAAGAAAATCAACAATTTGTGATATTCGTCTTCGGTTAAAACTGATAAATCCAACTGTCGTTCGCGAACTAAGTCCTGCTTGTCCAGGAGCCATTGTTGACTAAAAAGTGGAACTTTAATAAAAGAAATTATACGAGAAAAGCGACTTACTGGTGAGAACTTTGCCAAAAATTACCGGCCATTGCACCACGAAAATCTTATTATATTGCAAATAAACAGCGAATTCTAACCTAACTTTCGGTGACAGTTGCAAGAGTTTTCTACAGGACGATTCGAAAGTTCCTGTTTGGCACCGTTACAGAAAAGTTACAGAGGTGGATTGGTAAAGGATAAATTTTTGGGGTCACAAATGATCTTACGGGGGATGCAAACTTGCTGCGGATACGCATGACCAATCAAATTGAAGTATGATTCTTCTTATGTGAACAATACTTTAGAATTTAGATAATAATAATAATTAACAAAAAAAATAAGTTAACAAATAAATAAAATAAGTATTTACGAAGAAAATAGCAAATCAAATAAAAGTAATTACAAATCTCTTATGTCATTTTTTGATATAAATCGAATAAATTTTTAATGACGTTTTGATTTGCATTGTGACGTGTCAGTGTTTTCGTTCATCTGTCATGTTGATCTAAATTTTAGGAAAATTCAGTTGAACCAAGCAAATAAAAATGGTTTTAGCAGATTTGGGTCGCAAAATAACGACTGCTTTGCAGTCGTTAAGCAAGGCGACCGTAATAAACGAAAAGGTGAGCGACCATATGCTAAAATTTTTGAGGTTATGTCAAATTTTGATAAAATTATAATTTTTAGGTCCTAAATGATATGCTCAAAGAAATATGTGCCGCCCTGATAGAGGCCGACGTGAACATTGTCATGGTAAAGAAGTTGCGTGAAAATGTGAAGTCTGTGATTGATTTCGATGAAATGGCCGGAGGACTCAACAAAAGGCGGATGATCCAAACCGCAGTTTTTAGAGAATTGGTGAAATTGGTCGATCCTGCCGTGAAGCCCTACCAACCCATCAAGGCGAAACCTAATGTGATCATGTTTGTTGGTTTACAAGGTTCGGGTAAAACTACGACTTGCACAAAACTCGCGTATCACTATCAAAAGAAAAACTGGAAATCGTGTCTTGTGTGTGCGGATACTTTTAGGGCTGGAGCTTACGATCAAGTTAAACAGAGTTGTACCAAGGCTAGGATTCCTTTCTACGGAAGGTAGGGGTTATTTTGGTTGGAAGTTTTGTTCCCCGTTTTCAATTCCTGTTTCTTGCAGTTACACAGAAGTCGATCCAGTGGTAATTGCACAAGATGGTGTGGAGATGTTTACAAAAGAAGGTTTTGAAATTATTATTGTGGATACGAGTGGGCGACACAAACAAGAGGAATCTCTATTCGAGGAAATGTTAGCAGTTTCAAATGCTGTGGTAAGTTCTTAGGGTAGTTAGTATTTTATTCTTCCATTTTTTGCACGCACCTGTTCATATTCCTGTAGAGGAAGAAGAAGAAAAAATTTTATTTTATTTTATGTCTTCAAACGTATTTTTACTTCTTTAATTGTAATTTTTCCAATTTATTTTGAAGAGAAGAGATCAAATTTACTCCAGAAACCATTTTTAACAGAATGGTTTTTTTTTTACGTGAAATTCTAACAAAATTAGGTTTTTCCTGTACTTTTCAGGCCTTCTCAGATTTTTCAAATTTCTATTTTGACATTTATTTATTATTTAAGCACTCAACAAAATTTTCTTTGTAATGGAAATGCACAAAAAGGAGATTGGCTATAGAGGAAAATTTTTTTAAATGTTGGTTAGTTGGTTAAAATAAATTATTTGGTATTTTTTAAATAATTTTACAAGTTAATTAAATTATATTATATTTTTATCAAGCTTTCAAGCACTTGCGCGCTCTTCATCAGAAAGCTTAAAAGTTTGATAAAAATATAATATAATTTAATTAACTCTTAAAATTATTTAAAAAATACCAATTAATATAGGGGAAATTGAAGAATATTTGAAAAAATGTTCCAAAGACTTTAAAATAATCAAACCAGGTTCCTCCTCTTCTGAAGTACCTGAAGAAGTCAGTGAATTTTTAAATGTAGAAATATCAAGAGTCAATTTTTTATTTATGAGAAAAAGTAGGTTACCTAACAACGTGAGGAAAACAGCGATCGTTGCCTATGAACGGGGCCGAACAGTGGATGGGTTATGTAAAATCAGAAGTTACGCATGTTGCTCGGAGCAAACCAATTTTTAAAATCTTTAGCGTTAATTCGCAAAGCAGAATGCCAAAATTAATGTTTTTTTTTACAACAAAAATTAACCATTTTGCGATTATAACATTTTTGCTATTTATTATTGCTGCATTTACAAAATTTTTATTTTTTACAACCTCATAAATTCCCCCCTTAGCGATTACAATTTTTTTATTACTTTTTATGATTTAATTTGCAAAGCAGAATGCCAAAATTAGTGTTTTTTTACAACAAAAATTAACCATTATGCGATTATAACTTTTTTGCTATTTATTATTGCTGCATTTACAAAATTTTTATTTTTTACAACCTCATAAATTCCCCCCTTAGCGATTACAATTTTGTTATTACTTTTTATGATTTAATTTGCAAAGCAGAATGCCAAAATTAGTGTTTTTTTACAACAAAAATTAACCATTGTGCGATTATAACTTTTTTGCTATTTATTATTGCTGCATTTACAAAATTTTTATTTTTTACAACCTCATAAATTCCCCCCTTAGCGATTACAATTTTGTTATTACTTTTTATGATTTAATTTGCAAAGCAGAATGCCAAAATTACTGTTTTTTTACAACAAAAATTAACCATTTTGCGATTATAACTTTTTTGCTATTTATTATTGCTGCATTTACAAAATTTTTATTTTTTACAACCTCATAAATTCCCCCCTTAGCGATTACAATTTTGTTATTACTTTTTATGATTTAATTTGCAAAGCAGAATGCCAAAATTAGTGTTTTTTTACAACAAAAATTAACCATTTTGCGATTATAACATTTTTGCTATTTATTATTGCTGCATTTACAAAATTTTTATTTTTTACAACCTCATAAATTCCCCCCTTAGCGATTACAATTTTGTTATTACTTTTTATGATTTAATTTGCAAAGCAGAATACCAAAATTAGTGTTTTTTTACAACAAAAATTAACCATTATGCGATTATAACTTTTTTGCTATTTATTATTGCTGCATTTACAAAATTTTTATTTTTTACAACCTCATAAATTCCCCCCTTAGCGATTACAATTTTGTTATTACTTTTTATGATTTAATTTGCAAAGCAGAATGCCAAAATTACTGTTTTTTTACAACAAAAATTAATTATTATGCGATTATAACTTTTTTGCTATTTATTACTGCTGCATTTACAAAATTTTTATTTTTTACAACCTCATAAATTCCCCCCTTAGCGATTACAATTTTGTTATTACTTTTTATGATTTAATTTGAAAAGCAGAATGCCAAAATTAGTGTTTTTTTACAACAAAAATTAACCATTTTGCGATTATAACATTTTTGCTATTTATTATTGCTGCATTTACAAAATTTTTATTTTTTACAACCTCATAAATTCCCCCCTTAGCGATTACAATTTTGTTATTACTTTTTATGATTTAATTTGCAAAGCAGAATACCAAAATTAGTGTTTTTTTACAACAAAAATTAACCATTATGCGATTATAACTTTTTTGCTATTTATTGTTGCATTTACAAAATTGTTATTTTTTACACCCTCATAAATTCCCCCCTTAGCGATTACAATTTTTTTATTACTTTTTATGATTTAATAGATTTTACACATCATGTTAGTTTATTATATTACAGTTTCGAAAGTATTCCACAATATTGAAGTTTTTACCCCCCCCCCCCCACTACTACTACTGCGGTTAGATATTTTTTATGTTTATTGCTGTATTCGCGGATTTAACGTCGGTGTAATATTTAAATAGTTTTAAAATGCTTAAGAAGGGCCTAATAAGGACAGAAAATAGAATCTATATGCATCGCATTTTTGTTTAGGTAGTTGTATAATGCGAAGTGTTAAAAATTATATTTTATATGGCCCTCTCTTGAGTAATAGAAATGATGAGATATAGTTTATTTTTAGTAGAATTCTATAAGTTACAAAGAGGCAGTAAAAAACAATTATTTAAAAAATTGCAGAAACAAAAACGTAGAATGAAATTACTGAAAATAACAATTTAATTTTGATTGTTAATTTTATATTTTAAAAGTTGGCTTAATAAAATCCGCATAACTATTTCAAAAACTTTTTGCCCATATAATATTCTTTCAACTATCATCTTTAATTACAAAATTATTTCAATGTTATAATTATAATTATAGCATGTATTTATATTTTATAGATATTTTAAACTAATGTACATAAAAATTTAAATTCGGTTAGTAGTTTGAGGCATGAACATAGAAGGAAAGGACTGGTATCTCCTTTGTATGGTTTGAGGGTTTCAGTCAGGTACCTGAGGCTTGACAATAATCCATCAGGTCATTTTTAAAATTCTAATATTTTGCTTATATTTTTCGAAGTACATCGGTTTGTAGCCATAGAAATAGTCATAGTAGTAGGTGCATGTCCCCCCCCCCCCATTTCGAATTTTGACTCCAAAATAATCTCAATCGTTTGTGCATCGTTTGTGCCTGTTTGTGCAAACATTTTTTTCGTTTGTACACAAATAGTTATTGAGATATTTCAAAAATAAGCTGGGGGGGCTGGAGACATGCTAGCCCCCCCCTTTCGAATTTTGACTCCAAAATAGTCTCAATCGTTTGTAATTCGTTTGTGCCTGTTTGTGTAAGCATTTTTTTCGTTTGTACCCAAATAGTTTTTGAGATAATTCAATTTTAAGTTGGGGGGGGGGCTGGAGATATGCTTTTTTAAAATTCGAATTTTGGATTCAAAATAGTGTCAATCGATAGCACTTCGTTTGTGCTTGTTTGTGCAAACATTTTTTTCGTTTGTACCCAAATAGTTTTAGAAATATTCAAGATTATCGGTAACACGTATTAGCACGTTGTAACATAACGGACATTGACGCGCACGAATGGATTAACGAGATTCTGGGGAAAACTTACAGGATAAAGACGTAAATAGTCTCAATCGTTTGTACCGTAAGCTCCGTTTTCATAGGGTAGTGTAGTGGTAGCGTAAGACTTAGTGTGTAGTGTAAAACTTAGAGTAACGGTTTTTAATGGTACCGTTCTAATCGCTGTGTAATGTGTAAGAAGCGTGGTAAGGTGTAGTGGGGATGGTAAAAGCTAGGTAGGTTTTAGCTTTTACCGCTTTTACCATACACAGCGTTACAACGACCAATCAGAACAAACAGATCAGTTAATCCGTTTCGTTTGACAACGACCATCCACTACCAATGTGAACGTTAAAATTCTTACACACTAATTTTTACCCACTACACGTTACACTACTCTATGAAAACGTAGCTGTAGCTAGACATTGATCATAGGGGGGGGGAGATATATAATTGACAGTGACAGAGATACAAATTTTAAAAACAGGCATTTTAGGCATTAAAAATCTGGTTTAGGTCAGTAACATCGAAAATAGGCATATAGGCAAATTAAAGTAAGGTTCAAAATTTTCAAAATCGGTTGAACAGTATTTCTGTATTTATAATAAATTTTGAATTGCCTAAATAAAAGACAAAAAGGTAAATTGCATAGAATCCGTGCTCTAGTTATTACATTTGTTACAATTTTGTAAAAAATTCTTATTTTTATTAAAAAATAATTTTTACTTATTTAGAGTTTTTTATCCGATTTCTGTCTGATTAATCCGATGGAGGGTTACTACACAATTATTACTTCTTTCAATGTGAAGCGTGTGATTTGAGGAATATTTACTAAAAAAATGAAATTTGATCAATTATAAAATTATTTATTACATAAACTTCGTAGGTTAAAAATTAAATAAAAATTTTAACATATTCGAGAAAAGAGAAAACTAATCGTCTTCTTTTGATGAGCATGATAAATTATAAATCAAGATTTGTTGATACTTTATACCGGCATATATTTTCTCAATATATTATGTAAATTTATTAAAAATTCGACAATATTGTTTCGAAAGGATAAACCATTTCTTCTTCAGAGACACAAAAATACAAACTCATGGTTTATTACTTTATTTGTAGTGTTTGTGTTCATAAGTCAAAAAGAAATCATGAGATAGCATGAAACATATCGCACTCTCTTGCACCCGTGGCGCAAGATTGGTGATCCAACCTACAACCTTTATTGGTGGCGAAGATTTTTCCTAAACCAAAAAAACTTTTCAGATTTTCTTTTGGTTTTTAGAATCTACATAGTTACCATTTGGCGGTAAAGAAAATTCAAGCTATTTTGTTGAATACTTTAAAATATATAGCGATATCAAAATCACCGTAATTATTGGTCATTTCTATATCGCTATACCTTTTAAATTTTGAAGTATTCAAAGAAATAGCTTGAGTTTTCTTTACCGCCAAATGGTAACTATGTAGATTCTAAAAACCAATAGAAAATCTGAAAATTTTTTATGGTTTAGGAAAAATCTTCGCCACCAATAAAGGTTGGATCACGATCACCAATCTTGCGCCACGGGTGCAAGAGAGTGCGATATAGTTTCATGCTATCTCTATTAGGCCCCGTCGGCAAAAGCTTCAAAAAGCAACTTGATCAGTATGATCACACTAATTTTTAAATAAAATAATTTAAAAAAATGTATTTCTTATATTATTTCGTCATTTAAAAAATTGGAGGTTTATTAGAATTTGAATATTTTAATCGTGTTTCAAATTTTAAGTAGCAAACTTATTTCAGAGTTTTTATGTTATAAAATTTTAATAATATATAAACAAGTGTAATCATAATAATATGTATTTTCAAAATTAGAAGCGCGTTCTCGGAAGGTCGGAAATCTTCTGAATAATCGTTCGTATCTCAAAACAAAATTCTCTGCGTAGGATCGGCAAAGTCGGGTAAAGTCAAAGATAATGCCCAACACATGGCCCAACACTACCTTTTACCGTGCCTTTTACAACATAATGAAGACCAGCTTCACCCTAATCTTACGGATTTTACGGGCCGTGGGCACTACCATCTCTGTTACAATAGTAAAAGTTTTACCAACAATTTTGCGACTTGGCTAACTGAAACTTACATCAAAATGAATGATATTTTATTTTATTCCTTACGGCGAAGATTTCTTTAAAACTAAACAAAATTTTATATATATTTTTTCTTGAATTGGTAGATATTGATGAACTGTAAGCCGTAAAGAATTTTCATTAACATCTATTGTAAAATGATTGCGAAAATAAATATAATATAGGTACAAATTGACTGTAAAAATAATGGTGATTTCTATATTGCTATAGCTTTTAAAGTATTCAACGAAATCGCTTGAATTTTCTTTACCGCTAAATGGTAACTATGTAGATTCCAAAAAACAAAAAAAAATCTGAAAATTTTTTATGGTTTAGGAAAAATCTTCGCCACCAGCAAAGGTTGGCTCGCCTATCTTGCCCCACGAGTGTAAGAGAGTGCAATATAGTATCATGCTATCTCTATTAGGCCCCTCTTAAGGGGGGAAAACACTGTAACAGGTCGAAAAAGAGAGGTATTTTAAGAAATTTTTTACACAAAAAGTACAAAGCCAATCTTTTTCAAATTTTCTATATATTTTATGGATTATATTATATACATTTATAAATTTTTTTTGGCTTGTTTGTAGTCCATATACAGGGTGTACAGGACGCGAAAGTTTGCTCTTCAAAAAAAAGGTGAGTGACTGGTAGACAGCAATTCGGCCATATGGTTAGTTTAAAATCAAAATTTCAAAAATATTTACAAAGTACATACCCATAACTATAGTTCGACGGGGGGAAATTTTAATATCTAGAAAAATAGCAAAATTTCAGATCTAGGAAAAAAAAAAAATTTTAAATCGAGCATTTTTTGTGTGTTCTTATTGTAACATAGAAGCTAAACAGAACGACCAATTAAAAAAATCTCGTCGGACGATAAAGACAAATATTGTGAACAAAATGTTTTTTTAATCATATTAATCCGATGGATAGTTTTCTCGTTTTGCTGTCAACGAGACACAAATTTGTAGTTTTGAGATATTTGCTTTTAAACCCTGTATATGAACTACAACCAAGCCAAAAGAAAATTTTAAATGTATATAATATAATCAATAAAATATATGGAAAGTTAAAAACAGATTGGCTTTTTTCTGTAAAAAATTTCTAAAAATACCTCTATTTTTCGACCTGTTACAGTGTTTTCCCCCTTTAACCAAAAATTTTTATTTTTAGCTCCCTGTAAAAATGTAATCAAAATTTTTTTACTTTTTTTTTGTGTATTCGTAGATTTAGTATTTGTATAATTACCTCCAAAAATTTTAAACAAAATTTTGATTTTAGACCGTCCCCACCCCGGGAAAAATGATCTCCTTCAGGATAAGAATTGTGTTTTTTTTTTTTACTATTTTTGAATAATTCACAGATTTAATGTAAGTATTTTTGCGTAGGTTCAAGATTTTCAAACAAAATTTTTATTTTCCCCCTCAAAAATTACCCCCTTATCGATTAGAATTTTATCATACTTGATTTTTTTCTGTACTCGCAGCATTTTCAATTTTTTTTTATTTTTTACCCTCCCAAAAGTGCCCCCATTGCGGTTAGAATTTTTTTTATTATTATTGTTGTATTCACAGATTTAATGTTAGTATATTTACATATTTTTAAGTAAAGAAAGTCTTAAATTTTATTCACAGAAAATCGGGAAAAATCAGAGAAAATTCTGTAGAAAACAGTATGAAAAAATTTGAATTACTCCATTTTTGTCAGTATTTTCACTTCTATTGTTTATTGAAAAGTCGGGGAAATTGAAACTTTGGTTTGAGAAAATTTAAAATTAAAGATAATTTTAATTAAAACCACATTTTTGTAATTTATTTAAATGAAATGAAAAAAAAAGTGAGTAATTCATCCAAAACAGGAACCAGAACAACATACGCATGTTGCTCGGAGTAAAGCAATTATTAAAATCTTATGCGTTATTTGCAAAGCAGAATGCCAAAATTAGTGTTTTTTTACAGCAAAAATTAACCATTTTGCGATTATAACTTTTTTGCTATTTATTATTGCTGCATTTACAAAATTTTTATTTTTTACAACCTCATAAATTCCCCCCCTTAGCGATTACAATTTTTGTATTACTTTTTATGATTTTAAAGATTTTACACATGTTAGTTTATTATATTATTACAATTTCGAAAGTATTCCACAAAATTGAAGTTTTTACCCCCCCCCCCCCCCACTACTACTGCAGTTAGATATTTTTAATTACCTCCAAAGTTTTACACAAAATTTTGATTTTAGACCGTCCCGTCCCCAAAAATTATCTTCTTCAGGATAACAATTGTGTTTTTTTGGTACTATTTTTGATAAATTTACAAATTTAATGTTAGCATTTTTGCATAGGTTCAAGATTTAAAAAAAAAAGTCTATTTTGTACCCCTCAAAAATTACTTTCTAGCTATTGCAATTTTTCCACTATTTTTACTGCATTGGCAGGTTTAATGTTTAATAATAAATTATTATAGTTTTAAAATTTCTAACAAAAAATTTAATTCCCCCCCCCCCCCGCAAAAATAACCTCCTAGGCAATTATAATTTTTTCTCTATTTTCACTACATTCACAAATTTAATGTTAATAATAAAATACATTATCATAAGTTTTAAACAAAATTTTAACTTTTACCCCTTAAAAAGATACCCCTTAAGAGGGCTGTATACCTAACTTTTAACGAATATCCATATAGCTCTTTTATTAATGTATGGAATTTAATGCGGTTTGAAGTAAACGATTAGAAAAAAAATCTAGTTTCACGGAAAGTCATTAAGAAGTTAAAAAAATTTTTTTTCATTTTTTATTATAATAATTAATCACTCCAGTGACCTGCAAGTGACTTTCCATGAATATACAAAGTATTTAAATTAAAAGTATTTTTAAAATATCTATTTATATAAGACAAAACCCTTATATATTTGCTTTTTAAGAAAGTGCATTTAAATCGTAAAATTTGGTTTATACCCATAACATTGCCGGTTTAACGAATTATTTAATTCAATTATGAGTGTAAACCAAACTTTATGATAGGTATAAAGTCCTCTTAAGAAGATTTATGGTTAATATATTTATATTTTCAAAATTTTTTTTTTCTAAATATTTTTTACGCCCCTCCCCCGCCTTCTGTATTCGCAGATTAATGTTAGTACAATTATTATAATAATTTCAAAATTTTTAAAGAAAGTATTTATTTTTTACCCCCTCAAGAATTCCCCCTTAACAATTAGAATTATTTCTCTATTTTCACTGTATTTTCAAATTTAATGTAAATAAGTATCAAATATTTTAAACAAACTTTTAATTTTTTTCCCTCAAAAATTATCCCCTAAGCGATCATAATATTTTGACAATCTTTTCTGTATTTTCAAATTTAATGTTCTCATAGTGTCAAAATTTTAACTGTAAGCCATCCGCAAAAATTACTCCTTTTTTTACTTTTTCTGAATAATTATTTGAATTTTTTTTTGCCACTCATTCAAAAATTACCCGCTAGCGCGGTGGTTTCCAAACTTCATGTGACTGTTCGCACCCTTAAAAAAAAGTTAATAAAATAAAAACTTTTATAACCAAATTTCGCGCCTTCCTTTGCACTAGCCACTTCACTCAATTTCGAAATCACTGCCTTAGCAAATAGAATTTTTAACTGTTTTTGTAGTGTTCTCAGGTTTAATGATAATAAATTGACATAGTTTAAAAATTTTAGAAACAAAATTTTCTCTTTACCCCCTCAAAAACTACCCCATTTCCGCTTAGAAATTTTCTTTCTTTCTATTTTTGTAGTATTTGCAATTTTAACAGTATATTATAATTTATCAAGTTCCAAAGATTTTAAACAAAATTTTTATCGCTTACCCCCTTAAATTTAGAATTTCCTTACTATTTTTGTAGTATTTGAAATTTTCACAGTAACTAAGTTTCAAAAATTTTAAACTAAAATTATTGATTTCAAAATTCTCCCCTTTCAGTTTAAAATTTTTTTGCTATTTTTGCGATGTTCGCAAGTAGAACAATAATTTATTTACAAAGTTTAAAAAATTTTAAACAAAATTTTTGTTGTTGCCTCTCTCAAAAATTATCTATTGCGATTAGAATTTTTTCACTATTTTTGCAATATTCACCGATTTAACATTAATAAATTTACAGTTTCAAAAATTTTAGAGAAAATGTTACAAATTAACCCCCTCAATTTTATTATTTTATTATCCTCATAATTTATCAAGTTCCAAAAAGTTTTAAACATAATTTTTATCGCTTACCCCCCTTAAAGCCACTCCTTTCCGTTTAGAATTTACTCACTATTTTTGTAGTATTTGCAATTTTAACAGTTTAATATATTTACCAAGTTTCAAAAATTTTAAACTACATTTTCATTGGTTTAGCCCCCCCTTCAAAATTCTCCCCTTTTAGTTTAAAATTTTTTTACTAATTTTGCAGTGTTCGCAAGTAGAGCAATAACTTATTTACAAAGTTTCAAAAATTTTAAACAAAGTTTTTGTTGTTGACCCCCCTCAAAAATCACCCCTTGCGATTAGAATTTTTTCACTATTTTTGCAATATTCACCGATTTAACATTAATAAATTTAATTTTAGAGAAAATGTTACAAATTAACCCCCTCAATTTTATTATTTTATTATCCTCATAATTTATCAAGTTCCAAAAAGTTTTAAACATTATTTTTATCGCTTACCCCCATTAAAGCCACTCCTTTCCATTTAGAATTTACTCACTATTTTTGTAGTATTTGCAATTTTAACAGTAATATATTTACCATGTTTTAAAAATTTTAAACTAAATTTACATTAAAAATCCCCCCCCTCAAAATTCTCCCCTTTTAGTTTAAATTTTTTTTTATTTTTGCGGTGTTCGCAAGTAGAACAATAACTTATTTACAAAGTTTCAAAAATTTTAAACAAAATTTTTGTTGTTGCCCCCCTCAAAAATCACCCCTTGCGATTAAAATTTTTTAACTATTTTTGCAATATTCACCGATTTAACATTAATAAATTTACAGAGTTTCAAAAATTTTAGAGAAAATGTTACAAATTAACCCCTCAATTTTATTATTCTATTATCCTCATAATTTATCAAGTTCCAAAAAGTTTTAAATATAATTTTTATCAGTTTATATCCCCCTTAAAGCCACCCCTTTCCATTTAGAATTTTCTCACTATTTTTGTAGTATTTGCAATTTTAACAGTTTAATATATTTAATTAGAAATTTTTAACTAAATTTACATTGATTTACCCCCCCCCCCTCAAAATTCTCCCCTTTTAGTTTAAATTTTTTTTACTATTTTTGCGATGTTCGCAAGTAAAACATTAATAAATTTACAGAGTTTCAAAAATTTTCAACAAAGTGTTACAAATTAACCCCCTCAAAAACTACCCCCTTTCGTTTAGAATTTTTTCATTATTTTTACATTACTATTTGCAAATTTAACACTAATATTTTGTTGTTTTATTCCCTTAAAAATCACCACTTGGCGCAGTGGTTTAAAAAATTTATTTTACTACCCCCTTAAAAAAAATTTAATCTTAACGCCCTCCTTTTATTTCTTAAAATAATATACACAGTTTTACACTGTAAAAATCCATTAATAAAATTAGAACTGTTTTTTTTTTCAATAATAAAATTTTCCGCCTCCCAGTTTGGAAATCGCTGCTCTAGTGATTACAATTTGTTACAATTTATGTAGTATTTTTATTGTATTCCTAGATTTTAGTGTTAGTACTTATATTTATATAGTTATAATTTATAAAATTTGTAACCTAAATTTAAAGTTTTTAAGCCCCCCATCTCAAGAATTGCCCCCTTAGCGATTACGGGTTTTCACTATTTTTACCGTATTCACACATTTAATTTTATTATATTTACATTTTCAACTAAGATTTTTTCATTTTTTAACCTGAAAAGTACCCCTTTAGCCCCCCCCCCTATCAATTAGAATTTTATCATACTTGATTTTTTTTCTGTACTCGCAGATTAAATGTTGTTTTTTTTAACATTTTCAATTTATTTCTTATTTTTTTACCCTCCCCAAAAGTGCCCCCATTGCGGTTAAAATTCTTTTTATTATTACTGCTGTATTCACAAATTTAATTTTAGTATATTTACATATTTTTAAAGCAAAGAAAGTCAGAGAATTTGTTTTAGAAAATTCTGTAGGAAACACTATAAAAAAACTTGAATTACTCCATTTTTGTCAGTATTTTCACTTCTATTATCTATTGAAAAGTCGGGGAAATTGAAACTTTGGTTTAAGAAAATTTAAAATTAGAAATAATTTTAATTAAAATCACATTTGTAATTTATCGAAAAACAGGAACAAGAACAACATAACGCAGGTTCTTATGCGTTAATTCGCAAAGCAGAATACAAAAAATAGTGTGTGTGCCTCGGGTTAAAAGTGAATTTACATCACTCTAGTAATTTTTTTTATTTATATGTACATTTAATCAAAGTAAATAATATAATACTCGTATACAAAGTTCAATATACTCTGATTTAATTTAGTTTGATTGTTGGAATTGACATGGTATCAAAAATCAAGGAAAATTTTCAATTTTATTCATGAAAATCGGGAAATTTGTTTTAGGAAATTGACACATTTGTGAAAATAAAAAAAAATTGCATACTAGATGCGAATTGAACAACAGAAGTTGCCTTGCCTAGTAAAGAAGGATTAAGGGAGGGGGGCTAATTTCAATTTATTTTGGTCACGGATTTTTTAATGTACTACAAAAATTTCTATTTCAGAAACCGGACAATATCATATTCGTCATGGACGCCACTATAGGTCAAGCTTGCGAGGCGCAAGCCAAAGCTTTCAAAGACAAAGTGGACGTAGGTTCAGTCATAATCACCAAGTTAGACGGACATGCAAAGGGAGGAGGTGCGCTTAGCGCGTAAGTTCCTGCGTTTTTCTGCGACTTCCAACTCAAATTTCGTTTTGAAAATTTCAGGGTTGCAGCAACAAAAAGTCCCATCATATTCATAGGTACAGGAGAACACATAGACGACTTGGAACCCTTCAAAACGAAACCTTTCATAAGCAAATTATTGGGCATGGGCGATTTGGAAGGTCTGATAGACAAAGTTAACGAACTGAAACTCGAAGATAACGAAGAATTGTTGGAGAAAATTAAGCATGGGCAGTTTTCCTTGCGCGATATGTACGAACAGTTTCAAAATATAATGAAAATGGGGCCATTTTCGCAAATCATGGGTATGATTCCTGGGTTCAGTCAGGACTTTTTGTCGAAAGGCAGCGAACAAGAGTCCATGGCGCGTCTGAAACGCCTCATGACGATCATGGATAGTATGAACGAGAGCGAATTGGATAGCAGGGAAGGTGCCAAAATTTTTTCCAAACAACCGGGACGCGTTACGCGCGTAGCGCAAGGTTCAGGTGTAACAGGTAATTTTTTTAATGTTTGTGGTGGGGTTAAATTTTTATTGGAAATTTTTAGAACGCGAAGTGAAGGAACTCATCCAGCAATACACGAAATTTGCGGCGGTTGTTAAAAAGATGGGCGGAATTAAGGGTCTGTTTAAGGGCGGCGATATGGCGAAGAACGTCAACCCTGCACAATTGGCAAAACTTAACCAACAAATGGCAAAGATGATGGATCCACGCGTTTTGCACCAAATGGGTGGCATGAATGGACTTCAGAATATGATGAGGCAATTACAGGCTGGAGCCGGGGGTGGGTTGGGAAATCTTATGAGCAGTTTTGGTGGCGGTGGTGGGAAATGATAAGAAAACTTTTTAAATTAAATTTTTTTGTATTATACGGTTTTTGTTTTACTCACTTTATTAGGTGGGGCTAATTTTTCATTATGACGTGAATTGGCGTTAAGTTTTGTGTATTATTTTGTATTTTACATTAAAACGAGAAATTTAACTAAATTTATTGCTTTTTAGCTCGCCAAACTTTTAAATCCTTTGCAGAAGTTGAGTGAAACACGAGAAAGTGGCTGGAAAGTGCACCTTACAATTTGTACCTATTGAAGTTCTAAATTATGGCCATGATTGGGCTAGAACAGTGAAGGTTTTAAGGGCGGATCCATCGGGGGGGGGGAGCAATCACGCCCCCTTGGAAAAATTAAACATAATTATATAAACTAACATTATTGGAAAAAGGTATCAATTTTTGTATTTTTCTTTTAAATCTATTAAATCGCCCCTTCTTGAAAAAGTTGCTGGATCCGCCCCTGCAATGTTTAAGCTACAAATCAGGTCAATGTTTTACAATTTTTCTGCTAATTTCTAAACAATTTCATACGTTGGGCTATAGTCGCTCTCGCCTCTGATTAACTGTAAACTTGGTAGTACCTGAATATCTCGTTAATCCATGATGCGCATCAGTATTATTGATGTTACCATGAATATCTATGAAACGAAAATTAATGAGCGTTCTTATGTCTTCCATTGCCGTGACTACCTGAGATGGAGTGGTGAGTTGAGTTTCAAGTCTCAACTGCAGTTAAAAGGAATCCATCGGTGCTGGAAATCTAAAAATATCATTTTCTAAATAAAAAAAAACCATGATATATTATATTCGCTGGGTGCGTGACATCTGGCCACCTTTTTTGCACAATTTGTCAGCAGCGGACGCTGGCGTCGTTTTTAATACTCCCATTATGCACTACGCACCCAGCCAATGGGTGCGTGCCATCTGGCCACCTTTTTTGCACAATTTGTCCGCAGCGGACGCTGGCGTCGTTTTTAATACCCCCATTATTCACTACGCACCCAGCCAATGGGTGCGTGCCATCTGACCACCTTTTTTGCCCAATTTGTCCGCAGCGGACGCTGGCGTCGTTTTTAATACCCCCACTATGCACTTCGCACCCAGCGAATAGGTGCCTGCTCCATATGCGCCATAGATTGCTTCCTCTGGACTTCGATCAGCATATCTCTATATTTGTTTTTGTTGATCGCCTCCCCCAAATATGGGAGCATTCTTTTGCATTTCCTTGGTCATTTTACGTTTGGCATTTATTTCATAAGCGCCATGGCTGACACTGCTGCTCACATTGACACCCTTGTCTACCCCTGGTTGAGGTGCTGGTGCTTAATCACTCTCCCATTCACCATGAAGAACAATGGAGCAACCTTTCTTCTCCTTATGATCGCGACAGCTTCCATCTTCTCCGTAATTATTTGCAATCACTCACAGATGTTGTGAATAGCGTCATTAGTATTTTCCATCTTGACCACCAAGGCCACATCGTCCGCGAAGCCCACGACGGCATGGGCAGTTGCAGGACCTCGTCATACATAAGGTTTGATCCAACCAGCCAAGAAACCGTACAATGTACGGTCACGCTCATGCGTAATAATAGATAAAAGGGAACAATTTTCCCAAATTACCGGGTTCAAACCCTGGGGAGGGTCAAACTTTCTCATGACTAGTTGTCCATACTGCGGAAGGCACGATAAGTCGGTGATCCTCCTGTACCCAGGATGTAGGCACATCTGAAGGCAATCCCAGCAAGCTACCTACCAGATGTAAAGCAATTATAATGCTCAACTTGGCACCAGGAAAACTCGGCACCGCGACAACTATCGTAGGTGGATGTGTTGTCAAAATTGACTTCCGCATAGGCGCAACTAGGGGGGGGGGCTAAGCCCCCAAAATATCCCAATTTTTCGTTATTTTTACCCCCCTACTTAAAAAAATTGTTCAAAAATATTTTTTTAGCCCCCCCAAACTTTTGACCCTAGTTGCGCCAATGCTCTTCCGCACGCCACTCCGCGTTGCAGCGCAGCACAGCCATTTTGGCAACACTAAACTCATTAAAAACATCCCCCTAGGGCCTTCCAACTCGGCAAATTGTGCTACTGGGAAGGGGATGGATCTCTCTTTTTCTTTATGGATCCTAGTCGAGGGTGGATGTCTCGTCAAAATTGACTCTTCCGCGCATCCGCTCCAGAGCCATTTTGACAATATTATACTCATTAAAAACATCCCCCTAGGGCAGGGATGGCGAACCTATGGCACGCGTGCCATTGATGGCACGCGACACAATATTTTGGGCACGCCACCGATAAAAAAAATACACTATTAAATACTATATTTAATTATTTGATGGCACGTCTATGGCCTCATTAAATATTTCTTTAGAAAAAATGGCACGTTGGTACATAAAGGTTCGCCACCCCTGCCCTAGGGCCTTCCAACTCGGCAAATTGTGCTACTAGGCCAGTCATTGGGGACTTAAAAAGTGAAAAGTTAGACAAAAATTGCAAACGTTTTTATATTTTGGGACAACATTGTAACAGGTCAAAAAATTATTAATCCGATTTTTGCACCCTTTTTTTGGTCCCCGGAACATTGTCAAATTGTTAAAAGAAGAGTGTAAATTTGCAATAAATCTATGAAAAAAATTCCGAAATTTATGCAAATCTTGGAGAACATTTTAATAATTATTAGACATCTTCTATAAAGTTTGCACCCTGCTATGATGACCGGAACATTGCAAATAGTTGTGATTATTAATTTACATACAGGGTTGTATTAAGGAATTATTTGCATGACTTGCAATTTTGTTTGATAGGAAACACAAAAAAAAATTAATAAGCTACTGTTTGCGATGTTTCGGTCATTGTAGCAGGGTGCAAACTTTATTAAAGATGTATTTTAATTATTAAAATGTTCTTCAAAGTTTGCATGAATTTCGGTTTTTTTAATTTAACAATGTTCCTGGGGGGGGGGGGAGCAGAAAAGGGTGCAAATTCGGATTTATTATTTTTTTACCTCCTTCATTGTTGTCTCAAAATTTGAAAACTTTTGCAATTTTTCATACCTTTTTTGCTACTCTCCATCATTACAAAACATAGCTCGGCTTTCGGTCTCGCACTTTTGGTTTTGGCTTAATATAACTTAGCTTGCGGCCTTCTCACTACATAATCGCATAACATATTCAATGTAAAAAAAGGGTGGCCGAAGAAAGTACGGAACCGGAGGGTATGGGGGGTAATACCCCCTTAATCAGAAGTTCCGTTTTATATCTCTCGCCGGATTCTCATGGATACGGAATATTCTGTACATAAGCGCAACTAGGGTCAAAAGTTTGGGGGGGCTAAAAAATGTTTTCAAACCATTTTTTTAAAGGAGGGGGTAAAAATAACGAAAAATTGGGATACTTTGGGGGGCTAACTTGAATTTTGGGGGGCTTAGCTCCCCCCTAGTTGCGCCTATGATTCTGTATAAGACATAGAGGACCTGGACGTTGAGAATGGTGTGCTGGAGGGTATTCCATACCCCCCAGATCCCCCGGTCTACAATAATGACTTAAATTTGATTCCTAGAAAGAAATCTTATTGCTTAAAAACTTTTTTTCAATTTTCTAAGGTGGGCTAAAATTTATCTAGGATTATATTTGATTTTCAAATTATATTAACTTAATTTTCTATCTTCTAGTTGTTGCACAACCGCAATATTTTTCTCTTTTTGTATGGAACTTGGGCGAACAGAATTAATACAAATATCAGACGTCCAATGATATTATACGGATGCTGCTCGGAGCTACAAAGTATATAACTAATAATTACTTGCAGATAGAGGAGATTCAATCCCTCTTTTTCAACCCCTATTTTTTCTGGCTTTACGCCGGATGAAGTACAATCTTTATTCCCTTTCCATGCATTTAAACAGTGGCGGATTCCCCAACAGGCGCAAGAGGCGCGCGCTTAGGGCTTCGTAAATCAAGGGGCCACAAAATAAGGAAAATTTTATTTTTATTAATTAAATTCCTGTTCTAATAAACACAGGAAAAATAATGAAAAAAATGCTAAGCCCTACGATGCCTTAGATTTGTAGTTATTTTGATTTCAGTGCAATTTTGAATTTAAATTTTTTGATAAAAATTTAATTTTGTTCAAATATTCTGAAACTTCATGAAAATATTAACTCTGTTATAATAAACACAGAAAAAATATCGAAAAAATTCTAAGCTCTACGATGCCTTAGTTTTCAAGTAATTTTGATTTCAGTGCAATAAATTTTTGACTTAAATTTTTGAAAAAATTTAATTTAGTTCAAATATTCTGAAAGTTCATGAAAATATTAACTCTGTTGTAATAAACACAGGAAAAATACGGAAAAAATTCTAAGCCCTAAGATGCCTTAGTTTTCAAGTAATTTTGATATCAGTGTAATAAATTTTTGATTTTAATTTTTTGATAAAAATTAAATTTTGTTCAAATATTCTGAAACTTTAGGAAAATATTAACTCTTTTGTAATTAACACAGGAAAAATAGCAAAAAAATTGTAAGCCCTAAGATGCCTTAGATTTACATTTATTTTGATTTCAATGCAATATTTTTTATTTAAATTTTTTGATAAAAATTTAATTTTGTTCAAATATTCTGAAATTATGTGAAAATATAAAATCTGTTGTAATAAACACATGAAAAATACGGAAAAAATTCTAAGCCCTAAGATGCCATAGTTTTAAAGTAATTTTGATATCAGTGCAATAAATTTTTGATTTTAATTTTTTGATAAAAATTAAATTTTGTTCAAATATTCTGAAACTTCATGAAAATATTAACTCTGTTATAATAAACACAGAAAAAATATCGAAAAAATTCTAAGCTCTACGATGCCTTAGTTTTCAAGTAATTCAGTGCAATAAATTTTTGACTTAAATTTTTGAAAAAATTTAATTTTGTTCAAATATTCTGAAAGTTCATGAAAATATTAACTCTGTTGTAATCAACACAGGAAAAATACGGAAAAAATTCTAAGCCCTAAGATGCTTAGTTTTCAAGTAATTTTGATATCAGTGTAATAAATTTTTGATTTTAATTTTTTGATAAAAATTAAATTTTGTTCAAATATTCTGAAACTTTAGGAAAATATTAACTCTTTTGTAATTAACACAGGAAAAATAGCGAAAAAATTGTAAGCCCTCAGATGCCTTAGATTTGCAGTTATTTTGATTTCAATGCAATTTTTTATTTAAATTTTTTGATAAAAATTTAATTTTGTTCAAATATTCTGAAATTATGTGAAAATATAAAATCTGTTGTAATAAACACATGAAAAATACGGAAAAAATTCTAAGCCCTAAGATGCCTTAGTTTTCAAGTAATTTTGATATCAGTGCAATAAATTTTTGATTTTAATTTTTTGATAAAAATTAAATTTTGTTCAAATATTCTGAAACTTCATCAAAATATTAACTCTGTTATAATAAACACAGAAAAAATATCGAAAAAATTCTAAGCTCTACGATGCCTTAGTTTTCAAGTAATTTTGATATCAGTGCAATAAATTTTTGATTTTAATTTTTTGATAAAAATTAAATTTTGTTCAAATATTCTGAAACTTCATGAAAATATTAACTCTGTTATAATAAACACAGAAAAAATATCGAAAAAATTCTAAGCTCTACGATGCCTTAGTTTTCAAATAATTTTGATATCAGTGCAATAAATTTTTGATTTTAATTTTTTGATAAAAATTAAATTTTGTTCAAATATTCTGAAACTTTAGGAAAATATTAACTCTTTTGTAATTAACACAGGAAAAATAGCGAAAAAATTGTAAGCCCTCAGATGCCTTAGATTTGCAGTTATTTTGATTTCAATGCAATTTTTTATTTAAATTTTTTGATAAAAATTTAATTTTGTTCAAATATTCTGAAATTATGTGAAAATATAAAATATGTTGTAATAAACACATGAAAAATACGGAAAAAATCTAAGCCCTAAGATGCCTTAGTTTTCAAGTAATTTTGATATCAGTGCAATAAATTTTTGATTTTAATTTTTTGATAAAAATTAAATTTTGTTCAAATATTCTGAAATTATATGAAAATAGCAATTCTGTAGTAGGAAACTCAGGAAAAATAACAAAAAAATTCCAATCCCTAAGATGCCTTGGATTTGTAGTTATTTTGATTTCAGTGCAATTTTTAGTAAAAAATAGTATTAAAATTATAAATCGTCTGCGGGCTGGTGAATGGGCCCCCAGGCACCAGGGGTTCACATCAAATGCTTTAGGGAGTGTGGGATTAGTGAAAATACTTAGAGGGGGGGGCCTCAAAATTGAATTGCGCCTGGGGCCTCATAAGTTCTAAAACCGCCACTGCATTTAAACAATTTGAAAGCATATAAAATTGGTAACCGCGATAGAACATCAGGCATTTGCTAATTTTTGTGAAAGTACTAATTTGCTCTTGTCACAGACGTCAAGATGGCCCCCCTCACCTTTCTGCATCTTTGTTAGACCTACAGTTTAAATACAAATATTTGCCCTCCCTTTAAAAAAATTCACGAGGCGCCACTGAATTTTATAACCTTCACATCCCTGATTAATGTGTGGAATTTTTAATTGCTAATTAAATTAAAACGTAACTATAAAAACATAATGATTCATTATTTTTTTATTGTTGTTCAAAAGGTCCCAAGGTCACGAATTGTTTTGTCGACTTAAAAATTAATATTCCGAATCTGACAAGCGGATTTGACAGCTCTTGTCAGTGTGACGTAAGATTTCTCGCATCACTGCGTTTGAACATTTGAACTTTGACAGTCCATTTGATAATGTTGATAAATATTTTTTAAACTATAATTATGGGTGTGTGATGTGATAATACATTTTATTGATGAAGTGCAAAACAATGGCTATGATAAGAGGTGCGTGGAATTTTATGCGGGGGCCTGTAACTTTTTATAGGGAAAATATAAAATTCCCGATAATTAAGTTTGTGTACGAAACGTTAGAATTGTATAAAACGCGAACTAAGACTGGAATTTCAAATGTAAGGGAGTTGCTGTTCCGGGGTAGCGTCGTGGCGAGCGGAACGTCGCTCTTGGTATGGCTAGCCATTTTTATGTACCTGTCTTTCTATTACATGTATGTACCCACCGTTTCGCACGAGCGGCCCGCTCATTTACAGTTCAGGTGAGTGCTAAAACCAAAGTCGGTACCTTCGCGGGGTAACCATTTCGCTACTGCACAGGGCTTGCGAATCGGAGAAAGGAATGTGCAGTTTTCCGAGCGCTCACGTCCAATTGAGCAAGAGGCAGCAGTTGCTCATGGCGAAACAGCCATACAGAGTACAACTTGAGCTGGAGATGCCCGAATCGCCGTCAAACAAAGAGCTGGGTAAGTCAGGCCCCCCTTGTAACCTCACCGAGGTGACTAAAAGTTAACCCACCCTTTTAGGGATGTTTATGGTTTGCGCGGATTTTCGAGGCAAAGATGGACTTCTCATCGCGAACTCCTGCAGATCTGCAATGCTGCACTACAAAAGTTGGATTACTGAAGTATTTTATACTTTAATGTTCAGTCCTTTGTTTGTGCTAGGCGGAGCCGAAGAAAAGCAACAGGTTCGTGTCGAATTGTTCAGTCACTACGAGGACTATGAGGTGATTATTAATTCGGTTGCATGTTGGGATTAAAATGTTATCGTAAACTTTGTTTAGCATGAGGGCGTAACCGACGTCTACATAGAAATACAAACCAAATACATTCAGTTGTACTCGGCAAAATTTCTAATTAACGCAGACTTCTCGGGACTGCGTTATGTGATGTTCCATTGGCCGTTGCTTTCGGCTGGTATTGGTGTAACTTCCAACCTCTTTTTTATTGCTATAATTTGTATGATCTCCTGGTACCAGATTATACATTCCGAAGAGTACAATAATTACGCACAAAGCAGGAGTTCTGGGGTCACGGAAGCCTATAAGAGGAGGCTGATGGATGAAGATTCTTCGGATTCTTCGTACGAAGACGACGCTTCTATGGTGATGGAAAATGATGCATCTTTGTTGTTGGAAAATGATATTCACAGCAATATAAGACAAAGACTTGTGGATGAGAGAATCGAAGACTTGAAGGCGGATATGTACTAAGGCGAATGTGCCCTTGTTGAACTTAAGAGGAATCCTTCCAAGTTCGAAAACAAATTTTCGTAATTCGCTGTTGTTTTGGTTATGATTCAGAAAAATTGCACAAAAAAATTTTCTTGTAAATTCAACAGCAAATTTTGAATTTCAGTGACCTTTTTTAAAAATTTATACTTTTGTGCAATTTTTTTGGACTAATAACCAAAATAACAGCGAATTACGAAAATGTGTTTTTTCGATCTTGGAAGGATTCCTCTTGCCAGTAATAGAATAAGAAAGTTGAATTTTTCTTAATATTGTAACAGATTTTCTATGTTGTTATTTTTTGTATGGAATATTTTCCGTTGTTTTGTTATAAGTGTTATAGTTACCATATGCATTAAATCGTTAATTTTTGCAGTACTTTAATTTTAAGTTGCGATTTTGAGTTTTTAAATACAAAAGCGCTGAGTTTTGACGAGTTACGACTTAAATGAATGAAATAAGTTTGAATGTTGAATCAAACTATTGATAAATTGAACAATTTTCTTCCATTTCAATTTTGTACTATAATAAAATTTCAAAAACCAAGTTCTAATCAGAAGTGGGATGTCCGCATTAAAATGTCCACTTAATTTTCCTTTTATTTTTATTCTCTTGAGCATTTTAGAATGTTAAACTAGACGGTAACAAATAATGTTTATGTATTTTTGTGTAATATCAAAAAACACAAAATTTCAAAATTTTTATCAAATTTTTTATTTAACCTTTATCCGCTCGCGTATGCGGCAAATTGGCCGCAGTGAGACACTTAGGATAATTTGTGGCTGTACTGAGCCGACTGGTGAAGCTTTCTTAATCAGAACACGGCCATGGATTAGTGGAGGAGATACTAATTAGATAATACAAGCCCTTGCCATCTCTTACATGATGCTTTGGAAGGAAATGGGAGAGAAAATTCAAAAAGGCAAGTTTCAACTCCAAAATACGTGAGCGGATGAAGGTTTTAAATGTCCATAACTTCCACAAGCGGATTTTAAGTTTTTAAAGCATTTCAGAAATGCAAATGTATCGGTAACAAAAAATTTGCTTACAAATTTTTGTGTAGAATCTACAGTTTTTTTGTAATCGCTTAATAAAATCAAAAACATACGAAATCCGAAATTTTCCATCAAAATGTGCATAATTTCCACAAATGTTAACCGGTTTTTATTTTTTTTAAGTATTTTGGAAAGGTAAATGTAACGGTAATAAAAATTCTTTCATACATTTTTGTGTAGAATCAACAGTTTTTTTGTTATCGCTTACTAAAATCAAAAACATACGAAATCCGAAATTTTCCATCAAATTGTGCCTAATTTCCACAAATGTTATCCGGTTTTTATTTTTTTAAGTATTTTGGAAAGGTAAATGTAACGGTAACAAAAATTCTTTTATACATTTTTGTGTAGAATCAACAGTTTTTTTGTAATCGCTTACTAAAATCAAAAACATACGAAATCCGAAATTTTCCATCAAAATGTGCATAATTTCCAAAAATGTTACCGATTTTTATTTTTTTTTATGTATTTTGGAAAGGTAAATGTAACGGTAACAAAATTCTTTCATACATTTTTGTGTAGAATCAACAGCTTTTTTGTAAGCGCTTACTAAACTCAAAAACATACGAAATCCGAAATTTTCCTTCAAAATCTGCATAATTTCCACAAAATGTTAACCGGTTTTTTTTTTTTTAAGTATTTTGGAAAGGTAAATGTAACGGTAACAAAAATTCTTTTATACATTTTTGTGTAGAATCAACAGTTTTTTTGTAATCGCTTACTAAAATCAAAAACATACGAAATCCGAAATTTTCCATCAAATTGTGCCTAATTTCCACAAATGTTAACCGGTTGTTATTTTTTTTAAGTATTTTGGAAAAGTAAATGTAATGGTAACAAAAATTCTTTCATACATTTTTGTGTAGAATCAACAGTTTTTTTGTAATCGCTTACTAAAATCAAAAACATACGAAATCCGAAATTTTCCATCAAAATGTGCATAACTTCCACAAATGTTAACCGGTTTTTATTTTTTTTAAGTATTTTGGAAAGGTAAATGTAACGGTAACAAAAATTCTTTCATACATTTTTGTGTAGAATCAACAGTTTTTTTGTAATCGCTAACTAAAATCAAAAACATACGAAATCCGAAATTTTCCATCAAAATGTGCATAACTTCCACAAATGTTAACCGGTTTTTAATTTTTTTAAGTATTTTGGAAAGGTAAATGTAACGGTAACAAAAATTCTTTCATACATTTTTGTGTAGAATCAACAGTTATTTTGTAATCGCTTACTAAAATCAAAAACATACGAAATCCGAAATTTTCCATCAAAATGTGCATAACTTCCACAAATGTTAACCGGTTTTTATTTTTTTTAAGTATTTTGGTAAGGTCAATGTAACGGTAACAAAAATTCTTTCATACATTTTTGTGTAGAATCAACAGTTTTTTTGTAATCGCTTACTAAAATCAAAAACATACGAAATCCGAAATTTTCCATCAAAATGTGCATAATTTCCACAAATGTTAACCGGTTTTATGTTTTTTAAGTATTTTAGAATGGTAAATGTAACGGTAACAAAAATTCTTTCATACTTTTTTGTGTAGAATCAACAGTTTTTTTGTAATCGCTTACTAAAATCAAAAACATACGAAGTCCGTTATTTTCCATTAAAATGTCTGTAACTTCCACAAATGTTAGCCGATTTTCAGTTTTTTAGGCATTTTAGAAATGTATAGGTAACAAAAATTTTGCTTATAGATTGTTGTGTAGAATCTGCAGTTTTTTGTAATCGCTTACTAATATCAAAAGCATATGAAATCCGTCATTTTCCATTAAAATGTGCATAACTTCCACAAATGTTAACCGATTTTTATTTTTTTAGCAGTTTAGAAAGACGAAAACTCGTCTACACATTTTTATGTAGAGTCTATAGCTTTTTTTTATTGCCTAAAAAATTTTGTGCTATTTTCCCCTTAATTTGTCAATTAAATTCTCTACGAATTTCAAGTTTCAGATTTTTACCCCCCAGCCCCTGGGGATAATCCAATTTATTTATGGTATGGTAGTTTTTTTACTATGTTTAATCAGTGTTGTGTGCCAACACAGCAAAATTTGATGTACAAAGTAACCAAAATAAATCAAAAAAGCAGCATGGTTATCAAGTGCCAAGTTGCAACGATTGTCAAATAATTATTTAATTTATACTTATGAAAAAATTCATTTTAAAAATAATTACGCTTGAAAAATCAATTGGTTCGCCATGGAAAAAATAAAGAAATGTCGTAAAGGTGCAAAAGAAGAGGATATCAATTCCGACGTGGAAATTGTAGACGCAAAGAATTCGAAAATGACGAAAAATGTGAACAAGAAACCAGTTGAAGTCGCCAGTGATGGTGAGGCAAACGAGAAGGCTATTAAGAAAAAAAAGAGTAAGACTGCGAATGGCAGGAAGCACGAAGAGACTGATTTCAACGAGCCTGAAGATGATGCTCCTAAAAATAGTAAGAAAAAAAAGAAGAAAAAAAAGAAATTAGATTTTCCCCTCCCTTAAACCACCCTAATTTAGCCACTAAATTTTTTTCTTTATTTTTGCTATAATCGGGAGTTCATTTGGAACCGATTTTATACGTTTCAAAATTTTGACCAGATACCCTAATCCGACCGGGGTTTGCTGCGCCACTGGAAGAACATTATGGATTCAAGTGAAAGTAATAAATTCTTTAATAATGTTGGATAATATTATATTATGCGTTATTCCCTAACTCTTGCAGTGTATTTTTTAGTGAGAATTAAAAATCGTTTTGATTTATCCGAAAATTTAATGTAAATTTAATTGATTAACCGACTGTAAAGCTGTCGAATTTAATTTTTATGAGCTAAATAAAATCAATCAACTTTATGAAACATTTTTGATTATTATTTGTACACGACATAACTTTGTTTTATTAAAAAGAAATATCTTTTTTTGTCTCTCACCCTGTACCATCAACACTTGCACATTGACATTTGACATCTTCATTGTAAACGTCAAAAGTGTAAATCACAACAAACGGTATAATAAATTGAAATGCGTCGCTGCTTGTAAATTGTTAATAATTATATAATTTTTTGTAGTTTAATGTGCTTGGCAACGCCGCGGCTTCAACTAACAGTCGTGATAAATTGGGTTAATAGCTAGAAAGTCACGCAAACGCCAACAATATAAAAGAAAGCGCGACGGCCGGACGTGTTTGTTTTATCACATCAGCCGATTTGTTTTTCAACGATGACGAGCAACCAAGAAATTTACAAAAAACAAAAGACGTGTATGCAGGTGGCAACAAACGTGACCGAGCAGAAGCACCACGTTTCGCGTGCAAAAAGGGGGCAAATTTTAGGACATCTTCGCGGTTTCCGCGGGTGCACGGTGTGGTTTACGGGGCTGTCGGGTGCAGGAAAGACTTCCATCGCATTCGAACTGGAAGCGTACTTGGTTTCTCAAGGTATTCCTGCGTACGGATTGGATGGTGATAATATGAGGAGAGGCTTGAATCGAGATTTGGGTTTCACGAAGGTGGATCGCGAGGAGAACATCAGAAGAGTTGCGGAGGTGGCTAAGTTGTTCGCGGATGCGGGACAGATTTGTTTGTGCAGTTTCGTGTCGCCGTTTGCAGTTGACCGCGAGTTAGCGAGGACCATTCATTCCAGCAGCGATTTGCCGTTTTTTGAAGTTTTCGTGGACACGCCGTTGGAAGTTTGTGAGAGCCGCGATACCAAGGGCTTGTACATGAAAGCGCGACAAGGTGCGATTAAGGGTTTCACCGGAATCGACCAAGTTTACGAAAAACCCGAGTGTCCGGACTTGGTGGTGAAAACCATCGACCAAAGCGTGGAGGAATCCATGATCCAGGTGGCGGAGATGCTGGAAGAGAATTGCGTTATTCCAAAAAATTCCAAAAAGGTGGATTTCGTCAAGGAGCTTTTCATTCCTGACGATCGTTTGGCTGCTGCACACGAAGAAGCCGCTTCGCTACCAGCCCTGCAAGTGAACGTGATCGATTTGCAGTGGATCCAAGTTTTGAGTGAAGGTTGGGCCAGTCCTTTGGAGGGCTTCATGCGCGAAAAGGATTATTTGCAGTGCCAGCATTTCAACTGCCTCATCAACGACGACAACGCGTTAAATCAAAGCGTCCCAATCGTTTTGGCCATCGATGACGCTGATAAGGCGCGATTGGAAGAGTGCTCTTCCGTCGCTCTGTTCTATGGGGAGAAGTGTTACGCGATCATGAGAAAACCCGAATTTTACCGCCACCGCAAGGAAGAGCGCGTAGCGCGTCAGTTCGGCACCACCAATAAGAATCACCCCTACGTTAAGATGATTTACGAATCCGGCGATTGGTTGGTCGGTGGTGAGTTGGAAGTATTGCGACGTGTGGTTTGGAACGATAAGTTAGACAAGTTCCGTTTGACTCCTAAAGAGTTACGAGCACAATTTAAACAAATGAAGGCTGATGCTGTCTTCGCGTTTCAGTTGAGAAATCCGATCCATAACGGCCACGCATTGTTGATGACGGATACCAAGAGGAAGTTAGAAGAGCGTGGTTTTAAGAGGCCCGTTTTGTTGCTCCATCCGTTGGGTGGATGGACCAAGGACGATGACGTTCCATTAGACGTCAGAATGTTACAGCACGAAGCTGTTTTGGACGAGGGTCTGTTGGATAAGGAATCGACAATTTTGGCGATTTTTCCAAGTCCCATGATGTACGCAGGCCCGACGGAAGTGCAATGGCACGCAAAGGCGAGAATGAACGCGGGTGCCAACTTTTACATCGTTGGGCGTGACCCAGCGGGGATTCCCCATCCTTTGGGCAAGGAAGGGTCTGACGACGGTAACTTGTACGATGGAACGCACGGTGGACTCGTTTTGAAGATGGCGCCAGGACTTAAAAATTTGGAAATTATTCCGTTCAAGGTGGCAGCTTATGATAAGAAAAATAAAAAAATGGCATTTTTTGAGGCGAGTAGAAAAGACGATTTTGAATTTATTTCCGGGACCAAAATGCGAAACTTGGCCAGACGCGGCGACGATCCTCCGAACGGTTTTATGGCACCGAAGGCTTGGAATATTTTATCCCATCATTATCAATCTTTGATGGACAAGTATTAATTTTTTTTGCATTTTTTGTGCATTCCAGTGATATTTTTAATTATTAAGATTTTATGCTTTGTTATAATTTTTAAGAAATTATATTAACCAATCATGTTCTGATTTTAGCAAATTATACGCAAATATAAGGAATATATACAATATAACTAGCAGTTTTTTGATCAAATTTCTCAAATTGTGGTACAAAAATTTAATGATTGTAAATCTATTTCGAAGCACCCTGTACACGTGTAATTGAAACAAATTAGTAAAGCAAATTGAATGAAATTCATTCTCTTCACGTTTATTGATTTTTAAATTGAATCGTAAAGTTATTGGTGGCATGAAATTTTCTGATTAAATTAGCATAACAAAATTTATGTCAAAATTTGTAACCAATTTATTAATTTAGTTTTATTTTGAAAAAAATTACGTGAACAGTTTTTCTAAATTAAACTTCTTTTTTTAACAATTTAATAGTAACTTGGGTAGCTTTTTTCTTTGCTACATCTCGATCGTTGTTATTCCCTTGTTCCAAGTGATTTTAAAAAATATATCAGCAAAGCAAACAGTATGTGAGATAAGCAGGCCCGGACTGGCTCCTTTGGGGGCCTTCGGCTAGAGACTGAGGCGGGATTTTAGAAAATCACTGTTACTCCAAGTATAAACCACTTTTGAGACATCTTCGGGGCCCCCTTGGGTTGGGGGCCCTCGGCGATCGCCGACCAGGTCAGTCGGGGCCTGGAGATAAGGTAAGCTTTCGCCCACTTCTGTTCGACGACACCAAGATATTCTGAGAAATGTCGGATAACACAGGTTCTACTACTTTTATAACGCCATATCTTTATCCGTTTTATTATTTCAATTTTATATCACTGATATCTTTTAAAAAATTTACACGACCTTCCAACCTTGATCCCACCTCGGCCATTACCACGGTTGTCTCATAGATTTTAAATTTTTCAAGTTTTAAATTTCAAAATTTGTAATTAAACTTACAAACAGCAAAATTTTCGTTTTTCAATAGTACCTACTTACTCGTAATTCTTAAAATTTCAATTCTTTGTGAATATTCAGCAATTTTCCATTTCTAGCACCTTTGCAATTTCTTTAATCCATCTAAATTTTAGATCGACATTTTACAATCAAATTCTTCACTTTTTTTTAAATTTTCCAAATTACTTTAAAATATTATTCAATCCAATCATTTCCAACTAATTTTTTCACAGTGACAAATTCTTTCCAAAATATCAACTTATTCACTAAATAATCCAATTCCATTGCATCCAATACGATTTTAAAATTCCCATCGTTAAATGTTTGAAATTATCCACTATTCCAAATTTGTTTTATTAAACTTATAATTTTCTTATTATTTAGAAAAATTTCCATTTTATTTTAAAGCACTTTATAAAATTTTCTAGCTTCCATCTTGCTTATCGCTTGATGATTATTTTCATAATAATTATGTTATGAAATTTTCAAATTGTTAATTACGATAAATTTTGCTAACAAAATTATTGATTAAGAAATTTTGTTTTCAATCGTTTTGATTTATATGGCGATAAACGGACAACCACGCCATTTAAATTTTATCAAATTTACACTTTTACCTTCCATGTTCTTGCGAGGTCGTCATAATTAATTGTTAAAAAAAACTTTTCGATTTCCTCGTTCTTTGAGAGTTGGTTGTATCCGCGGCCTTCCAACGTACGCGCGGATACTGCCACTTTTGCAAAGTGACTTCCTTTTACGATGTCCATCTCTTTCCAAATCTTATTGTTAAAATTTACATCCGAATGCTTCCTTCTCAAATTCTCCTTATTTCGAAAACCAGCGATTTTTGATTTAAATTTTTGGATAAAAAATAAAGTTTGTTCAAATATTCTGCAACTGCATAAAACTATTGATTACAACCTAGAAAAGCCAGGAAAAATAATGAAAAAATTCTAAACCAAAAGTTGTCTTTAATTTCCGATGATTTGGTTTCGGAGCGATTTTTGATTTACATTTTTGGATAAAAAATAAAGTTTGTTCAAATATTCTGCAACTGCATAAAACTATTGATTACAAACTAGTAAAGCCAGGAAAAATAATGTAAAAATTCTAAACCAAAAGTTGTCTTGAATTTCCGATGATTTGGTTTCGGAGCGATTTTTGATTTACATTTTTGGATAAAAAATAAAGTTTGTTCAAATATTCTGCAACTGCATAAAACTATTGATTACAACCTAGCAAAGCCAGGAAAAATAATGAAAAAATTCTAAACCAAAAGTTGTCTTTAATTTCCGATGACTTGGTTTCGGAGCGATTTTTGATTTTTTTGGAGAAAAAATAAAGTTTGTTCAAATATTCTGCAACTGCATAAAACTATTGATTACAAACTAGTAAAGCCAGGAAAAATAATGAAAAAATTCTAAACCAAAAGTTGTCTTTAATTTCCGATGATTTTGTTTCGGAGCGATTTTTGATTTAAATTTTTGGATAAAAAATAAAGTTTGTTCAAATATTCAGCAACTGCATAAAACTATTGATTACACCCTAATAAAGCCACGAAAAATAATGAAAACATTCTAAACAAAAAGTTGGCTTTAATTTCCGATGATTTGGTTTCGGAGCGATTTTTGATTTAAATTTTTGGAGAAAAAATAAAGTTTGTTCAAATATTCTGCAACTGCATAAAACTATTGATTACAAACTAGTAAAACCAGGAAAAATAATGTAAAAATTCTAAACCAAAAGTTATCTTGAATTTCCGATGATTTGGTTTCGGAGCGATTTTTGATTTACATTTTTGGATAAAAAATAAAGTTTGTTCAAATATTCTGCAACTGCATAAAACTATTGATTACAAACTAGTAAAACCAGGAAAAATAATGTAAAAATTCTAAACCAAAAGTTGTCTTTAATTTCCGATGATTTGGTTTCGGAGCGATTTTTGATTTAAATTTTTGGATAAAAAATAAAGTTTGTTCAAATATTCTGCAACTGCATAAAACTATTGATTACAACCTAGTAAAGCCAGGAAAAATAATGAAAAAATTCTAAACCAAAAGTTGTCTTTAATTTCCGATGACTTGGTTTCGGAGCGATTTTTGATTTTTTTGGAGAAAAAATAAAGTTTGTTCAAATATTCTGCAACTGCATAAAACTATTGATTACAACCTAGTAAAGCCAGGAAAAATAATGAAAAAATTTTAAACCAAAAGTTGTCTTTAATTTCCGATGATTTGGTTTCGGAGCGATTTTTTTGGATAAAAAATAAAGTTTGTTCAAATATTCTGCAACTGCATAAAACTATTGATTACAACCTAGCAAAGTCAGGAAAAATAATGAAAAAATTCTAAACCAAAAGTTGTCTTTAATTTCCGATGACTTGGTTTCGGAGCGATTTTTGATTTTTTTGGAGAAAAAATAAAGTTTGTTCAAATATTCTGCAACTGCATAAAACTATTGATTATAACCTAGTAAAGCCAGGAAAAATAATGAAAAAATTCTAAACCAAAAGTTGTCTTTAATTTCTGATGACTTGGTTTCGGAGCGATTTTTGATTTTTTTGGAGAAAAAATAAAGTTTGTTCAAATATTCTGCAACTGCATAAAACTATTGATTACAACCTAGTAAAGCCAGGAAAAATAATGAAAAAATTTTAAACCAAAAGTTGTCTTTAATTTCCGATGATTTGGTTTCGGAGCGATTTTTTTGGATAAAAAATAAAGTTTGTTCAAATATTCTGCAACTGCATAAAACTATTGATTACAACCTAGCAAAGCCAGGAAAAATAATGAAAAAATGTTAAACCAAAAGTTGTCTTTAATTTCCGATGATTTGGTTTCGGAGCGATTTTTGATTTAAATTTTTGGATAAAAAATAAAGTTTGTTCAAATATTCTGCAACTGCATAAAACTATTGATTACAACCTAGTAAAGCCAGGAAAAATAATGAAAAAATTCTAAACCAAAAGTTGTCTTTAATTTCCGATGATTTGGTTTCGGAGCGATTTTTGATTTAAATTTTTGGAGAAAAAATAAAGTTTGTTCAAATATTCTGCAACTGCATAAAACTATTGACTACAACCTAGTAAAGCCAGGAAAAATAATGAAAAAATTCTAAACCAAAAGTAGTCTTTAATTTCCGATGATTTGGTTGCGGAGCGATTTTTGATTTAAATTTTTGGATAAAAAATAAAGTTTGTTCAAATATTCTGCAACTGCATAAAACTATTGATTCTTATCTAGTAAATCCAGGAAAAATAATGAAAAAATTCTAAACAAAAAGTTGTCTTTAATTTCCGATGACTTGGTTTCGGAGCGATTTTTGATTTTTTTGGAGAAAAAATAAAGTTTGTTCAAATATTCTGCAACTGCATAAAACTATTGATTACAAACTAGTAAAGCCAGGAAAAATAATGAAAAAATTCTAAACCAAAAGTTGTCTTTAATTTCCGATGATTTGGTTTCGGAGCGATTTTTGATTTACATTTTTGGATAAAAAATAAAGTTTGTTCAAATATTCTGCAACTGCATAAAACTATTGATTACAACCTAGTAAAGCCAGGAAAAATAATGAAAAAATTCTAAACCAAAAGTTGTCTTTAATTTCCGATGACTTGGTTTCGGAGCGATTTTTGATTTTTTTGGAGAAAAAATAAAGTTTGTTCAAATATTCTGCAACTGCATAAAACTATTGATTACAACCTAGTAAAGCCAGGAAAAATAATGAAAAAATTCTAAACCAAAAGTTGTCTTTAATTTCCGATGACTTGGTTTCGGAGCGATTTTTGATTTTTTTGGAGAAAAAATAAAGTTTGTTCAAATATTCTGCAACTGCATAAAACTATTGATTACAACCTAGTAAAGCCAGGAAAAATAATGAAAAAATTCTAAACCAAAAGTTGTCTTTAATTTCCGATGACTTGGTTTCGGAGCGATTTTTGATTTTTTTGGAGAAAAAATAAAGTTTGTTCAAATATTCTGCAACTGCATAAAACTATTGATTATAACCTAGTAAAGCCAGGAAAAATAATGAAAAAATTCTAAACCAAAAGTTGTCTTTAATTTCTGATGACTTGGTTTCGGAGCGATTTTTGATTTTTTTGGAGAAAAAATAAAGTTTGTTCAAATATTCTGCAACTGCATAAAACTATTGATTACAACCTAGTAAAGCCAGGAAAAATAATGAAAAAATTTTAAACCAAAAGTTGTCTTTAATTTCCGATGATTTGGTTTCGGAGCGATTTTTTTGGATAAAAAATAAAGTTTGTTCAAATATTCTGCAACTGCATAAAACTATTGATTACAACCTAGCAAAGCCAGGAAAAATAATGAAAAAATGTTAAACCAAAAGTTGTCTTTAATTTCCGATGATTTGGTTTCGGAGCGATTTTTGATTTAAATTTTTGGATAAAAAATAAAGTTTGTTCAAATATTCTGCAACTGCATAAAACTATTGATTACAACCTAGTAAAGCCAGGAAAAATAATGAAAAAATTCTAAACCAAAAGTTGTCTTTAATTTCCGATGATTTGGTTTCGGAGCGATTTTTGATTTAAATTTTTGGAGAAAAAATAAAGTTTGTTCAAATATTCTGCAACTGCATAAAACTATTGACTACAACCTAGTAAAGCCAGGAAAAATAATGAAAAAATTCTAAACCAAAAGTAGTCTTTAATTTCCGATGATTTGGTTGCGGAGCGATTTTTGATTTAAATTTTTGGATAAAAAATAAAGTTTGTTCAAATATTCTGCAACTGCATAAAACTATTGATTCTTATCTAGTAAATCCAGGAAAAATAATGAAAAAATTCTAAACCAAAAGTTGTCTTTAATTTCCGATGATTTGGTTTCGGAGCGATTTTTGATTTAAATTTTTGGATAAAAAATAAAGTTTGTTCAAATATTCTGCAACTGCATAAAACTATTGATTACAAACTAGTAAAACCAGGAAAAATAATGAAAAAATTCTAAACCAAAAGTTGTCTTTAATTTCCGATGCTTTGGTTTCGGAGCGACTTTTGATTTTTCTTTGGATAAAAAATAAAGTTTCTTCAAATATTTTACAACTGCATAAAACTATTGATTACAACCTAGTAAAGCCAGGAAAAATAATGTAAAAATTCTAAACCAATAGTTGTCTTTAATTTCCGATGATTTGTTTTATGGCTAGTCTCCGTGCTTCGGAAGTCACGTTAAGGCTTTGGTCGCCTGGGTTACTGAATTGCCATCATTAATATATAAACCAGGATACAAGGCACATCTGAAGGCAAGTCTACCTGATGATATAAAAAAATTATATGCTCAAAGAAGTTCAAGTAAAGCTGCAAGATATTTTGCTTACTAGGTGCGATACATCACGATTGCATGACGATGATGAACGAACCAGAGAATCGGTGGACGTGTCAAACTGGAAGTCCAAATCTTATATATTTTTTAATACTTTTAGGACCGATTTCTCAATTCCAATTCTCCTCTTTTATTTTTTGGGGCTATAGTTTTTTGAGTGACTGTTTTTACAACCTAATAATTTTCAATTTTTCCCAAAATTTTTTTTGAAATACCTTTATTTTTAATCCTATTTCATATGGAACTCTAATCTCATAATGGGGATCTATTATTCTATTATGGAACTTATTGTTGGATCCCTACCCTACATCTGCTCTGAGCAACATGCGTCGACAGGTCAATAGCGCCTAAAGATGTTTGGAGTTGCGCTTAGTTAGCACAGGTGGACTCCCTGCACATCCCTAATTACCTCTCTGAAATAAATTGTGGCGGGCCGAATTGGTGGCTGGTGCTCGCAGGCCGTAGTATGAAGACCCAAAGTACGCCCAAGGGGTTGGCAACCTTTTTTTGTAAGAGAACCAAATCTTGACAAATCCACTAAAGTTTTTCTTAAAAAAAAAGTCTGCGGGTCGAATCAAGAAAAAAATTCAAAAGTTATTTGCAATATTACAGGGTAAAATTAAATATATTATTAAAAAGATAAAAAATGTTTAAGAATATTTAACTTAAAAGCCTTTCCGAAATACTACAAAAAGCGCAACGTAAAAAAATATGTTGGTTCTGCAACCAAAGTTACTTGAAAGCATCAGATATCCTATATCTATTGGTTATTTACTACTTGCGGAATCGGCGCCTACTCAGTTCAATGCTTTCAAAAAGCAGTTACAAAAATTATATTTTAATTCTGAGAGTGCATTTTTCCGTTTTCAATGGGGTAAATTCATTTTTTGCTTACAAAAAGTTTTTAAATGACTTCTTAAATCTTCTTTATGTGCACTTCTAAAGTTACAAACTTGACATGTAAAGGGTTTTTCCACCGTATGGGTTCTAGCATGAATGTCTAAACCTCTTTTCTGTGCACATCTAAAGTCGCAAATATCACAAATACACGGTTTTATTATATTTAAACGAAATCGTTTCAGCTTACAAAATGTTTTTAAATGGCTTTCCAAGTCTTCCTTGTAAGCACTTTTAAAATTACAAGCTTCACAGGTGTAAGGTTCCTCATCACTATAAGTTGTTAAATGACTCCTTAAAACTCCTCCATTTTCTTTGTTAAATTCACAAACTTCGCAAGTGAATGGGTTTTGACTTGCTGTAGGTTTGAGTTCTCTGTCTGGTTGAAAAACCACATTCCAACTATCATCATTAATGTTTACAGAATGACCCAAAACTTTCGGTTTCGATTCCATTTCTTCATCTGTCTCAATTTGGGAGTCAGTATCTGACCAACATAAACTTTCCTGCAACAAAGGTATCATTAGTAAGTGCTTCATATCTAATAAGACAATCCATCACTAACATACTAATAAAATTTCAGATCTGTCTGTTTGTAACGCATCGAAAAAGATTGTTTTATTTCCTAGAGACGCCCAAGCCCCTTCCCCTAGTTACGCTAGTAGTCGGCTAATTTAATCGCATTTTCAGTGTTTATTTTATGTTCTAGCGCCAGTCAAGTCCCCACCCCCCTAGTTACGTCAGTAGTCGGTTAATTTGATCGCATTTTAAGTATTTATTTTATTTTTTACGAACAACCAATCTCCTGCCCCCCCTAGCTACGTCAAAAACAGCGGCGTAGGTACACCCTGTATAAAAAACCATAAAAATATAATTAGGTACGCCACTGCCGGGAACCTGTTGCATTATAAACAATTTTGAATAAATTTGTTAACTTACACTTGAAATTGATTCTGTGTAGTTTCTCATCACCAGTGGGACCCCGGTGTATAAAATTGCATTATTGGTAGCATCAGTGTTCTTCAGACGTCTCTCTTCTTCGCCCAACTTTATTATTAAGCTGGCGGGAGTTAAACTATCATCATCAATTTGTGTTGCGTTCCGAAGGGATTCATACTTCATCGGCAACCCCATTAACATTAATCCCATCAACACCTTGTCTTCGAAATTGAATCCAGCGTCTTGCACTTTCTTGTACAAGTCTTCTCTTCGATGCACATACTCCAAGAAATCTTCATTTTCATCCTTCTCCAAATTTATAAATTTTTTTAACATAATTACATTGTAATAACCACCATCGGTGGAAAGTTGAAAGGCATCGTCCATTTTGGTAACTTAACTTAATGCTTTTCACTTGTAGAAGGGTTAATTTACTTTTGGTCGAATTTTCTTGAATATTTTTCACTTAATTAACATAACCTGTTTACCTTTCTGCATGATTTTCATAATTTTTAGTTGGACATGCGCATTTGTTTCAAATTTTTTTAATTTATTTTTGACAGCTGTCAAACGTCATTTTAATAACAAATGAAATATTTTAAGTAGCTGTTTAGTGGGACGTCAGAATTCCGAAATATAGCCCAACCATACTACACAAATCTGATTGAATTCTTAGCGGATAGGCGCACTGAACCAAATTTGTGCAGTATGGTCGGCCGATATCTAGGCGTTTTGACGTCACACCTCAGGAGTCAATTCTAGGATAATATAATTTTTTTAATAATATTTACTTATACAAGAATTATGATGAAACAACTGAATTTTTTAATAAAAGTCTGACCCCTGAGTTTGAAGTCAAATAAAATCAAAAGTTAGCAGTGAAAAAATTTGAAAAAAATATATGATATCAATTGATTAGTGCTAAAGATCATATTAAAATTTTATACTTCTATTTTTATAAAAAATTTCTATTTTTGGAAAGTTTAATTTTTTCAAAATTTTGAAATTATATTTTGTTAGAAATTACGATGATGCGATAACAATTTTCTAAAACTTTTTTCGCTTGTTGAGATATAGAGAGAACGGTAAACAAATTTACGTGCTCAAATTTCTCTTTTTGGAAAGTTTAATTTTTTCAAAATTTTTAAATTACATTTTTCTAGTCTAGATATTAGGATGATGCGATAACAATTTTATAAAATTTTTTCTCTTTTTGTGGTATAAAGTGAATGCTGAAAAAACTCCCATGCTAAAATTTCTGTTTTTGGAAAGTTTAACATTTCAAAATTTTGAAATTGTATTTTGTTAGAAATTAGGATAATGCAATAACAATTTTCTACAACATATCGCGCTTTTTGCGGTACAGAAAGAACGGTACACAAATTTCCGTGCTCAAATTCCTCTTTTTGGAAAGTTTAATTTTTTCAAAATTTTGAAATTACATTTTTCTAGATATCAGGATGAAGCGATAACAATTTTATAAAATTTTTTTCTCTTTCTGTAGTATAAAGAAAATGCTGATCAAATTGGGGTGCTAAAATTTCTGTTTTTGGAAAGTTTATTTTTTAAAAATTTTCAAATTATATTTTATTAGAAATTAGGATGATGCAACAACAATTTTCTAACACATTTCGCGCTTTTTGCGGTATAGAGAGAACGGTAAACAAATTTCCGTGCTCAATTTTCTCTTTTTGGAAAATTTAACTTTTTCAAAATTTTGAAATTACATTTTTCTAGAAATTAGATGATGCGATAACAATTTTATAAAGTTTTTTTCTCTTTTTGTAGTATAAAGAAAATGCTGATCAAATTGACGTGCTAAAATTTCTGTTTTTGGAAAGTTTATTTTTTCAAAATTTTGAAATTATATTTTGTTAGAAATTAGGATGATGCAACAACAATTTTCTAAAACATTTCGCGCTTTTTGCGGTATAGAGAGAACGGTAAACAAATTTCCGTGCTCAATTTTCTCTTGTTGGAAAATTTAACTTTTTCAAAATTTTGAAATTACATTTTTCTAGAAATTAGATGATGCGATAACAATTTTATAAAGTTTTTTTCTCTTTTTGTAGTATAAAGAAAATGCTGATCAAATTGACGTGCTAAAATTTCTGTTTTTGGAAAGTTTATTTTTTCAAAATTTTGAAATTATATGTTAGAAATTAGGATGATGCAACAACAATTTTCTAAAACATTTCGCGCTTTTTGCGGTATAGAGAGAACGGTAAACAAATTTCCGTGCTCAATTTTCTCTTTTTGGAAAATTTAACTTTTTCAAAATTTTGAAATTACATTTTACTAGAAATTAGATGATGCGATAACAATTTTATAAAGTTTTTTTCTCTTTTTGTAGTATAAAGAAAATGCTGATCAAATTGACGTGCTAAAATTTCTGTTTTTGGAAAGTTTAATTTTTTCAAAATTTTGAAATTACATTTTTCTAGATATTAGGATGAAGCGATAACAATTTTATAAAACTTTTTTCTCTTTTTGTGGTAAAAAGAGAATGCTGAAAAATTGCCGTGCTAAAATTTCTGTTTTTGGAAAGTTTAATTTTTTCAAAATTTTGAAATTACATTTTTCTAGATATTAGGATGAAGCGATAACAATTTTATAAAACTTTTTTCTCTTTTTGTGGTATAAAGAGAATGATGAAAAATTCCCGAGCTAAAATTTTTGTTTTTGGAAAGTTTAATTTTTTCAAAATTTTGAAATTATATTTTGTTAGTAATTAGGATGATGCGATAACAATTTTTTAAAACTTTTCGCGCTTTTTGCGGTATAGAGAGAACTGTAAAAAAATTTCGTGTTTTTGGAAAGTTTAATTTTTTCAAAATTTTGAAATTTCATTTTGCTAGAAATTAGGATGAAGCGATAAAATTTTATAAATTTTTTTGCTATTTTTGTGGTATAAAGAGAATGCTGAAAAATTGCCGTGCTAAAATTTCTGTTTTTGGAAAGTTTAATTTTTTCAAAATTTTGAAATTACATTTTGCTAGAAATTAGGATGAAGCGATAACAATTTTATAAAACTTTTTTCTCTTTTTGTGGTATAAAGAGAATGATGAAAAATTCCCGAGCTAAAATTTTTGTTTTTGGAAAGTTTAATTTTTTCAAAATTTTGAAATTATATTTTGTTAGAAATTAGGATGATGCGATAACAATTTTCTAAAACTTTTCGCGCTTTTTGCGATTTTATAGAGAGAACTGTAAAAAAATTTCGTGTTCAAATTTCTCTTTTTGGAAAGTTTAATTTTTTCAAAATTTTGAAATTACATTTTGCTAGAAATTAGGATGAAGCGATAACAATTTTATAAAATTATTTTCTCGTTTTGTGGTATAAAGAGAATGCTGAAAAAATGCCGTGCTAAAATTTCTGTTTTTGGAAAGTTTAATTTTTTCAAAATTTTGAAATTACATTTTTCTAGATATTAGGATGAAGCGATAACAATTTCATAAAACTTTTTTCTCTTTTTGTGGTATAAAGAGAATGATGAAAAATTCCCGAGCTAAAATTTTTGTTTTTGGAAAGTTTAATTTTTTCAAAATTTTGAAATTATATTTTGTTAGTAATTAGGATGATGCGATAACAATTTTCTAAAACTTTTCGCGCTTTTTGCGATTTTATAGAGAGAACTGTAAAAAAATTTCGTGTTCAAATTTCTCTTTTTGGAAAGTTTAATTTTTTCAAAATTTTGAAATTACATTTTGCTAGAAATTAGGATGAAGCGATAACAATTTTATAAAATTATTTTCTCTTTTTGTGGTATAAAGAGTATGCTGAAAAATTTCCGTGCTAAAATTTCTCTTTTTGGAAAGTTTAATTTTTTCAAAATTTTGAAATTGCATTTTTTTAGATATTAGGATGAATCGATAACAATTTTATAAAACTTTTTTCTCTTTTTGTGGTATAAAGAGAATGATGAAAAATTCCCGAGCTAAAATTTTTGTTTTTGGAAAGTTTAATTTTTTCAAAATTTTGAAATTATATTTTGTTAGAAATTAGGATGATGCGATAACAATTTTCTAAAACTTTTCGCGCTTTTTGCGGTATAGAGAGAACTGTAAAAAAATTTCGTGTTCAAATTTCTCTTTTTGGAAAGTTTAATTTTTTCAAAATTTTGAAATTACATTTTGCTAGAAATTAGGATGAAGCGATAACAATTTTATAAATTTTTTTTCTCTTTTTGTGGTATAAAGAGCATGCTGAAAAAATTCCTGTGTTAAAATTTCTGTTTTTTGGAAAGTTTAATTTTTTCAAAATTTTGAAATTAAATTTTGCAATTAAATTTTGCTAGAAATTAGGATGATGCGATAACAATTTTTTTAAATTTTTTTCCTTTTTGCTATGTAAAAAGAACTCTCAAAAATTTGTTCAAATTTCTCATTTTAGAAAGTTACATTTTTTCAAAATTTTGAAATTACATTTTTCTAGAAATTAGATGATGCGATAACAATTTTATAAAGTTTTTTTCTCTTTTTGTAGTATAAAGAAAATGCTGATCAAATTGACGTGCTAAAATTTCTGTTTTTGGAAAGTTTATTTTTTCAAAATTTTGAAATTATATTTTGTTAGATATTAGGATGATGCAACAACAATTTTCTAAAACATTTCGCGCTTTTTGCGGTATAGAGAGAACGGTAATCAAATTTCCGTGCTCAATTTTCTCTTTTTGGAAAATTTAACTTTTTCAAAATTTTGAAATTACATTTTTCTAGAAATTAGGATGAAGCGATAACAATTTTATAAATTTTTTTTCTCTTTTTGTGGTATAAAGAGCATGCTGAAAAAATTCCCGTGCTAAAATTTCTGGTTTTGGAAAGTTTAATTTTTTCAAAATTTTGAAATTAAATTTTGCTAAAAAATTAGGATGATGCGATAACAATTTTCTAAAAAAAATTTTGCTTTTTGCTATGTAAAAAGAACTCGCAAAAATTTCCGTGTTCAAATTTCTCATTATAGAAAGTTACACTTTTTCAAAATTTTGAAATTAAATTCTTCTAGATATTAGGATGATGCGATAATAATTTTATAAAACTTTTTTCTCCTTTTGTGGTATAAAGAGAATGCTGAAAAATTGCCGTGCTAAAATTTCTGTTTTGGAAAGTTTAATTTTTTCAAAATTTTGAAATTACATTTTGCTAGAAATTAGGATGAAGCGATAACAATTTTATAAAATTATTTTCTCGTTTTGTGGTATAAAGAGAATGCTGAAAAAATGCTGTGCTAAAATTTCTGTTTTTGGAAAGTTTAATTTTTTCAAAATTTTGAAATTACATTTTGCTAGAAATTAGGATGAAGCGATAACAATTTTATACATTTTTTTTCCTCTTTTTGTGGTATAAAGAGAATACTGAAAAATTGCCGTGCTAAAATTTCTGTTTTTGGAAAGTTTAATTTTTTCAAAATTTTGAAATTACATTTTGCTAGAAATTAGGATGAAGCGATAACAATTTTATAAAATTATTTTCTCTTTTTGTGGTATAAAGAGTATGCTGAAAAATTTCCGTGCTAAAATTTCTCTTTTTGGAAAGTTTAATTTTTTCAAAATTTTGAAATTGAATTTTTCTAGATATTAGGATGAATCGATAACAATTTTATAAAACTTTTTTCTCTTTTTGTGGTATAAAGAGAAAGATGAAAAATTCCCGAGCTAAAATTTTTGTTTTTGGAAAGTTTTTTCAAAATTTTGAAATTATATTTTGTTAGAAATTAGGATGATGCGATAACAATTTTCTAAAACTTTTCGCACTTTTTGCGGTATAGAGAGAACTGTAAAAAAATTTCGTGTTCAAATTTCTGTTTTTGGAAAGTTTAATTTTTTCAAAATTTTGAAATTACATTTTGCTAGAAATTAGGATGAAGCGATAACAATTTTATAAATTTTTTTTCTCTTTTTGTGGTATAAAGAGCATGCTGAAAAAATTCCTGTGTTAAAATTTCTGTTTTTTGGAAAGTTTAATTTTTTCAAAATTTTGAAATTAAATTTTGCAATTAAATTTTGCTAGAAATTAGGATGATGCGATAACAATTTTTTTTAAATTTTTTTCCTTTTTGCTATGTAAAAAGAACTCTCAAAAATTTGTTCAAATTTCTCATTTTAGAAAGTTACATTTTTTCTAAATTTTGAAATTTTTCATTTTTCATGATAGTCATTTTTCTAGATATTAGGATGATGGGATAACAATTTTATAAAACTTTTTTCTCTTTTTGTGGTATAAAGAGAATGATGAAAAATTCTCGTGCTAAAATTTCTGTTTTTGGAAAGTTTAATATTTTCAAAATTTTGAAATTACATTTTTCTAGAAGTTAGGATGATGCGATAACAATTTTTTAAAACTTCTTGCACTTTCTGCATTATAGAGGGAACGATGAAAAAATACCGCTTCTAAAATTTCTTTTTTTGGAAAGTTTAGCTTTTTCAAAATTTTGAAATTACATTTTTCTAGAAATTTGGATGATGCGATAACACTTTTCTAAAACATTTTTCGCTGTTTGCTATGTAAAAGGAACTCTCAAAAAATTCCGTTGCTAAATTTTTTTTTTGGAATGCTAAATTTTTTCAAAATTTTGAAATTTCATTTTGCTGCAAATGAGGATGACTGGATGATGCAATAAAAACTATTTTATTTTTGGTATTCCTTTTTTTCAAAAATCTGATCACCTTTTGAAGAAGTAATTTTATTCATATAAGATAATTTTTAGGTGCATGTGATGCACGCCCCCCCCCCCCCCCATTTCGAATTTTGTATCCAAAATAGTGTAAATCGTTTCTGCCTGTTTGTGCAAAAATTGTTATATTTAATTGTACTACCCAAATAATTTTTCAGAAATGTTAATAAATCACTGTGACCTAGAGACATGCTAGCCCCCCCCCCCCCCATTTCGAATCTAAAATAGTTTAAATGGTTTGTGCCTGTTTGTGGAAAAATTATTTCCGTTTGTACCCAAAAAGTTTTCGAAAAATGTTAAACATTAGCTCGGAGGGGGGGGAGATGAAGTCACGCGTTTATGATCATCGTAGGAGGGGGTGCAAACTTGGTAGAAGCTGTCTAATAATAATTATTAAAATGTTTTCCAAAGTTTGCATAAATAGTGGAATTTTTTCAGTTACTGCAAATTTAAGTTTTTTTGTTAATTTAACAATATTCCGGGAGGGAGGGGGCAGAAAAGTTTTTAAACTCCTTCAATGTTGTCTCAAATTTTAAAAACGTTTACCGGAACCCGCGGTCATCCATTGAGCTTAATTTGAATCGATATTTTAACTATTAACTTTTTGCAATAATTTTTGAAATATAAATCTAAACAACTTTTTTATTGTATGAAACTCATAAATTTCGGTCGTACGTGACTTTTTACTTGTAAAAATTGGCTTGTGTTACTAACAGATAGACAGAACCGAAATTTTATCAGTATGATTGTTAAAAGGCCAGAAAATCCTTGCCAATACAAAACCAAAAGTTTATTGATATCAATGTCACTAAAATTGTTTTTTATATTATCTCCAACTGTTTTACATTCAGCTGGTCCCAACTGTTGGGTTAGCATACCCAGCTGATAGACTGAGGAACCCGACAGTTGGGACCGGCTGAATGTCCCCATATATTTGTTTAACTTACATTTGAATATGGTTCTATGTCTTTTCTGGTGTTGAACGGGACCATTTTAAATAATTGCATCGGTGTCGTGGATAAGTATCATTTCTTCGACTTACTTAAATTCTGATTCGGCCTGGATTAAACTTCAATTCTCAATAGCTGTTCATACTCCATCAACAACCCAGTTAACATTAATCCAATCAGCACTTTGTTTTTTGTCTAATAAATGTCCAGAATGTTCTCGTGTCGATCCTTCTGCAAATTTAAAAAATTTTCTTAAATCAGTATATTATCAAGAAAACCATCAGATTTGATGTGAAGATCAAATTTATCGTCCATTTTCATTGTTTAATTTAATATTTTTCGGTTTGTTTAAACACAATATTATTTTGTTTACAAACGAATTATCCTTATTGAAAAATACTTTGACAGTTCACCAAAATGACAGTGATCATGAACCCATAGGCGTTCATATAATTTTTTTTATGCGGGGAATTTTTTATCGAGGAATTTCTTTTGCTTTATTTATATTTTCTTCTGGGCTTAGAATTTTTTCACTATTTTTCCTGTCTTTATAATAACAGTGTTAAAATTTTCATGAAGTTCCAGAATATTTTAACAAAATTTATTTTATAGATTAGCTTCTCCCCGAACGCAGGGATCAAAGTATTAGTGATGTTTGACAGCTGTCAAAAATAGAAACAAATGCGCATGCCCAGTTGAGGTTATGGTGAGGATCTTTAACCTATTTATAAAAAGTTTATATTTATAGACAATTCATCGTCTATCCGAAAGTTATTTAAGAATAGCAAGTTATTGGAAATTTCTCAAGTTTATCAGTGTTTCTGTTACAGAAGTTTCCCAAACCATGGTAAGATTGTTATTTATCTAAATATTTATTTACTTTAGCTACCAATATCCTTGAATTACAGGAAACTACCGGTTATTCCAATGATTGCTCTCAAATTAAGACCGAAGAAGAAGAGATTGAATTTAAGTTGGAAGAGTTGCATCACACCATCGAAATTAAGGAAGAAACTTTAACTGCGGAATCTCAGTTTGATTCAGATGTACGTGAAAAAGCGTTTAAGTGTGAAATATGTGACTATAAATGTGCACGAAAAGGAACTCTAGAAAATCATTCAAGAATTCACACTGGAGAAAAACCATTCAATTGTGACATTTGTGACTATAAATGCGCGCAGCAGGGAGCGCTAAAAGTTCATTTAAGAACCCACACCGGAGAGAAACCGTTTGAATGTGAAATTTGTGCCTATAAATGTGCACAACGAGGAGATTTAAGTATTCATTTAAGGACTCACTCGGGCGAGAAGCCGTTCACGTGTGGAGTTTGTGACTTTACTTGTACACGAAGCGGAATTTTAACGTGCCATATAAGAACTCATACTGGCGAGAAACCGTTTATATGTAAAATTTGTGGTTATAAATGTTCTCGTACTGGAAATTTAAAACGACATTTAAGAATTCATACCGGCTAGAAAACTGTGTTTGTCAAATATTAAAAGTTTAGCATTTTTAATTGCAAGTAGAGGAATTGCGCCTATTAGGGGACACTCAAAAATAACTTAAGGATTGGCATTTTTTCACGGTTTTTGTTGTTTTCGATAATCGAGCGTAAAAGTTTAATTTTAATAAATATAGTGAAATAAAATGCGTCAGTCGAATTTTCTAGACAAAATACATTACAATCCGTCGAGAAAGCGATTGTTTTCCAACTTTGACTTTTTGGGCTGAAAAAAATTCAAAGGGGTTACCCCATCGTTTTTTTAAATCCGATAAAATTTTCCATGTTCTTTTTATGATTGGATATGACATGATGATATGATAATTGTTCAGCAACTTCCTCTTCTTTAATGTCAATTGAATGATGCAAATCTTCTAATTGGCTTACAAATTTTGTAAGCCAACCTGCTTAAGGTTGAATTCATCAATGTATCGGTGTTGGAGTTTAAAAGGCAGTTGAGAATTAAATTAGATATGTAATGTTTGTAAATATTTACTTGTTTGTATTTTTGTTTGTTTATTTGTAGTTACAAGGAATATTCCGTTAAATAAAGTATTATTATTATTATTATTAATTTAATGTTCACATTTTCTAGCTCTTCGGTTTTAATACACTTTATAATTTGTATCTCTTCCAATGGTAGCACTTCAGCCATATCTGTTAGAGCGGAACCGCAATACGCTACGAATAAACAAGCGACTGAATCATAGCATCATCCCCCCTCTTTTGGCCGTATCTTTATCTAAAATTTAGCGCGCCAATATAAACAAAAGTATTACTTTACCATTTCATTAGGATAAATAGTTCTTTTCGCTCTATATCTGGCAATGAAATGAAAAGTCTCCGGCGACGAATTAAAAATATCAAAGAAACTGGAATATCGGAAAAGGTAATTTTGCGTTACCAACTGATAGACAGATCAAACTTGGGATTTATAAGTATGGCTATTGCCTAAATGTTATTTGTTATTGTATTCCGATAGGGGATCGAAAAATCCTAAAAATACTAAAAATACACAAAATTTGGTAAGATTTTTAATTTTTCAATTTAGGACATTCAGCACTTGTTTTTTATATTTGGAAGCATAGATTTAACAGCTGTATTTCGATAGGGGATCGAAAAATCCATTATTTTTGCGATATCTCTTACGGTTTTCGAGATAATCGACATTTTCCAATTTTAGTCTTTTTGGCACTAAAAATACACAAAATTTTGTAAGATTTTTAATTTTTTCAATTTAGGACATTCAGCACTTGTTTTTTATATTTGGAAGCATAGATTTAACGGGTGTATTCCGATAGGGGATCGAAAAATCCATTATTTTTGCGATATCTCTTACGGTTTTCGAGATAATCGACATTTTCCAATTTTAGTCTTTTTGGCACTAAAAATACACAAAATTTTGTAAGATTTTTAATTTTTTCAATTTAGGACATTCAGCACTTGTTTTTTATATTTGGAAGCATAGATTTAACGGGTGTATTCCGATAGGGGATCGAAAAATCCATTATTTTTGCGATATCTCTTACGGTTTTCGAGATAATCGACATTTTCCAATTTTAGTCTTTTTGGCACTAAAAATACACAAAATTTTGTAAGATTTTTAATTTTTTCAATTTAGGACATTCAGCACTTGTTTTTTTATATTTGGAAGCATAGATTTAACGGGTGTATTCCGATAGGGGATCGAAAAATCCATTATTTTTGCGATATCTCTTACGGTTTTCGAGATAATCGACATTTTCCAATTTTAGTCTTTTTGGCACTAAAAATACACAAAATTTTGTAAGATTTTTAATTTTTTCAATTTAGGACATTCAGCACTTGTTTTTTATATTTGGAAGCATAGTTTTAACGGGTGTATTCCGATAGGGGATCGAAAAATCCATTATTTTTGCGATATCTCTTACGGTTTTCGAGATAATCGACATTTTCCAATTTTAGTCTTTTTGGCACTAAAAATACACAAAATTTTGTAAGATTTTTAATTTTTTCAATTTAGGACATTCAGCACTTGTTTTTTTATATTTGGAAGCATAGATTTAACGGGTGCATTCCGATAGGGGATCGAAAAATCCATTATTTTTGCGATATCTCTTACGGTTTTCGAGATAATCGACATTTTCCAATTTTAGTCTTTTTGGCACTAAAAATACACAAAATTTTGTAAGATTTTTAATTTTTTCAATTTAGGACATTCAGCTCTTGTTTTTTATATTTGGAAGCATAGATTTAACGGGTGTATTCCGATAGGGGATCGAAAAATCCATTATTTTTGCGATATCTCTTACGGTTTTCGAGATAATCGACATTTTCCAATTTTAATCTTTTCGGCACTAAAAATACACAAAATTTGGTAAGATTTTTAATTTTTCAATTTAGGACAATCAGCACTTGTTTTTTATATTTGGAAGCATAGATTTAACGCGTGTATTCCGAGAGGGGATCGAAAAATCCATTATTTTTGCGATATCTCTTACGGTTTTCGAGATAATCGACATTTTCCAATTTTAGTCTTTTTGGCACTAAAAATACACAAAATTTTGTAAGATTTTTAATTTTTTCAATTTAGGACATTCAGCACTTGTTTTTTATATTTGGAAGCATAGATTTAACGGGTGTATTCCGATAGGGGATCGAAAAATCCATTATTTTTGCGATATCTCTTACGGTTTTCGAGATAATCGACATTTTCCAATTTTAGTCTTTTTGGCACTAAAAATACACAAAATTTTGTAAGATTTTTAATTTTTTCAATTTAGGACATTCAGCTCTTGTTTTTTATATTTGGAAGCATAGATTTAACGGGTGTATTCCGATAGGGGATCGAAAAATCCATTATTTTTGCGATATCTCTTACGGTTTTCGAGATAATCGACATTTTCCAATTTTAATCTTTTCGGCACTAAAAATACACAAAATTTGGTAAGATTTTTAATTTTTCAATTTAGGACATTCAGCACTTGTTTTTTATATTTGGAAGCATAGATTTAACGCGTGTATTCCGAGAGGGGATCGAAAAATCCATTATTTTTGCGATATCTCTTACGGTTTTCGAGATAATCGACATTTTCCAATTTTAGTCTTTTTGGCACTAAAAATACACAAAATTTTGTAAGATTTTTAATTTTTTCAATTTAGGACATTCAGCACTTGTTTTTTATATTTGGAAGCATAGATTTAACGGGTGCATTCCGATAGGGGATCGAAAAATCCATTATTTTTGCGATATCTCTTACGGTTTTCGAGATAATCGACATTTTCCAATTTTAATCTTTTTGGCACTAAAAATACACAAAATTTGGTAAGATTTTTAATTTTTCAATTTAGGACATTCAGCACTTGTTTTTTATATTTGGAAGCATAGATTTAACGGGTGTATTCCGATAGGGGATCGAAAAATCCATTATTTTTGCGATATCTCTTACGGTTTTCGAGATAATCGACATTTTCCAATTTTAGTCTTTTTGGCACTAAAAATACACAAAATTTTGTAAGATTTTTAATTTTTTCAATTTAGGACATTCAGCACTTGTTTTTTAAATTTGGAAGCATAGATTTAACGGGTGCATTCCGATAGGGGATCGAAAAATCCATTATTTTTGCGATATCTCTTACGGTTTTCGAGATAATCGACATTTTCCAATTTTAGTCTTTTTGGCACTAAAAATACACAAAATTTTGTAAGATTTTTAATTTTTTCAATTTAGGACATTCAGCACTTGTTTTTTATATTTGGAAGCATAGATTTAACGGGTGCATTCCGATAGGGGATCGAAAAATCCATTATTTTTGCGATATCTCTTACGGTTTTCGAGATAATCGACATTTTCCAATTTTAGTCTTTTTGGCACTAAAAATACACAAAATTTTGTAAGATTTTTAATTTTTTCAATTTAGGACATTCAGCTCTTGTTTTTTATATTTGGAAGCATAGATTTAACGGGTGTATTCCGATAGGGGATCGAAAAATCCATTATTTTTGCGATATCTCTTACGGTTTTCGAGATAATCGACATTTTCCAATTTTAATCTTTTTGGCACTAAAAATACACAAAATTTGGTAAGATTTTTAATTTTTCAATTTAGGACATTCAGCACTTGTTTTTTATATTTGGAAGCATAGATTTAACGGGTGTATTCCGATAGGGGATCGAAAAATCCATTATTTTTGCGATATCTCTTACGGTTTTCGAGATAATCGACATTTTCCAATTTTAGTCTTTTTGGCACTAAAAATACACAAAATTTTGTAAGATTTTTAATTTTTTCAATTTAGGACATTCAGCTCTTGTTTTTTATATTTGGAAGCATAGATTTAACGGGTGTATTCCGATAGGGGATCGAAAAATCCATTATTTTTGCGATATCTCTTACGGTTTTCGAGATAATCGACATTTTCCAATTTTAATCTTTTTGGCACTAAAAATACACAAAATTTGGTAAGATTTTTAATTTTTCAATTTAGGACATTCAGCACTTGTTTTTTATATTTGGAAGCATAGATTTAACGGGTGTATTCCGATAGGGGATCGAAAAATCCATTATTTTTGCGATATCTCTTACGGTTTTCGAGATAATCGACATTTTCCAATTTTGGTCTTTTTGGCACTAAAAATACACAAAATTTGGTAAGATTTTTAATTTTTCAATTTAGGACATTCAGCACTTGTTTTTTATATTTGGAAGCATAGATTTAACGGGTGCATTCCGATAGGGGATCGAAAAATCCATTATTTTTGCGATATCTCTTACGGTTTTCGAGATAATCGACATTTTCCAAATTCAGTCTTTTTGGCACTAAAAATACACAAAATTTGGTAAGATTTTTAATTTTTCAATTTAGGACATTCAGCACTTGTTTTTTATATTTGGAAGCATAGATTTAACGGGTGTATTCCGATAGAGGATCGAAAAATCCATTATTTTTGCGATATCTCTTACGGTTTTCGAGATAATCGACATTTTCCAATTTTAATCTTTTTGGCACTAAAAATACACAAAATTTGGTAAGATTTTTAATTTTTCAATTTAGGACATTCAGCACTTGTTTTTTATATTTGGAAGCATAGATTTAACGCGTGTATTCCGAGAGGGGATCGAAAAATCCATTATTTTTGCGATATCTCTTACGGTTTTCGAGATAATCGACATTTTCCAATTTTGGTCTTTTTGGCACTAAAAATACACAAAATTTGGTAAGATTTTTAATTTTTCAATTTAGGACATTCAGCACTTGTTTTTTATATTTGGAAGCATAGATTTAACGGGTGTATTCCGATAGGGGATCGAAAAATCCATTATTTTTGCGATATCTCTTACGGTTTTCGAGATAATCGACATTTTCCAATTTTAATCTTTTTGGCACTAAAAATACACAAAATTTGGTAAGATTTTTAATTTTTCAATTTAGGACATTCAGCACTTGTTTTTTATATTTGGAAGCAAAAATTTAACGGGTGTATTCCGATAGGGGATCGAAAAATCCATTATTTTTGCGATATCTCTTACGGTTTTCGAGATAATCGACATTTTCCAATTTTAATCTTTTCGGCACTAAAAATACACAAAATTTGGTAAGATTTTTAATTTTTCAATTTAGGACATTCAGCACTTGTTTTTTATATTTGGAAGCATAGATTTAACGGGTGTATTCCGATAGGGGATCGAAAAATCCATTATTTTTGCGATATCTCTTACGGTTTTCGAGATAATCGACATTTTCCAATTTTAATCTTTTCGGCACTAAAAATACACAAAATTTGGTAAGATTTTTAATTTTTCAATTTAGGACATTCAGCACTTGTTTTTTATATTTGGAAGCATAGATTTAACGGGTGTATTCCGATAGGGGATCGAAAAATCCATTATTTTTGCGATATCTCTTACGGTTTTCGAGATAATCGACATTTTCCAATTTTAATCTTTTCGGCACTAAAAATACACAAAATTTGGTAAGATTTTTAATTTTTCAATTTAGGACATTCAGCACTTGTTTTTTATATTTGGAAGCATAGATTTAACGGGTGTATACCGATAGGGGATCGAAAAATCCATTATTTTTGCGATATCTCTTACGGTTTTCGAGATAATCGACATTTTCCAATTTTAATCTTTTCGGCACTAAAAATACACAAAATTTGGTAAGATTTTTAATTTTTCAATTTAGGACATTCAGCACTTGTTTTTTATATTTGGAAGCATAGATTTAACGGGTGTATTCCGATAGGGGATCGAAAAATCCATTATTTTTGCGATATCTCTTACGGTTTTCGAGATAATCGACATTTTCCAATTTTAATCTTTTCGGCACTAAAAATACACAAAATTTGGTAAGATTTTTAATTTTTCAATTTAGGACATTCAGCACTTGTTTTTTATATTTGGAAGCATAGCTTTAACGGGTGTATTCCGATAGGGGATCGAAAAATCCATTATTTTTGCGATATCTCTTACGGTTTTCGAGATAATCGACATTTTCCAATTTTAATCTTTTCGGCACTAAAAATACACAAAATTTGGTAAGATTTTTAATTTTTCAATTTAGGACATTCAGCACTTGTTTTTTATATTTGGAAGCATAGATTTAACGGGTGTATTCCGATAGGGGATCGAAAAATCCATTATTTTTGCGATATCTCTTACGGTTTTCGAGATAATCGACATTTTCCAATTTTAATCTTTTCGGCACTAAAAATACACAAAATTTGGTAAGATTTTTAATTTTTCAATTTAGGACATTCAGCACTTGTTTTTTATATTTGGAAGCATAGGTTTAACGGGTGTATTCCGATAGGGGATCGAAAAATCCATTATTTTTGCGATATCTCTTACGTTTTTCGAGATAATCGACATTTTCCAATTTTAATCTTTTCGGCACTAAAAATACACAAAATTTGGTAAGATTTTTAATTTTTCAATTTAGGACATTCAGCACTTGTTTTTTATATTTGGAAGCATAGATTTAACGGGTGTATTCCGATGGGGGATCGAAAAATCCATTATTTTTGCGATATCTCTTACGGTTTTCGAGATAATCGACATTTTCCAATTTTAATCTTTTCGGCACTAAAAATACACAAAATTTGGTAAGATTTTTAATTTTTCAATTTAGGACATTCAGCACTTGTTTTTTATATTTGGAAGCATAGATTTAACGGGTGTATTCCGATAGGGGATCGAAAAATCCATTATTTTTGCGATATCTCTTACGGTTTTCGAGATAATCGACATTTTCCAATTTTAATCTTTTCGGCACTAAAAATACACAAAATTTGGTAAGATTTTTAATTTTTCAATTTAGGACATTCAGCACTTGTTTTTTATATTTGGAAGCATAGATTTAACGCGTGTATTCCGAGAGGGGATCGAAAAATCCATTATTTTTGCGATATCTCTTACGGTTTTCGAGATAATCGACATTTTCCAATTTTGGTCTTTTTGGCACTAAAAATACACAAAATTTGGTAAGATTTTTAATTTTTCAATTTAGGACATTCAGCACTTGTTTTTTATATTTGGAAGCATAGATTTAACGGGTGTATTCCGATAGGGGATCGAAAAATCCATTATTTTTGCGATATCTCTTACGGTTTTCGAGATAATCGACATTTTCCAATTTTAATCTTTTTGGCACTAAAAATACACAAAATTTGGTAAGATTTTTAATTTTTCAATTTAGGACATTCAGCACTTGTTTTTTATATTTGGAAGCAAAAATTTAACGGGTGTATTCCGATAGGGGATCGAAAAATCCATTATTTTTGCGATATCTCTTACGGTTTTCGAGATAATCGACATTTTCCAATTTTAATCTTTTCGGCACTAAAAATACACAAAATTTGGTAAGATTTTTAATTTTTCAATTTAGGACATTCAGCACTTGTTTTTTATATTTGGAAGCATAGTTTTAACGGGTGTATTCCGATAGGGGATCGAAAAATCCATTATTTTTGCGATATCTCTTACGGTTTTCGAGATAATCGACATTTTCCAATTTTAATCTTTTCGGCACTAAAAATACACAAAATTTGGTAAGATTTTTAATTTTTCAATTTAGGACATTCAGCACTTGTTTTTTATATTTGGAAGCATAGATTTAACGGGTGTATTCCGATAGGGGATCGAAAAATCCATTATTTTTGCGATATCTCTTACGGTTTTCGAGATAATCGACATTTTCCAATTTTAATCTTTTCGGCACTAAAAATACACAAAATTTGGTAAGATTTTTAATTTTTCAATTTAGGACATTCAGCACTTGTTTTTTATATTTGGAAGCATAGATTTAACGGGTGTATTCCGATAGGGGATCGAAAAATCCATTATTTTTGCGATATCTCTTACGGTTTTCGAGATAATCGACATTTTCCAATTTTAATCTTTTCGGCACTAAAAATACACAAAATTTGGTAAGATTTTTAATTTTTCAATTTAGGACATTCAGCACTTGTTTTTTATATTTGGAAGCATAGATTTAACGGGTGTATTCCGATAGGGGATCGAAAAATCCATTATTTTTGCGATATCTCTTACGGTTTTCGAGATAATCGACATTTTCCAATTTTAATCTTTTCGGCACTAAAAATACACAAAATTTGGTAAGATTTTTAATTTTTCAATTTAGGACATTCAGCACTTGTTTTTTATATTTGGAAGCATAGATTTAACGGGTGTATTCCGATAGGGGATCGAAAAATCCATTATTTTTGCGATATCTCTTACGGTTTTCGAGATAATCGACATTTTCCAATTTTAATCTTTTCGGCACTAAAAATACACAAAATTTGGTAAGATTTTTAATTTTTCAATTTAGGACATTCAGCACTTGTTTTTTATATTTGGAAGCATAGATTTAACGGGTGTATTCCGATAGGGGATCGAAAAATCCATTATTTTTGCGATATCTCTTACGGTTTTCGAGATAATCGACATTTTCCAATTTTAATCTTTTCGGCACTAAAAATACACAAAATTTGGTAAGATTTTTAATTTTTCAATTTAGGACATTCAGCACTTGTTTTTTATATTTGGAAGCATAGATTTAACGGGTGTATTCCGATAGGGGATCGAAAAATCCATTATTTTTGCGATATCTCTTACGGTTTTCGAGATAATCGACATTTTCCAATTTTAATCTTTTCGGCACTAAAAATACACAAAATTTGGTAAGATTTTTAATTTTTCAATTTAGGACATTCAGCACTTGTTTTTTATATTTGGAAGCATAGATTTAACGGGTGTATTCCGATAGGGGATCGAAAAATCCATTATTTTTGCGATATCTCTTACGGTTTTCGAGATAATCGACATTTTCCAATTTTAATCTTTTCGGCACTAAAAATACACAAAATTTGGTAAGATTTTTAATTTTTCAATTTAGGACATTCAGCACTTGTTTTTTATATTTGGAAGCATAGATTTAACGGGTGTATTCCGATAGGGGATCGAAAAATCCATTATTTTTGCGATATCTCTTACGGTTTTCGAGATAATCGACATTTTCCAATTTTAATCTTTTCGGCACTAAAAATACACAAAATTTGGTAAGATTTTTAATTTTTCAATTTAGGACATTCAGCACTTGTTTTTTATATTTGGAAGCATAGGTTTAACGGGTGTATTCCGATAGGGGATCGAAAAATCCATTATTTTTGCGATATCTCTTACGTTTTTCGAGATAATCGACATTTTCCAATTTTAATCTTTTCGGCACTAAAAATACACAAAATTTGGTAAGATTTTTAATTTTTCAATTTAGGACATTCAGCACTTGTTTTTTATATTTGGAAGCATAGATTTAACGGGTGTATTCCGATAGGGGATCGAAAAATCCATTATTTTTGCGATATCTCTTACGGTTTTCGAGATAATCGACATTTTCCAATTTTAATCTTTTCGGCACTAAAAATACACAAAATTTGGTAAGATTTTTAATTTTTCAATTTAGGACATTCAGCACTTGTTTTTTATATTTGGAAGCATAGATTTAACGGGTGTATACCGATAGGGGATCGAAAAATCCATTATTTTTGCGATATCTCTTACGGTTTTCGAGATAATCGACATTTTCCAATTTTAATCTTTTCGGCACTAAAAATACACAAAATTTGGTAAGATTTTTAATTTTTCAATTTAGGACATTCAGCACTTGTTTTTTATATTTGGAAGCATAGATTTAACGGGTGTATACCGATAGGGGATCGAAAAATCCATTATTTTTACGATATCTCTTACGGTTTTCGAGATAATCGACATTTTCCAATTTTAATCTTTTCGGCACTAAAAATACACAAAATTTGGTAAGATTTTTAATTTTTCAATTTAGGACATTCAGCACTTGTTTTTTATATTTGGAAGCATAGATTTAACGGGTGTATTCCGATAGGGGATCGAAAAATCCATTATTTTTGCGATATCTCTTACGGTTTTCGAGATAATCGACATTTTCCAATTTTAATCTTTTCGGCACTAAAAATACACAAAATTTGGTAAGATTTTTAATTTTTCAATTTAGGACATTCAGCACTTGTTTTTTATATTTGGAAGCATAGATTTAACGGGTGTATTCCGATAGGGGATCGAAAAATCCATTATTTTTGCGATATCTCTTACGGTTTTCGAGATAATCGACATTTTCCAATTTTAATCTTTTCGGCACTAAAAATACACAAAATTTGGTAAGATTTTTAATTTTTCAATTTAGGACATTCAGCACTTGTTTTTTATATTTGGAAGCATAGATTTAACAGCTGTATTTCGATAGGGGATCGAAAAATCCATTATTTTTGCGATATCTCTTACGGTTTTCGAGATAATCGACATTTTCCAATTTTAATCTTTTTGGCACTAAAAATACACAAAATTTTGTAAGATTTTTAATTTTTTCAATTTAGGACATTCAGCACTTGTTTTTTATATTTGGAAGCATAGATTTAACGGGTGTATTCCGATAGGGGATCGAAAAATCCATTATTTTTGCGATATCTCTTACGGTTTTCGAGATAATCGACATTTTCCAATTTTGGTCTTTTTGGCACTAAAAATACACAAAATTTGGTAAGATTTTTAATTTTTCAATTTAGGACATTCAGCACTTGTTTTTTATATTTGGAAGCATAGATTTAACGGGAGTCTTCCGATAGGGGATCGAAAAATCCATTATTTTTGCGATATCTCTTACGGTTTTCGAGATAATCGACATTTTCCAATTTTAATCTTTTCGGCACTAAAAATACACAAAATTTGGTAAGATTTTTAATTTTTCAATTTAGGACATTCAGCACTTGTTTTTTATATTTGGAAGCATAGCTTTAACGGGTGTATTCCGATAGGGGATCGAAAAATCCATTATTTTTGCGATATCTCTTACGGTTTTCGAGATAATCGACATTTTCCAATTTTAATCTTTTTGGCACTAAAAATACACAAAATTTTGTAAGATTTTTAATTTTTTCAATTTAGGACATTCAGCACTTGTTTTTTATATTTGGAAGCATAGATTTAACGGGTGTATTCCGATAGGGGATCGAAAAATCCATTATTTTTGCGATATCTCTTACGGTTTTCGAGATAATCGACATTTTCCAATTTTAATCTTTTCGGCACTAAAAATACACAAAATTTGGTAAGATTTTTAATTTTTCAATTTAGGACATTCAGCACTTGTTTTTTATATTTGGAAGCATAGATTTAAAGGGTGTATACCGATAGGGGATCGAAAAATCCATTATTTTTGCGATATCTCTTACGGTTTTCGAGATAATCGACATTTTCCAATTTTAATCTTTTCGGCACTAAAAATACACAAAATTTGGTAAGATTTTTAATTTTTCAATTTAGGACATTCAGCACTTGTTTTTTATATTTGGAAGCATAGATTTAACAGCTGTATTTCGATAGGGGATCGAAAAATCCATTATTTTTGCGATATCTCTTACGGTTTTCGAGATAATCGACATTTTCCAATTTTAATCTTTTTGGCACTAAAAATACACAAAATTTTGTAAGATTTTTAATTTTTTCAATTTAGGACATTCAGCACTTGTTTTTTATATTTGGAAGCATAGATTTAACGGGTGTATTCCGATAGGGGATCGAAAAATCCATTATTTTTGCGATATCTCTTACGGTTTTCGAGATAATCGACATTTTCCAATTTTGGTCTTTTTGGCACTAAAAATACACAAAATTTGGTAAGATTTTTAATTTTTCAATTTAGGACATTCAGCACTTGTTTTTTATATTTGGAAGCATAGATTTAACGGGTGTCTTCCGATAGGGGATCGAAAAATCCATTATTTTTGCGATATCTCTTACGGTTTTCGAGATAATCGACATTTTCCAATTTTAATCTTTTCGGCACTAAAAATACACAAAATTTGGTAAGATTTTTAATTTTTCAATTTAGGACATTCAGCACTTGTTTTTTATATTTGGAAGCATAGCTTTAACGGGTGTATTCCGATAGGGGATCGAAAAATCCATTATTTTTGCGATATCTCTTACGGTTTTCGAGATAATCGACATTTTCCAATTTTAATCTTTTCGGCACTAAAAATACACAAAATTTGGTAAGATTTTTAATTTTTCAATTTAGGACATTCAGCACTTGTTTTTTATATTTGGAAGCATAGATTTAACGGGTGTATTCCGATAGGGGATCGAAAAATCCATTATTTTTGCGATATCTCTTACGGTTTTCGAGATAATCGACATTTTCCAATTTTAATCTTTTCGGCACTAAAAATCCACAAAATTTGGTAAGATTTTTAATTTTTCAATTTAGGACATTCAGCACTTGTTTTTTATATTTGGAAGCATAGATTTAACGGGTGTATTCCGATAGGGGATCGAAAAATCCATTATTTTTGCGATATCTCTTACGGTTTTCGAGATAATCGAGATTTTCCAATTTTAATCTTTTCGGCACTAAAAATACACAAAATTTGGTAAGATTTTTAATTTTTCAATTTAGGACATTCAGCACTTGTTTTTTATATTTGGAAGCATAGATTTAACGGGTGTATTCCGATAGGGGATCGAAAAATCCATTATTTTTGCGATATCTCTTACGGTTTTCGAGATAATCGACATTTTCCAATTTTAATCTTTTCGGCACTAAAAATACACAAAATTTGGTAAGATTTTTAATTTTTCAATTTAGGACATTCAGCACTTGTTTTTTATATTTGGAAGCATAGATTTAACGGGTGTATTCCGATAGGGGATCGAAAAATCCATTATTTTTGCGATATCTCTTACGGTTTTCGAGATAATCGACATTTTCCAATTTTAATCTTTTTGGCACTAAAAATACACAAAATTTGGTAAGATTTTTAATTTTTCAATTTAGGACATTCAGCACTTGTTTTTTATATTTGGAAGCATAGATTTAACGAGTGTATTCCGATAGGGGATCGAAAAATCCATTATTTTTGCGATATCTCTTACGGTTTTCGAGATAATCGACATTTTCCAATTTTAGTCTTTTTGGCACTAAAAATACACAAAATTTGGTAAGATTTTTAATTTTTCAATTTAGGACATTCAGCACTTGTTTTTTATATTTGGAAGCATAGATTTAACAGCTGTATTTCGATAGGGGATCGAAAAATCCATTATTTTTGCGATATCTCTTACGGTTTTCGAGATAATCGACATTTTCCAATTTTGGTCTTTTTGGCACTAAAAATACACAAAATTTGGTAAGATTTTTAATTTTTCAATTTAGGACATTCAGCACTTGTTTTTTATATTTGGAAGCATAGATTTAACGGGTGTATTCCGATAGGGGATCGAAAAATCCATTATTTGTGCGATATCTCTTACGGTTTTCGAGATAATCGACATTTTCCAATTTTAATCTTTTTGGCACTAAAAATACACAAAATTTGGTAAGATTTTTAATTTTTCAATTTAGGACATTCAGCACTTGTTTTTTATATTTGGAAGCAAAAATTTAACGGGTGTATTCCGATAGGGTATCGAAAAATCCATTATTTTTGCGATATCTCTTACGGTTTTCGAGATAATCGACATTTTCCAATTTTAATCTTTTCGGCACTAAAAATACACAAAATTTGGTAAGATTTTTAATTTTTCAATTTAGGACATTCAGCACTTGTTTTTTATATTTGGAAGCATAGATTTAACGGGTGCATTCCGATAGGGGATCGAAAAATCCATTATTTTTGCGATATCTCTTACGGTTTTCGAGATAATCGACATTTTCCAATTTTAATCTTTTCGGCACTAAAAATACACAAAATTTGGTAAGATTTTTAATTTTTCAATTTAGGACATTCAGCACTTGTTTTTTATATTTGGAAGCATAGATTTAACGGGTGTATTCCGATAGGGGATCGAAAAATCCATTATTTTTGCGATATCTCTTACGGTTTTCGAGATAATCGACATTTTCCAATTTTAATCTTTTCGGCACTAAAAATACACAAAATTTGGTAAGATTTTTAATTTTTCAATTTAGGACATTCAGCACTTGTTTTTTATATTTGGAAGCATAGATTTAACGGGTGTATACCGATAGGGTATCGAAAAATCCATTATTTTTGCGATATCTCTTACGGTTTTCGAGATAATCGACATTTTCCAATTTTAATCTTTTCGGCACTAAAAATACACAAAATTTGGTAAGATTTTTAATTTTTCAATTTAGGACATTCAGCACTTGTTTTTTATATTTGGAAGCATAGATTTAACGGCTGTATTCCGATAGGGGATCGAAAAATCCATTATTTTTGCGATATCTCTTACGGTTTTCGAGATAATCGACATTTACCAATTTTAATCTTTTCGGCACTAAAAATACACAAAATTTGGTAAGATTTTTAATTTTTCAATTTAGGACATTCAGCACTTGTTTTTTATATTTGGAAGCATAGCTTTAACGGGTGTATTCCGATAGGGGATCGAAAAATCCATTATTTTTGCGATATCTCTTACGGTTTTCGAGATAATCGACATTTTCCAATTTTAATCTTTTCGGCACTAAAAATACACAAAATTTGGTAAGATTTTTAATTTTTCAATTTAGGACATTCAGCACTTGTTTTTTATATTTGGAAGCATAGATTTAACGGGTGTATTCCGATAGGGGATCGAAAAATCCATTATTTTTGCGATATCTCTTACGGTTTTCGAGATAATCGACATTTTCCAATTTTAATCTTTTCGGCACTAAAAATACACAAAATTTGGTAAGATTTTTAATTTTTCAATTTAGGACATTCAGCACTTGTTTTTTATATTTGGAAGCATAGATTTAACGGTTGTATTCCGATAGGGGATCGAAAAATCCATTATTTTTGCGATATCTCTTACGGTTTTCGAGATAATCGACATTTTCCAATTTTAATCTTTTCGGCACTAAAAATACACAAAATTTGGTAAGATTTTTAATTTTTCAATTTAGGACATTCAGCACTTGTTTTTTATATTTGGAAGCATAGATTTAACGGGTGTATTCCGATAGGGGATCGAAAAATCCATTATTTTTGCGATATCTCTTACGGTTTTCGAGATAATCGACATTTTCCAATTTTAATCTTTTCGGCACTAAAAATACACAAAATTTGGTAAGATTTTTAATTTTTCAATTTAGGACATTCAGCACTTGTTTTTTATATTTGGAAGCATAGATTTAACGGGTGTGTTCCGATAGGGGATCGAAAAATCCATTATTTTTGCGATATCTCTTACGGTTTTCGAGATAATCGACATTTTCCAATTTTAATCTTTTCGGCACTAAAAATACACAAAATTTGGTAAGATTTTTAATTTTTCAATTTAGGACATTCAGCACTTGTTTTTTATATTTTCGAAGCATAGATTTAACGGGTGTATTCCGATAGGGGATCGAAAAATCCATTATTTTTGCGATATCTCTTACGGTTTTCGAGATAATCGACATTTTCCAATTTTAATCTTTTCGGCACTAAAAATACACAAAATTTGGTAAGATTTTTAATTTTTCAATTTAGGACATTCAGCACTTGTTTTTTATATTTGGAAGCATAGATTTAACGGGTGTATTCCGATAGGGGATCGAAAAATCCATTATTTTTGCGATATCTCTTACGGTTTTCGAGATAATCGACATTTTCCAATTTTAATCTTTTCGGCACTAAAAATACACAAAATTTGGTAAGATTTTTAATTTTTCAATTTAGGACATTCAGCACTTGTTTTTTATATTTGGAAGCATAGATTTAACGGGTGTATTCCGATAGGGGATCGAAAAATCCATTATTTTTGCGATATCTCTTACGGTTTTCGAGATAATCGACATTTTCCAATTTTAATCTTTTCGGCACTAAAAATACACAAAATTTGGTAAGATTTTTAATTTTTCAATTTAGGACATTCAGCACTTGTTTTTTATATTTGGAAGCATAGATTTAACGGGTGTATTCCGATAGGGGATCGAAAAATCCATTATTTTTGCGATATCTCTTACGGTTTTCGAGATAATCGACATTTTCCAATTTTAATCTTTTCGGCACTAAAAATACACAAAATTTGGTAAGATTTTTAATTTTTCAATTTAGGACATTCAGCACTTGTTTTTTATATTTGGAAGCATAGATTTAACAGGTGTATTCCGATAGGGGATCGAAAAATCCATTATTTTTGCGATATCTCTTACGGTTTTCGAGATAATCGACATTTTCCAATTTTAATCTTTTTGGCACTAAAAATACACAAAATTTGGTAAGATTTTTAATTTTTCAATTTAGGACATTCAGCACTTGTTTTTTATATTTGGAAGCATAGATTTAACAGCTGTATTTCGATAGGGGATCGAAAAATCCATTATTTTTGCGATATCTCTTATGGTTTTCGAGATAATCGACATTTTCCAATTTTGGTCTTTTTGGCACTAAAAATACTCAAAATTTGGTAAGATTTTTAATTTTTCAATTTAGGACATTCAGCACTTGTTTTTTATATTTGGAAGCATAGATTTAACGGGTTTATTCCGATAGGGGATCGAAAAATCCATTATTTTTGCGATATCTCTTACGGTTTTCGAGATAATCGACATTTTCCAATTTTAATCTTTTTGGCACTAAAAATACACAAAATTTGGTAAGATTTTTAATTTTTCAATTTAGGACATTCAGCACTTGTTTTTTATATTTGGAAGCATAGATTTAACAGCTGTATTTCGATAGGGGATCGAAAAATCCATTATTTTTGCGATATCTCTTACGGTTTTCGAGATAATCGACATTTTCCAATTTTGGTCTTTTAGGCACTAAAAATACACAAAATTTGGTAAGATTTTTAATTTTTCAATTTAGGACATTCAGCACTTGTTTTTTATATTTGGAAGCATAGATTTAACAGCTGTATTTCGATAGGGGATCGAAAAATCCATTATTTTTGCGATATCTCTTACGGTTTTCGAGATAATCGACATTTTCCAATTTTGGTCTTTTTGGCACTAAAAATACACAAAATTTGGTAAGATTTTTAATTTTTCAATTTAGGACATTCAGCACTTGTTTTTTATATTTGGAAGCATAGATTTAACAGCTGTATTTCGATAGGGGATCGAAAAATCCATTATTTTTGCGATATCTCTTACGGTTTTCGAGATAATCGACATTTTCCAATTTTGGTCTTTTTGGCACTAAAAATACACAAAATTTGGTAAGATTTTTAATTTTTCAATTTAGGACATTCAGCACTTGTTTTTTATATTTGGAAGCATAGATTTAACGGGTGTATTCCGATAGGGGATCGAAAAATCCATTATTTTTGCGATATCTCTTACGGTTTTCGAGATAATCGACATTTTCCAATTTTAATCTTTTCGGCACTAAAAATACACAAAATTTGGTAAGATTTTTAATTTTTCAATTTAGGACATTCAGCACTTGTTTTTTATATTTGGAAGCATAGATTTAACGGGTGTATTCCGATAGGGGATCGAAAAATCCATTATTTTTGCGATATCTCTTACGGTTTTCGAGATAATCGACATTTTCCAATTTTAATCTTTTCGGCACTAAAAATACACAAAATTTGGTAAGATTTTTAATTTTTCAATTTAGGACATTCAGCACTTGTTTTTTATATTTGGAAGCATAGATTTAACGGGTGTATTCCGATAGGGGATCGAAAAATCCATTATTTTTGCGATATCTCTTACGGTTTTCGAGATAATCGACATTTTCCAATTTTAATCTTTTTGGCACTAAAAATACACAAAATTTGGTAAGATTTTTAATTTTTCAATTTAGGACATTCAGCACTTGTTTTTTATATTTGGAAGCATAGATTTAACAGCTGTATTTCGATAGGGGATCGAAAAATCCATTATTTTTGCGATATCTCTTATGGTTTTCGAGATAATCGACATTTTCCAATTTTGGTCTTTTTGGCACTAAAAATACTCAAAATTTGGTAAGATTTTTAATTTTTCAATTTAGGACATTCAGCACTTGTTTTTTATATTTGGAAGCATAGATTTAACGGGTTTATTCCGATAGGGGATCGAAAAATCCATTATTTTTGCGATATCTCTTACGGTTTTCGAGATAATCGACATTTTCCAATTTTAATCTTTTTGGCACTAAAAATACACAAAATTTGGTAAGATTTTTAATTTTTCAATTTAGGACATTCAGCACTTGTTTTTTATATTTGGAAGCATAGATTTAACAGCTGTATTTCGATAGGGGATCGAAAAATCCATTATTTTTGCGATATCTCTTACGGTTTTCGAGATAATCGACATTTTCCAATTTTGGTCTTTTAGGCACTAAAAATACACAAAATTTGGTAAGATTTTTAATTTTTCAATTTAGGACATTCAGCACTTGTTTTTTATATTTGGAAGCATAGATTTAACAGCTGTATTTCGATAGGGGATCGAAAAATCCATTATTTTTGCGATATCTCTTACGGTTTTCGAGATAATCGACATTTTCCAATTTTGGTCTTTTTGGCACTAAAAATACACAAAATTTGGTAAGATTTTTAATTTTTCAATTTAGGACATTCAGCACTTGTTTTTTATATTTGGAAGCATAGATTTAACAGCTGTATTTCGATAGGGGATCGAAAAATCCATTATTTTTGCGATATCTCTTACTGTTTTCGAGATAATCGACATTTTCCAATTTTGGTCTTTTTGGCACTAAAAATACACAAAATTTGGTAAGATTTTTAATTTTTCAATTTAGGACATTCAGCACTTGTTTTTTATATTTGGAAGCATAGATTTAACAGCTGTATTTCGATAGGGGATCGAAAAATCCATTATTTTTGCGATATCTCTTACGGTTTTCGAGATAATCGACATTTTCCAATTTTGGTCTTTTTGGCACTAAAAATACACAAAATTTTGTAAGATTTTTAATTTTTCAATTTAGGACATTCAGCACTTGTTTTTTATATTTGGAAGCATAGATTTAACAGCTGTATTTCGATAGGGGATCGAAAAATCCATTATTTTTGCGATATCTCTTACGGTTTTCGAGATAATCGACATTTTCCAATTTTGGTCTTTTTGGCACTAAAAATACACAAAATTTGGTAAGATTTTTAATTTTTCAATTTAGGACATTCAGCACTTGTTTTTTATATTTGGAAGCATAGATTTAACAGCTGTATTTCGATAGGGGATCGAAAAATCCATTATTTTTGCGATATCTCTTACGGTTTTCGAGATAATCGACATTTTCCAATTTTGGTCTTTTTGGCACTAAAAATACACAAAATTTGGTAAGATTTTTAATTTTTCAATTTAGGACATTCAGCACTTGTTTTTTATATTTGGAAGCATAGATTTAACGGGTGTATTCCGATAGGGGATCGAAAAATCCATTATTTTTGCGATATCTCTTACGGTTTTCGAGATAATCGACATTTTCCAATTTTAATCTTTTCGGCACTAAAAATACACAAAATTTGGTAAGATTTTTAATTTTTCAATTTAGGACATTCAGCACTTGTTTTTTATATTTGGAAGCATAGATTTAACGGGTGTATTCCGATAGGGGATCGAAAAATCCATTATTTTTGCGATATCTCTTACGGTTTTCGAGATAATCGACATTTTCCAATTTTAATCTTTTCGGCACTAAAAATACACAAAATTTGGTAAGATTTTTAATTTTTCAATTTAGGACATTCAGCACTTGTTTTTTATATTTGGAAGCATAGATTTAACGGGTGTATACCGATAGGGGATCGAAAAATCCATTATTTTTGCGATATCTCTTACGGTTTTCGAGATAATCGACATTTTCCAATTTTAATCTTTTCGGCACTAAAAATACACAAAATTTGGTAAGATTTTTAATTTTTCAATTTAGGACATTCAGCACTTGTTTTTTATATTTGGAAGCATAGATTTAACGGGTGTATTCCGATAGGGGATCGAAAAATCCATTATTTTTGCGATATCTCTTACGGTTTTCGAGATAATCGACATTTTCCAATTTTAATCTTTTCGGCACTAAAAATACACAAAATTTGGTAAGATTTTTAATTTTTCAATTTAGGACATTCAGCACTTGTTTTTTATATTTGGAAGCATAGCTTTAACGGGTGTATTCCGATAGGGGATCGAAAAATCCATTATTTTTGCGATATCTCTTACGGTTTTCGAGATAATCGACATTTTCCAATTTTAATCTTTTCGGCACTAAAAATACACAAAATTTGGTAAGATTTTTAATTTTTCAATTTAGGACATTCAGCACTTGTTTTTTATATTTGGAAGCATAGATTTAACGGGTGTATTCCGATAGGGGATCGAAAAATCCATTATTTTTGCGATATCTCTTACGGTTTTCGAGATAATCGACATTTTCCAATTTTAATCTTTTCGGCACTAAAAATACACAAAATTTGGTAAGATTTTTAATTTTTCAATTTAGGACATTCAGCACTTGTTTTTTATATTTGGAAGCATAGATTTAACGGGTGTATTCCGATAGGGGATCGAAAAATCCATTATTTTTGCGATATCTCTTACGGTTTTCGAGATAATCGACATTTTCCAATTTTAATCTTTTCGGCACTAAAAATACACAAAATTTGGTAAGATTTTTAATTTTTCAATTTAGGACATTCAGCACTTGTTTTTTATATTTGGAAGCATAGATTTAACGGGTGTATTCCGATAGGGGATCGAAAAATCCATTATTTTTGCGATATCTCTTACGGTTTTCGAGATAATCGACATTTTCCAATTTTAATCTTTTTGGCACTAAAAATACACAAAATTTGGTAAGATTTTTAATTTTTCAATTTAGGACATTCAGCACTTGTTTTTTATATTTGGAAGCATAGATTTAACAGCTGTATTTCGATAGGGGATCGAAAAATCCATTATTTTTGCGATATCTCTTATGGTTTTCGAGATAATCGACATTTTCCAATTTTGGTCTTTTTGGCACTAAAAATACTCAAAATTTGGTAAGATTTTTAATTTTTCAATTTAGGACATTCAGCACTTGTTTTTTATATTTGGAAGCATAGATTTAACGGGTTTATTCCGATAGGGGATCGAAAAATCCATTATTTTTGCGATATCTCTTACGGTTTTCGAGATAATCGACATTTTCCAATTTTAATCTTTTTGGCACTAAAAATACACAAAATTTGGTAAGATTTTTAATTTTTCAATTTAGGACATTCAGCACTTGTTTTTTATATTTGGAAGCATAGATTTAACAGCTGTATTTCGATAGGGGATCGAAAAATCCATTATTTTTGCGATATCTCTTACGGTTTTCGAGATAATCGACATTTTCCAATTTTGGTCTTTTATGCACTAAAAATACACAAAATTTGGTAAGATTTTTAATTTTTCAATTTAGGACATTCAGCACTTGTTTTTTATATTTGGAAGCATAGATTTAACAGCTGTATTTCGATAGGGGATCGAAAAATCCATTATTTTTGCGATATCTCTTACGGTTTTCGAGATAATCGACATTTTCCAATTTTGGTCTTTTTGGCACTAAAAATACACAAAATTTGGTAAGATTTTTAATTTTTCAATTTAGGACATTCAGCACTTGTTTTTTATATTTGGAAGCATAGATTTAACAGCTGTATTTCGATAGGGGATCGAAAAATCCATTATTTTTGCGATATCTCTTACTGTTTTCGAGATAATCGACATTTTCCAATTTTGGTCTTTTTGGCACTAAAAATACACAAAATTTGGTAAGATTTTTAATTTTTCAATTTAGGACATTCAGCACTTGTTTTTTATATTTGGAAGCATAGATTTAACAGCTGTATTTCGATAGGGGATCGAAAAATCCATTATTTTTGCGATATCTCTTACGGTTTTCGAGATAATCGACATTTTCCAATTTTGGTCTTTTTGGCACTAAAAATACACAAAATTTTGTAAGATTTTTAATTTTTCAATTTAGGACATTCAGCACTTGTTTTTTATATTTGGAAGCATAGATTTAACAGCTGTATTTCGATAGGGGATCGAAAAATCCATTATTTTTGCGATATCTCTTACGGTTTTCGAGATAATCGACATTTTCCAATTTTGGTCTTTTTGGCACTAAAAATACACAAAATTTGGTAAGATTTTTAATTTTTCAATTTAGGACATTCAGCACTTGTTTTTTATATTTGGAAGCATAGATTTAACAGCTGTATTTCGATAGGGGATCGAAAAATCCATTATTTTTGCGATATCTCTTACGGTTTTCGAGATAATCGACATTTTCCAATTTTGGTCTTTTTGGCACTAAAAATACACAAAATTTGGTAAGATTTTTAATTTTTCAATTTAGGACATTCAGCACTTGTTTTTTATATTTGGAAGCATAGATTTAACGGGTGTATTCCGATAGGGGATCGAAAAATCCATTATTTTTGCGATATCTCTTACGGTTTTCGAGATAATCGACATTTTCCAATTTTAATCTTTTCGGCACTAAAAATACACAAAATTTGGTAAGATTTTTAATTTTTCAATTTAGGACATTCAGCACTTGTTTTTTATATTTGGAAGCATAGATTTAACGGGTGTATTCCGATAGGGGATCGAAAAATCCATTATTTTTGCGATATCTCTTACGGTTTTCGAGATAATCGACATTTTCCAATTTTAATCTTTTCGGCACTAAAAATACACAAAATTTGGTAAGATTTTTAATTTTTCAATTTAGGACATTCAGCACTTGTTTTTTATATTTGGAAGCATAGAATTAACGGGTGTATACCGATAGGGGATCGAAAAATCCATTATTTTTGCGATATCTCTTACGGTTTTCGAGATAATCGACATTTTCCAATTTTAATCTTTTCGGCACTAAAAATACACAAAATTTGGTAAGATTTTTAATTTTTCAATTTAGGACATTCAGCACTTGTTTTTTATATTTGGAAGCATAGATTTAACGGGTGTATTCCGATAGGGGATCGAAAAATCCATTATTTTTGCGATATCTCTTACGGTTTTCGAGATAATCGACATTTTCCAATTTTAATCTTTTCGGCACTAAAAATACACAAAATTTGGTAAGATTTTTAATTTTTCAATTTAGGACATTCAGCACTTGTTTTTTATATTTGGAAGCATAGCTTTAACGGGTGTATTCCGATAGGGGATCGAAAAATCCATTATTTTTGCGATATCTCTTACGGTTTTCGAGATAATCGACATTTTCCAATTTTAATCTTTTCGGCACTAAAAATACACAAAATTTGGTAAGATTTTTAATTTTTCAATTTAGGACATTCAGCACTTGTTTTTTATATTTGGAAGCATAGATTTAACGGGTGTATTCCGATAGGGGATCGAAAAATCCATTATTTTTGCGATATCTCTTACGGTTTTCGAGATAATCGACATTTTCCAATTTTAATCTTTTCGGCACTAAAAATACACAAAATTTGGTAAGATTTTTAATTTTTCAATTTAGGACATTCAGCACTTGTTTTTTATATTTGGAAGCATAGGTTTAACGGGTGTATTCCGATAGGGGATCGAAAAATCCATTATTTTTGCGATATCTCTTACGTTTTTCGAGATAATCGACATTTTCCAATTTTAATCTTTTCGGCACTAAAAATACACAAAATTTGGTAAGATTTTTAATTTTTCAATTTAGGACATTCAGCACTTGTTTTTTATATTTGGAAGCATAGATTTAACGGGTGTATTCCGATAGGGGATCGAAAAATCCATTATTTTTGCGATATCTCTTACGGTTTTCGAGATAATCGACATTTTCCAATTTTAATCTTTTCAGCACTAAAAATACACAAAATTTGGTAAGATTTTTAATTTTTCAATTTAGGACATTCAGCACTTGTTTTTTATATTTGGAAGCATAGATTTAACAGCTGTATTTCGATAGGGGATCGAAAAATCCATTATTTTTGCGATATCTCTTACGGTTTTCGAGATAATCGACATTTTCCAATTTTGGTCTTTTTGGCACTAAAAATACACAAAATTTGGTAAGATTTTTAATTTTTCAATTTAGGACATTCAGCACTTGTTTTTTATATTTGGAAGCATAGATTTAACGGGTGTATTTCGATAGGGGATCGAAAAATCCATTATTTTTGCGATATCTCTTACGGTTTTCGAGATAATCGACATTTTCCAATTTTGGTCTTTTTGGCACTAAAAATACACAAAATTTGGTAAGATTTTTAATTTTTCAATTTAGGACATTCAGCACTTGTTTTTTATATTTGGAAGCATAGATTTAACAGCTGTATTTCGATAGGGGATCGAAAAATCCATTATTTTTGCGATATCTCTTACGGTTTTCGAGATAATCGACATTTTCCAATTTTGGTCTTTTTGGCACTAAAAATACACAAAATTTGGTAAGATTTTTAATTTTTCAATTTAGGACATTCAGCACTTGTTTTTTATAATTGGAAGCATAGATTTAACAGCTGTATTTCGATAGGGGATCGAAAAATCCATTATTTTTGCGATATCTCTTACGGTTTTCGAGATAATCGACATTTTCCAATTTTGGTCTTTTTGGCACTAAAAATACACAAAATTTGGTAAGATTTTTAATTTTTCAATTTAGGACATTCAGCACTTGTTTTTTATATTTGGAAGCATAGATTTAACAGCTGTATTTCGATAGGGGATCGAAAAATCCATTATTTTTGCGATATCTCTTACGGTTTTCGAGATAATCGACATTTTCCAATTTTGGTCTTTTTGGCACTAAAAATACACAAAATTTGGTAAGATTTTTAATTTTTCAATTTAGGACATTCAGCACTTGTTTTTTATATTTGGAAGCAAAAATTTAACGGGTGTATTCCGATAGGGGATCAAAAAATCCATTATTTTTGCGATATCTCTTACGGTTTTCGAGATAATCGACATTTTCCAATTTTAATCTTTTCGGCACTAAAAATACACAAAATTTGGTAAGATTTTTAATTTTTCAATTTAGGACATTCAGCACTTGTTTTTTATATTTGGAAGCATAGATTTAACAGCTGTATTTCGATAGGGGATCGAAAAATCCATTATTTTTGCGATATCTCTTACGGTTTTCGAGATAATCGACATTTTCCAATTTTAATCTTTTCGGCACTAAAAATACACAAAATTTGGTAAGATTTTTAATTTTTCAATTTAGGACATTCAGCACTTGTTTTTTATATTTGGAAGCATAGATTTAACAGCTGTATTTCGATAGGGGATCGAAAAATCCATTATTTTTGCGATATCTCTTACGGTTTTCGAGATAATCGACATTTTCCAATTTTGGTCTTTTTGGCACTAAAAATACACAAAATTTGGTAAGATTTTTAATTTTTCAATTTAGGACATTCAGCACTTGTTTTTTATATTTGGAAGCATAGATTTAACAGCTGTATTTCGATAGGGGATCGAAAAATCCATTATTTTTGCGATATCTCTTACGGTTTTCGAGATAATCGACATTTTCCAATTTTGGTCTTTTTGGCACTAAAAATACACAAAATTTGGTAAGATTTTTAATTTTTCAATTTAGGACATTCAGCACTTGTTTTTTATATTTGGAAGCATAGATTTAACAGCTGTATTTCGATAGGGGATCGAAAAATCCATTATTTTTGCGATATCTCTTACGGTTTTCGAGATAATCGACATTTTCCAATTTTGGTCTTTTTGGCACTAAAAATACACAAAATTTGGTAAGATTTTTAATTTTTCAATTTAGGACATTCAGCACTTGTTTTTTATATTTGGAAGCAAAAATTTAACGGGTGTATTCCGATAGGGGATCGAAAAATCCATTATTTTTGCGATATCTCTTACGGTTTTCGAGATAATCGACATTTTCCAATTTTAATCTTTTCGGCACTAAAAATACACAAAATTTGGTAAGATTTTTAATTTTTCAATTTAGGTCATTCAGCACTTGTTTTTTATATTTGGAAGCATAGATTTAACAGCTGTATTTCGATAGGGGATCGAAAAATCCATTATTTTTGCGATATCTCTTACGGTTTTCGAGATAATCGACATTTTCCAATTTTGGTCTTTTTGGCACTAAAAATACACAAAATTTGGTAAGATTTTTAATTTTTCAATTTAGGACATTCAGCACTTGTTTTTTATATTTGGAAGCATAGATTTAACAGCTGTATTTCGATAGGGGATCGAAAAATCCATTATTTTTGCGATATCTCTTACGGTTTTCGAGATAATCGACATTTTCCAATTTTGGTCTTTTTGGCACTAAAAATACACAAAATTTGGTAAGATTTTTAATTTTTCAATTTAGGACATTCAGCACTTGTTTTTTATATTTGGAAGCATAGATTTAACAGCTGTATTTCGATAGGGGATCGAAAAATCCATTATTTTTGCGATATCTCTTACGGTTTTCGAGATAATCGACATTTTCCAATTTTGGTCTTTTTGGCACTAAAAATACACAAAATTTGGTAAGATTTTTAATTTTTCAATTTAGGACATTCAGCACTTGTTTTTTATATTTGGAAGCATAGATTTAACAGCTGTATTTCGATAGGGGATCGAAAAATCCATTATTTTTGCGATATCTCTTACGGTTTTCGAGATAATCGACATTTTCCAATTTTGGTCTTTTTGGCACTAAAAATACACAAAATTTGGTAAGATTTTTAATTTTTCAATTTAGGACATTCAGCACTTGTTTTTTATATTTGGAAGCAAAAATTTAACGGGTGTATTCCGATAGGGGATCGAAAAATCCATTATTTTTGCGATATCTCTTACGGTTTTCGAGATAATCGACATTTTCCAATTTTAATCTTTTCGGCACTAAAAATACACAACATTTGGTAAGATTTTTAATTTTTCAATTTAGGACATTCAGCACTTGTTTTTTATATTTGGAAGCATAGATTTAACAGCTGTATTTCGATAGGGGATCGAAAAATCCATTATTTTTGCGATATCTCTTACGGTTTTCGAGATAATCGACATTTTCCAATTTTGGTCTTTTTGGCACTAAAAATACACAAAATTTGGTAAGATTTTTAATTTTTCAATTTAGGACATTCAGCACTTGTTTTTTATATTTGGAAGCATAGATTTAACAGCTGTATTTCGATAGGGGATCGAAAAATCCATTATTTTTGCGATATCTCTTACGGTTTTCGAGATAATCGACATTTTCCAATTTTGGTCTTTTTGGCACTAAAAATACACAAAATTTGGTAAGATTTTTAATTTTTCAATTTAGGACATTCAGCACTTGTTTTTTATATTTGGAAGCAAAAATTTAACGGGTGTATTCCGATAGGGGATCGAAAAATCCATTATTTTTGCGATATCTCTTACGGTTTTCGAGATAATCGACATTTTCCAATTTTAATCTTTTCGGCACTAAAAATACACAAAATTTGGTAAGATTTTTAATTTTTCAATTTAGGACATTCAGCACTTGTTTTTCTATTTGGAAGCATAGATTTAACGGGTGTATTCCGATAGGGGATCGAAAAATCCATTATTTTTGCGATATCTCTTACGGTTTTCGAGATAATCGACATTTTCCAATTTTAATCTTTTCGGCACTAAAAATACACAAAATTTGGTAAGATTTTTAATTTTTCAATTTAGGACATTCAGCACTTGTTTTTTATATTTGGAAGCATAGATTTAACGGGTGTATTCCGATAGGGGATCGAAAAATCCATTATTTTTGCGATATCTCTTACGGTTTTCGAGATAATCGACATTTTCCAATTTTAATCTTTTCGGCACTAAAAATCCACAAAATTTGGTAAGATTTTTAATTTTTCAATTTAGGACATTCAGCACTTGTTTTTTATATTTGGAAGCATAGATTTAACGGGTTTATTCCGATAGGGGATCGAAAAATCCATTATTTTTGCGATATCTCTTACGGTTTTCGAGATAATCGACATTTTCCAATTTTAATCTTTTTGGCACTAAAAATACACAAAATTTTGTAAGATTTTTAATTTTTTCAATTTAGGACATTCAGCACTTGTTTTTTATATTTGGAAGCATAGATTTAACGGGTGTATTCCGATAGGGGATCGAAAAATCCATTATTTTTGCGATATCTCTTACGGTTTTCGAGATAATCGACATTTTCCAATTTTGGTCTTTTTGGCACTAAAAATACACAAAATTTGGTAAGATTTTTAATTTTTCAATTTAGGACATTCAGCACTTGTTTTTTATATTTGGAAGCAAAAATTTAACGGGTGTATTCCGATAGGGGATCGAAAAATCCATTATTTTTGCGATATCTCTTACGGTTTTCGAGATAATCGACATTTTCCAATTTTAATCTTTTCGGCACTAAAAATACACAAAATTTGGTAAGATTTTTAATTTTTCAATTTAGGACATTCAGCACTTGTTTTTTATATTTGGAAGCATAGATTTAACGGGTGTATTCCGATAGGGGATCGAAAAATCCATTATTTTTGCGATATCTCTTACGGTTTTCGAGATAATCGACATTTTCCAATTTTAATCTTTTCGGCACTAAAAATACACAAAATTTGGTAAGATTTTTAATTTTTCAATTTAGGACATTCAGCACTTGTTTTTTTATTTGGAAGCATAGATTTAACGGGTGTATTCCGATAGGGGATCGAAAAATCCATTATTTTTGCGATATCTCTTACGGTTTTCGAGATAATCGACATTTTCCAATTTTAATCTTTTCGGCACTAAAAATACACAAAATTTGGTAAGATTTTTAATTTTTCAATTTAGGACATTCAGCACTTGTTTTTTATATTTGGAAGCATAGATTTAACGGGTGTATTCCGATAGGGGATCGAAAAATCCATTATTTTTGCGATATCTCTTACGGTTTTCGAGATAATCGACATTTTCCAATTTTAATCTTTTCGGCACTAAAAATCCACAAAATTTGGTAAGATTTTTAATTTTTCAATTTAGGACATTCAGCACTTGTTTTTTATATTTGGAAGCATAGATTTAACGGGTTTATTCCGATAGGGGATCGAAAAATCCATTATTTTTGCGATATCTCTTACGGTTTTCGAGATAATCGACATTTTCCAATTTTAATCTTTTTGGCACTAAAAATACACAAAATTTTGTAAGATTTTTAATTTTTTCAATTTAGGACATTCAGCACTTGTTTTTTATATTTGGAAGCATAGATTTAACGGGTGTATTCCGATAGGGGATCGAAAAATCCATTATTTTTGCGATATCTCTTACGGTTTTCGAGATAATCGACATTTTCCAATTTTGGTCTTTTTGGCACTAAAAATACACAAAATTTGGTAAGATTTTTAATTTTTCAATTTAGGACATTCAGCACTTGTTTTTTATATTTGGAAGCAAAAATTTAACGGGTGTATTCCGATAGGGGATCGAAAAATCCATTATTTTTGCGATATCTCTTACGGTTTTCGAGATAATCGACATTTTCCAATTTTAATCTTTTCGGCACTAAAAATACACAAAATTTGGTAAGATTTTTAATTTTTCAATTTAGGACATTCAGCACTTGTTTTTTATATTTGGAAGCATAGATTTAACGGGTGTATTCCGATAGGGGATCGAAAAATCCATTATTTTTGCGATATCTCTTACGGTTTTCGAGATAATCGACATTTTCCAATTTTAATCTTTTCGGCACTAAAAATACACAAAATTTGTTAAGATTTTTAATTTTTCAATTTAGGACATTCAGCACTTGTTTTTTATATTTGGAAGCATAGATTTAACGGGTGTGTTCCGATAGGGGTTCGAAAAATCCATTATTTTTGCGATATCTCTTACGGTTCTCGAGATAATCGACATTTTCCAATTTTAATCTTTTCGGCACTAAAAATACACAAAATTTGGTAAGATTTTTAATTTTTCAATTTAGGACATTCAGCACTTGTTTTTTATATTTGGAAGCATAGATTTAACGGGTGTATTCCGATAGGGGATCGAAAAATCCATTATTTTTGCGATATCTCTTACGGTTTTCGAGATAATCGACATTTTCCAATTTTAATCTTTTCGGCACTAAAAATACACAAAATTTGGTAAGATTTTTAATTTTTCAATTTAGGACATTCAGCACTTGTTTTTTATATTTGGAAGCATAGATTTAACGGGTGTATTCCGATAGGGGATCGAAAAATCCATTATTTTTGCGATATCTCTTACGGTTTTCGAGATAATCGACATTTTCCAATTTTAGTCTTTTTGGCACTAAAAATACACAAAATTTGGTAAGATTTTTAATTTTTCAATTTAGGACATTCAGCACTTGTTTTTTATATTTGGAAGCATAGATTTAACAGCTGTATATCGATAGGGGATCGAAAAATCCATTATTTTTGCGATATCTCTTACGGTTTTCGAGATAATCGACATTTTCCAATTTTGGTCTTTTTGGCACTAAAAATACACAAAATTTGGTAAGATTTTTAATTTTTCAATTTAGGACATTCAGCACTTGTTTTTTATATTTGGAAGCATAGATTTAACGGGTGTATTCCGATAGGGGATCGAAAAATCCATTATTTTTGCGATATCTCTTACGGTTTTCGAGATAATCGACATTTTCCAATTTTAATCTTTTCGGCACTAAAAATACACAAAATTTGGTAAGATTTTTAATTTTTCAATTTAGGACATTCAGCACTTGTTTTTTATATTTGGAAGCATAGATTTAACGGGTGTATTTCGATAGGGGATCGAAAAATCCATTATTTTTGCGATATCTCTTACGGTTTTCGAGATAATCGACATTTTCCAATTTTAATCTTTTCGGCACTAAAAATACACAAAATTTGGTAAGATTTTTAATTTTTCAATTTAGGACATTCAGCACTTGTTTTTTATATTTGGAAGCATAGATTTAACGGGTGTATTCCGATAGGGGATCGAAAAATCCATTATTTTTGCGATATCTCTTACGGTTTTCGAGATAATCGACATTTTCCAATTTTAATCTTTTCGGCACTAAAAATACACAAAATTTGGTAAGATTTTTAATTTTTCAATTTAGGACATTCAGCACTTGTTTTTTATATTTGGAAGCATAGATTTAACGGGTGTATTCCGATAGGGGATCGAAAAATCCATTATTTTTGCGATATCTCTTACGGTTTTCGAGATAATCGCCATTTTCCAATTTTAATCTTTTTGGCACTAAAAATACACAAAATTTGGTAAGATTTTTAATTTTTCAATTTAGGACATTCAGCACTTGTTTTTTATATTTGGAAGCATAGATTTAACGAGTGTATTCCGATAGGGGATCGAAAAATCCATTATTTTTGCGATATCTCTTACGGTTTTCGAGATAATCGACATTTTCCAATTTTAGTCTTTTTGGCACTAAAAATACACAAAATTTTGTAAGATTTTTAATTTTTTCAATTTAGGACATTCAGCACTTGTTTTTTTATATTTGGAAGCATAGATTTAACGGGTGCATTCCGATAGGGGATCGAAAAATCCATTATTTTTGCGATATCTCTTACGGTTTTCGAGATAATCGACATTTTCCAATTTTAGTCTTTTTGGCACTAAAAATACACAAAATTTTGTAAGATTTTTAATTTTTTCAATTTAGGACATTCAGCTCTTGTTTTTTATATTTGGAAGCATAGATTTAACGGGTGTATTCCGATAGGGGATCGAAAAATCCATTATTTTTGCGATATCTCTTACGGTTTTCGAGATAATCGACATTTTCCAATTTTAATCTTTTCGGCACTAAAAATACACAAAATTTGGTAAGATTTTTAATTTTTCAATTTAGGACAATCAGCACTTGTTTTTTATATTTGGAAGCATAGATTTAACGCGTGTATTCCGAGAGGGGATCGAAAAATCCATTATTTTTGCGATATCTCTTACGGTTTTCGAGATAATCGACATTTTCCAATTTTAATCTTTTCGGCACTAAAAATACACAAAATTTGGTAAGATTTTTAATTTTTCAATTTAGGACATTCAGCACTTGTTTTTTATATTTGGAAGCATAGATTTAACAGCTGTATTTCGATAGGGGATCGAAAAATCCATTATTTTTGCGATATCTCTTACGGTTTTCGAGATAATCGACATTTTCCAATTTTGGTCTTTTTGGCACTAAAAATACACAAAATTTGGTAAGATTTTTAATTTTTCAATTTAGGACATTCAGCACTTGTTTTTTATATTTGGAAGCATAGATTTAACAGCTGTATTTCGATAGGGGATCGAAAAATCCATTATTTTTGCGATATCTCTTACGGTTTTCGAGATAATCGACATTTTCCAATTTTGGTCTTTTTGGCACTAAAAATACACAAAATTTGGTAAGATTTTTAATTTTTCAATTTAGGACATTCAGCACTTGTTTTTTATATTTGGAAGCAAAAATTTAACGGGTGTATTCCGATAGGGGATCGAAAAATCCATTATTTTTGCGATATCTCTTACGGTTTTCGAGATAATCGACATTTTCCAATTTTAATCTTTTCGGCACTAAAAATACACAAAATTTGGTAAGATTTTTAATTTTTCAATTTAGGACATTCAGCACTTGTTTTTCTATTTGGAAGCATAGATTTAACGGGTGTATTCCGATAGGGGATCGAAAAATCCATTATTTTTGCGATATCTCTTACGGTTTTCGAGATAATCGACATTTTCCAATTTTAATCTTTTCGGCACTAAAAATACACAAAATTTGGTAAGATTTTTAATTTTTCAATTTAGGACATTCAGCACTTGTTTTTTATATTTGGAAGCATAGATTTAACGGGTGTATTCCGATAGGGGATCGAAAAATCCATTATTTTTGCGATATCTCTTACGGTTTTCGAGATAATCGCCATTTTCCAATTTTAATCTTTTTGGCACTAAAAATACACAAAATTTGGTAAGATTTTTAATTTTTCAATTTAGGACATTCAGCACTTGTTTTTTATATTTGGAAGCATAGATTTAACGGGTGTATTCCGATAGGGGATCGAAAAATCCATTATTTTTGCGATATCTCTTACGGTTTTCGAGATAATCGACATTTTCCAATTTTAATCTTTTCGGCACTAAAAATCCACAAAATTTGGTAAGATTTTTAATTTTTCAATTTAGGACATTCAGCACTTGTTTTTTATATTTGGAAGCATAGATTTAACGGGTTTATTCCGATAGGGGATCGAAAAATCCATTATTTTTGCGATATCTCTTACGGTTTTCGAGATAATCGACATTTTCCAATTTTAATCTTTTTGGCACTAAAAATACACAAAATTTTGTAAGATTTTTAATTTTTTCAATTTAGGACATTCAGCACTTGTTTTTTATATTTGGAAGCATAGATTTAACGGGTGTATTCCGATAGGGGATCGAAAAATCCATTATTTTTGCGATATCTCTTACGGTTTTCGAGATAATCGACATTTTCCAATTTTGGTCTTTTTGGCACTAAAAATACACAAAATTTGGTAAGATTTTTAATTTTTCAATTTAGGACATTCAGCACTTGTTTTTTATATTTGGAAGCAAAAATTTAACGGGTGTATTCCGATAGGGGATCGAAAAATCCATTATTTTTGCGATATCTCTTACGGTTTTCGAGATAATCGACATTTTCCAATTTTAATCTTTTCGGCACTAAAAATACACAAAATTTGGTAAGATTTTTAATTTTTCAATTTAGGACATTCAGCACTTGTTTTTTATATTTGGAAGCATAGATTTAACGGGTGTATTCCGATAGGGGATCGAAAAATCCATTATTTTTGCGATATCTCTTACGGTTTTCGAGATAATCGACATTTTCCAATTTTAATCTTTTCGGCACTAAAAATACACAAAATTTGTTAAGATTTTTAATTTTTCAATTTAGGACATTCAGCACTTGTTTTTTATATTTGGAAGCATAGATTTAACGGGTGTGTTCCGATAGGGGTTCGAAAAATCCATTATTTTTGCGATATCTCTTACGGTTCTCGAGATAATCGACATTTTCCAATTTTAATCTTTTCGGCACTAAAAATACACAAAATTTGGTAAGATTTTTAATTTTTCAATTTAGGACATTCAGCACTTGTTTTTTATATTTGGAAGCATAGATTTAACGGGTGTATTCCGATAGGGGATCGAAAAATCCATTATTTTTGCGATATCTCTTACGGTTTTCGAGATAATCGACATTTTCCAATTTTAATCTTTTCGGCACTAAAAATACACAAAATTTGGTAAGATTTTTAATTTTTCAATTTAGGACATTCAGCACTTGTTTTTTATATTTGGAAGCATAGATTTAACGGGTGTATTCCGATAGGGGATCGAAAAATCCATTATTTTTGCGATATCTCTTACGGTTTTCGAGATAATCGACATTTTCCAATTTTAATCTTTTCGGCACTAAAAATACACAAAATTTGGTAAGATTTTTAATTTTTCAATTTAGGACATTCAGCACTTGTTTTTTATATTTGGAAGCATAGATTTAACGGGTGTATTCCGATAGGGGATCGAAAAATCCATTATTTTTGCGATATCTCTTACGGTTTTCGAGATAATCGCCATTTTCCAATTTTAATCTTTTTGGCACTAAAAATACACAAAATTTGGTAAGATTTTTAATTTTTCAATTTAGGACATTCAGCACTTGTTTTTTATATTTGGAAGCATAGATTTAACGGGTGTATTCCGATAGGGGATCGAAAAATCCATTATTTTTGCGATATCTCTTACGGTTTTCGAGATAATCGACATTTTCCAATTTTAATCTTTTCGGCACTAAAAATACACAAAATTTGGTAAGATTTTTAATTTTTCAATTTAGGACATTCAGCACTTGTTTTTTATATTTGGAAGCATAGATTTAACGGGTGTATTTCGATAGGGGATCGAAAAATCCATTATTTTTGCGATATCTCTTACGGTTTTCGAGATAATCGACATTTTCCAATTTTAATCTTTTCGGCACTAAAAATACACAAAATTTGGTAAGATTTTTAATTTTTCAATTTAGGACATTCAGCACTTGTTTTTTATATTTGGAAGCATAGATTTAACGGGTGTATTCCGATAGGGGATCGAAAAATCCATTATTTTTGCGATATCTCTTACGGTTTTCGAGATAATCGACATTTTCCAATTTTAATCTTTTCGGCACTAAAAATACACAAAATTTGGTAAGATTTTTAATTTTTCAATTTAGGACATTCAGCACTTGTTTTTTATATTTGGAAGCATAGATTTAACGGGTGTATTCCGATAGGGGATCGAAAAATCCATTATTTTTGCGATATCTCTTACGGTTTTCGAGATAATCGCCATTTTCCAATTTTAATCTTTTTGGCACTAAAAATACACAAAATTTGGTAAGATTTTTAATTTTTCAATTTAGGACATTCAGCACTTGTTTTTTATATTTGGAAGCATAGATTTAACGAGTGTATTCCGATAGGGGATCGAAAAATCCATTATTTTTGCGATATCTCTTACGGTTTTCGAGATAATCGACATTTTCCAATTTTAGTCTTTTTGGCACTAAAAATACACAAAATTTGGTAAGATTTTTAATTTTTCAATTTAGGACATTCAGCACTTGTTTTTTATATTTGGAAGCATAGATTTAACAGCTGTACTTCGATAGGGGATCGAATAATCCATTATTTTTGCGATATCTCTTACGGTTTTCGAGATAATCGACATTTTCCAATTTTGGTCTTTTTGGCACTAAAAATACACAAAATTTGGTAAGATTTTTAATTTTTCAATTTAGGACATTCAGCACTTGTTTTTTATATTTGGAAGCATAGATTTAACGGGTGTATTCCGATAGGGGATCGAAAAATCCATTATTTTTGCGATATCTCTTACGGTTTTCGAGATAATCGACATTTTCCAATTTTAATCTTTTTGGCACTAAAAATACACAAAATTTGGTAAGATTTTTAATTTTTCAATTTAGGACATTCAGCACTTGTTTTTTATATTTGGAAGCAAAAATTTAACGGGTGTATTCCGATAGGGGATCGAAAAATCCATTATTTTTGCGATATCTCTTACGGTTTTCGAGATAATCGACATTTTCCAATTTTAATCTTTTCGGCACTAAAAATACACAAAATTTGGTAAGATTTTTAATTTTTCAATTTAGGACATTCAGCACTTGTTTTTTATATTTGGAAGCATAGATTTAACGGGTGTATTCCGATAGGGGATCGAAAAATCCATTATTTTTGCGATATCTCTTACGGTTTTCGAGATAATCGACATTTTCCAATTTTAATCTTTTCGGCACTAAAAATACACAAAATTTGGTAAGATTTTTAATTTTTCAATTTAGGACATTCAGCACTTGTTTTTTATATTTGGAAGCATAGATTTAACGGGTGTATTCCGATAGGGGATCGAAAAATCCATTATTTTTGCGATATCTCTTACGGTTTTCGAGATAATCGACATTTTCCAATTTTAATCTTTTCGGCACTAAAAATACACAAAATTTGGTAAGATTTTTAATTTTTCAATTTAGGACATTCAGCACTTGTTTTTTATATTTGGAAGCATAGATTTAACGAGTGTAATCCGATAGGGGATCGAAAAATCCATTATTTTTGCGATATCTCTTACGGTTTTCGAGATAATCGACATTTTCCAATTTTAATCTTTTCGGCACTAAAAATACACAAAATTTGGTAAGATTTTTAATTTTTCAATTTAGGACATTCAGCACTTGTTTTTTATATTTGGAAGCATAGATTTAACGGGTGTATTCCGATAGGGGATCGAAAAATCCATTATTTTTGCGATATCTCTTACGGTTTTCGAGATAATCGACATTTTCCAATTTTAATCTTTTCGGCACTAAAAATACACAAAATTTGGTAAGATTTTTAATTTTTCAATTTAGGACATTCAGCACTTGTTTTTTATATTTGGAAGCATAGATTTAACGGGTGTATTCCGACAGGGGATCGAAAAATCCATTATTTTTGCGATATCTCTTACGGTTTTCGAGATAATCGACATTTTCCAATTTTAGTCTTTTTGGCACTAAAAATACACAAAATTTGGTAAGATTTTTAATTTTTCAATTTAGGACATTCAGCACTTGTTTTTTATATTTGGAAGCATAGATTTAACAGCTGTATATCGATAGGGGATCGAAAAATCCATTATTTTTGCGATATCTCTTACGGTTTTCGAGATAATCGACATTTTCCAATTTTGGTCTTTTTGGCACTAAAAATACACAAAATTTGGTAAGATTTTTAATTTTTCAATTTAGGACATTCAGCACTTGTTTTTTATATTTGGAAGCATAGATTTAACGGGTGTATTCCGATAGGGGATCGAAAAATCCATTATTTTTGCGATATCTCTTACGGTTTTCGAGATAATCGACATTTTCCAATTTTAGTCTTTTTGGCACTAAAAATACACAAAATTTTGTAAGATTTTTAATTTTTTCAATTTAGGACATTCAGCACTTGTTTTTTATATTTGGAAGCATAGATTTAACGGGTGTATTCCGATAGGGGATCGAACAATCCATTATTTTTGCGATATCTCTTACGGTTTTCGAGATAATCGACATTTTCCAATTTTAATCTTTTTGGCACTAAAAATACACAAAATTTGGTAAGATTTTTAATTTTTCAATTTAGGACATTCAGCACTTGTTTTTTATATTTGGAACCATAGATTTAACGGGTGTATTCCGATGGGGGATCGAAAAATCCATTATTTTTGCGATATCTCTTACGGTTTTCGAGATAATCGACATTTTCCAATTTTAATCTTTTTGGCACTAAAAATACACAAAATTTGGTAAGATTTTTAATTTTTCAATTTAGAACATTCAGCACTTGTTTTTTATATTTGGAAGCATAAATTTAACGAGTGTATTCCGATAGGGGATCGAAAAATCCATTAGTTTTGCGATATCTCTTACGGTTTTCGAGATAATCGACATTTTCCAATTTTAGTCTTTTTGGCACTAAAAATACACAAAATTTTGTAAGATTTTTAATTTTTTCAATTTAGGACGTTCAGGCCTTGTTTTTTATATTTGGAAGCATAGATTTAACGGGTGTATTCCGATAGGGGATCGAAAAATCCATTATTTTTGCGATATCTCTTATGGTTTTCGAGATAATCGACATTTTCCAATTTTAGTCTTTTTGGCACTAAAAATACACAAAATTTTGTAAGATTTTTAATTTTTTCAATTTAGGACATTCAGCACTTGTTTTTTATATTTGGAAGCATAGATTTAACGGGTGTATTCCGATAGGGGATCGAACAATCCATTATTTTTGCGATATCTCTTACGGTTTTCGAGATAATCGACATTTTCCAATTTTAGTCTTTTTGGCACTAAAAATACACAAAATTTTGTAAGATTTTTAATTTTTTCAATTTAGGACATTCAGCACTTGTTTTTTATATTTGGAAGCATAGATTTAACGGGTGTATTCCGATAGGGGATCGAACAATCCATTATTTTTGCGATATCTCTTACGGTTTTCGAGATAATCGACATTTTCCAATTTTAGTCTTTTTGGCACTAAAAATACACAAAATTTTGTAAGATTTTTAATTTTTTCAATTTAGGACATTCAGCACTTGTTTTTTATATTTGGAAGCATAGATTTAACGGGTGTATTCCGATAGGGGATCGAAAAATCCATTATTTTTGCGATATCTCTTACGGTTTTCGAAATAATGACATTTTCTAATATTAGTCTTTTCCAAATACCTCCAGACCCCCCGGTCTTTGCACTGTCGCTGAATTGCAAACCTAATTTTTAGGTTTTTAATTTGAAGGCATCGTTGCTTAGTAATATATGAAAACAAGCAGACATAGAGAATATAGGACTGATCACCACTCTGGGCTCCCGAATGCAGTTGAGAATTCACTTGTCGCTTTTTATTGGTATACCCGCTGGCAACGTATGAAAACTTTTTTTTAAATAATTGATTCGCACATCTTGGGGATAAGTACGAGTCCGCAGGCCGGGTTATGTTTACGAGAATGAGAAGTGCGAGGTAGGAGGCTGAGCTACATTTAGTGATAATGGAGGGCGGTTATGATTGGAGAGCAAACGGCAATCACGGAGTTGGTTTTCAAATTAACTATAGAAAATATACAATAGAATAATTTACTAGAAAACCACTCCTCCGTGTCATTAGAGGACAATATGAGTAATTTACAATTAGTGAAGGTGAGATTGACTTTGTTAATCGTTTTCACTAGATCGACTCATCTAGAAACTGCTCAAAAGCGGTTAGCGGTAGAGTAAATTATTTTAAAAATTGAATAAGAATCAATCGGAAGTATTGAACTTATCATCCCCTATCTACTGTAATATTAGGCAGGTTCAGACCGACCACACATAAATTTTGATGAAATTTTCTTTGAATTTATTGTAGGTAAGTAAAATGCATTTATTTAAATCTACCAAGTGATTCTACATAATCAAATATTAATTAATATTAATATTGAGGTTTATTTTTCCATCATGAGGATTTTCGCTTGTATGAGCTCTTAAATGTCTGTTTAAATGATCTTTTCGTACACATTTATAATCACAAATTTTACACGTGAACGGTTTCTTATCAGTATGAGTCCTTATATGTCTATGCAAAACATCCTTGCTTGCATATTTCAAGTCACAAATTGGACAAGCAAAAGGCTTCTCACCAGTATGAGTTCTAATATGAATATTTAAATGTTCTTTACGCGTACTTTTATAGTCACACATTTCACACCCGAACGGTTTCTCACCTGAATGAGCACTTAAATGAATTTTCAACTGTCCTTGACGTGTAAATTTAAAATCGCAAATTTCACACGTAAATGGTTTCTCGCCAGAATGAGTTCGTAAATGTCTTTTTAAATCTGACTTCCGTGCCCATTTGTTACCGCAAATTTTACACGCGAATGGTTTCGCACTTGCCTTCGGTTTAGATTCTCTATCCGGTTGCACTTCTACAATTGAAGTTTCTTCTTTAATTTCTACAGAGTGATGCAAATTTTCTATCTTGACTTCGATTTCTTCTTCTTCTATTTTGATGTGTGAGTAGCTATTTGAATCGAACTGACATTCCTGTAAAACAAGTATCATTAGTAGGCTTCCTATGGCGACTTAAGCTATGATGGCATCGTTGCCCTCTCAATTTATGATTTGAATATTATTTGTTTAACTTACATTTGATTTTGTGTACATTTTCATGTTCAATGGGAACTCGGTGTAAAAAACTGCATTGCTTGAAGTGTCTGAATTCTGGAGACGTTTCTCCTCTTCGGATAATCTGATTTCTAACCTGTCCCGAGTCAAACTGTCATCGTGAATTTGTATAACTCTCCATAGGCATTCATATTCCAGCGGCAATCCAATTAGCATTAACCCCATCAAAACTTTGTTTTCGAAATTGAATCCGGCGGTTTGAACCTTCTTGTATAAATCGTCCCTTCGATTCACATACTCCAGAATGTCTTCGTTTTGATCCTTCTGCAAGTTTATAAATTCCTTTAGAATAAGTAAATCGCAATAACTATCAGATTTGGAGTGAAGCTCAAATTTATCGCCCATCTTTGTATTTTCACTACTTCTAAACGTTAATTTTGTTTTAAATCCGATTATTTTTAATATGTTTTACTGGGTCAACATAACCTATTCACTTATTGACATTTATTTGACAGTCAAACGAAGCCATGGGCGTTCACAGAATTTTTTCTAATCGGGGGCTAATTCAAAATTTAATTTAATGCATTTCATTTCCCCTAATTTTGGTTTTTATAAGAAACGGATTGATTTTTCAAAAAAGTTCACCTGACGAAAGTTGCAGTTCACTAAATTTGCTATCCGAAAATGGCTGTTTATTTCATTGTAAAATGTTTCGTGTAAAGATACAAGGTTTCCTAAAAAATATATGTAAAATGATGGAAATTTTTCTTCATGTTTGTAATTAATTTAATCCATGTCTTGAAAATTGATGATCAATAAATTGTTAAATTAAATTGTTAAAATAATAAATAAACCGGAATAACAAACAGAAGTTACAAAAAATAAAAATTAATTAAGAAATTGTAATAAAACCAAACAATTTACAAAATTAGGGCAATTTAGGGCTAAGAATTTGTTCGTAATTTTTCTTATGTTTATTATATTAGTTTTAGTATTGTCATGAAGTTGCAGAATATTTGAACAAATTTTAACTTTTATCAAAAAAATTAAATACAAAATTGCAATGAATTCAAAAATTACCTTAAATCAGTCAATTTACGGCTTAGAATTTTTTTGTTATTTTTCGTGTGATTATAATAATAATATTAGTATTGTCATGAAGTTCCAGATTATTTGAACAAATTTTAGTTTTTATCAAAAAATTTAAATCAAAAAACGTCGCAATGAATTCAAAATAACCATAATAAATCTGTCAATTTACGGCTTAGAATTTTTTCCTTATTTTTCCAGTGTTAATTATAATAGTATTAGTATTTTCATGAAGTTCGAGAATATTTGAAGAAAAATTAATTTTTCTCAAAATCTAGAAATTAAAAATTGCACTGATATCAAAAATAACCTAATTTCTATGCCAATTGACGGTTTAGAATTTTTTTGTTATTTTTCCCGTGTTTATTATAAGAGTTTACCTATTTTCATGAACTTCCGGAATATTTGAACAAAATTTAATTTTTCCCAAAATCTTGAAATTAAAAATTGCACTGATATCAAAATAACCCAATTTCTATGCCAATTGACGGTTTAGAATTTTTTTGTTATTTTTCCCGTGTTTATTATAAGAGTTTACGTATTTTCATGAACTTCCAGATTATTTGAACAAAATTTAATTTTTATCAAAATGTTGAAATCAAAAATTCCGCTTAAATCAAAATAACCTAATTTCGAAGCCAATCAAGGGTTTAGAATTTTTTCGTTATTTTTCCCGTGTTTATAATAACAGATTAAGTATTTTCACGAACTTCCAGAATATTTGAACAAAATTTAATTTTTATCAAAATGTTGAAATCAAAAATTGCGCTGAAATCAAAATAACCTAATTTCGAAGCCAATCGAGGGTTTAGAATTTTTTCGTTATTTTTCCCGTGTTTATAATAACAGATTAAGTATTTTCACGAACTTCCAGAATATTTGAACAAAAATTAATTTTTATCAAAACCTTGCAATCAAAAATTGCGCTGAAATCAAAATAACCTAATTTCGCAGCCAATCGAGGGTTTAGAATTTTTTCGTTATTTTTCCTGTGTTTACAATAACAGATTAAGTATTTTCATGAACTTCCAGAATATTAGAACAAAATTAAATTTTTATCAAAATCTTGAAATCAAAAATTGCGCTGAAATCAAAATAACCTAATTTCGCAGCCAATCGAGGGTTTAGAATTTTTTCGTTATTTTTCCCGTGGTTATAATAAGAGATTAAGTATTTTCACGAACTTCCAGAATATTTGAACAAAATTTAATTTTTATCAAAATCTTAAAATCAAAAATTGCGCTGAAATCAAAATAACCTAATTTCTAATAAGCCAATAGAGGGTTTAGAATTTTTTCCTTATTTTTCCTGTGTTTACAATAACAGATTAAGTATTTTCATGAACTTCCAGAATATTAGAACAAAATTTAATTTTTATCAAAATCTTGAAATCAAAAATTGCGCTGAAATCAAAATAACCTAATTTCGCAGCCAATCGAGGGTTTAGAATTTTTTCGTTATTTTTCCTGTGTTTACAATAACAGATTAAGTATTTTCATGAACTTCCAGAATATTAGAACAAAATTTAATTTTTATCAAAATCTTGAAATCAAAAATTGCGCTGAAATCAAAATAACCTAATTTCGCAGCCAATCGAGGGTTTAGAATTTTTTCCTTATTTTTCCTGTGTTTACAATAACAGATTAAGTATTTTCATGAACTTCCAGAATATTAGAACAAAATTTAATTTTTATCAAAATCTTGAAATCAAAAATTGCGCTGAAATCAAAATAACCTAATTTCGCAGCCAATCGAGGGTTTAGAATTTTTTCGTTATTTCCCTGTGATTACAATAACAGATTAAGTATTTTCATGAACTTCCAGAATATTTGAACAAAAATTAATTTTTATCAAAATCTTGAAATCAAAAATTGCGCTGAAATCAAAATAACCTAATTTCGCAGCCAATCGAGGGTTTAGAATTTTTTCGTTATTTTTCCTGTGTTTACAATAACAGATTAAGTATTTTCATGAACTTCCAGAATATTAGAACAAAATTTAATTTTTATCAAAATCTTGAAATCAAAAATTGCGCTGAAATCAAAATAACCTAATTTCGCAGCCAATCGAGGGTTTAGAATTTTTTCGTTATTTTTCCTGTGTTTACAATAACAGATTTGGTATTTTCATGAACTTCCAGAATATTAGAACAAAATTTAATTTTTATCAAAATCTTGAAATCAAAAATTGCGCTGAAATCAAAATAACCTAATTTCGCAGCCAATCGAGGGTTTAGAATTTTTTCGTTATTTTTCCTGTGTTTACAATAACAGATTTGGTATTTTCATGAACTTCCAGAATATTAGAACAAAATTTAATTTTTATCAAAATCTTGAAATCAAAAATTGCGCTGAAATCAAAATAACCTAATTTCGCAGCCAATCGAGGGTTTAGAATTTTTTCGTTATTTTTCCTGTGTTTACAATAACAGATTTGGTATTTTCATGAACTTCCAGAATATTAGAACAAAATTTAATTTTTATCAAAATCTTGAAATCAAAAATTGCGCTGAAATCAAAATAACCTAATTTCGCAGCCAATCGAGGGTTTAGAATTTTTTCGTTATTTTTCCTGTGTTTACAATAACAGATTTGGTATTTTCATGAACTTCCAGAATATTAGAACAAAATTTAATTTTTATCAAAATCTTGAAATCAAAAATTGCGCTGAAATCAAAATAACCTAATTTCGCAGCCAATCGATGGTTTAGAATTTTTTTCTTATTTTTCCTGTGTTTACAATAACAGATTAAGTATTTTCATGAACTTCCTGAATATTAGAACAAAATTTAATTTTTATCAAAATCTTGAAATCAAAAATTGCGCTGAAATCAAAATAACCTAATTTCGCAGCCAATCGAGGGTTTAGAATTTTTTCGTTATTTTTCCTGTGTTTACAATAACAGATTTGGTATTTTCATGAACTTCCAGAATATTAGAACAAAATTTAATTTTTATCAAAATCTTGAAATCAAAAATTGCGCTGAAATCAAAATAACCTAATTTCGCAGCCAATCGAGGGTTTAGAATTTTTTTCTTATTTTTCCTGTGTTTACAATAACAGATTAAGTATTTTCATGAACTTCCAGAATATTAGAACAAAATTTAATTTTTATCAAAATCTTGAAATCAAAAATTGCGCTGAAATCAAAATAACCTAATTTCGCAGCCAATCGAGGGTTTAGAATTTTTTCGTTATTTTTCCTGTGTTTACAATAACAGATTAAGTATTTTCATGAACTTCCAGAATATTTGAACAAAAATTAATTTTTATCAAAACCTTGAAATCAAAAATTGCGCTGAAATCAAAATAACCTAATTTCGCAGCCAATCGAGGGTTTAGAATTTTTTCGTTATTTTTCCTGTGTTTACAATAACAGATTTGGTATTTTCATGAACTTCCAGAATATTAGAACAAAATTTAATTTTTATCAAAATCTTGAAATCAAAAATTGCGCTGAAATCAAAATAACCTAATTTCGCAGCCAATCGAGGGTTTAGAATTTTTTTCTTATTTTTCCTGTGTTTACAATAACAGATTAAGTATTTTCATGAACTTCCAGAATATTAGAACAAAATTTAATTTTTATCAAAATCTTGAAATCAAAAATTGCGCTGAAATCAAAATAACCTAATTTCGCAGCCAATCGAGGGTTTAGAATTTTTTCGTTATTTTTCCTGTGTTTACAATAACAGATTTGGTATTTTCATGAACTTCCAGAATATTAGAACAAAATTTAATTTTTATCAAAATCTTGAAATCAAAAATTGCGCTGAAATCAAAATAACCTAATTTCGCAGCCAATCGAGGGTTTAGAATTTTTTTCTTATTTTTCCTGTGTTTACAATAACAGATTAAGTATTTTCATGAACTTCCAGAATATTAGAACAAAATTTAATTTTTATCAAAATCTTGAAATCAAAAATTGCGCTGAAATCAAAATAACCTAATTTCGCAGCCAATCGAGGGTTTAGAATTTTTTCGTTATTTTTCCTGTGTTTACAATAACAGATTAAGTATTTTCATGAACTTCCAGAATATTAGAACAAAATTTAATTTTTATCAAAATCTTGAAATCAAAAATTGCGCTGAAATCAAAATAACCTAATTTCGCAGCCAATCGAGGGTTTAGAATTTTTTCGTTATTTTTCCTGTGTTTACAATAACAGATTAAGTATTTTCATGAACTTCCAGAATATTTGAACAAAAATTAATTTTTATCAAAACCTTGAAATCAAAAATTGCGCTGAAATCAAAATAACCTAATTTCGCAGCCAATCGAGGGTTTAGAATTTTTTAGTTATTTTTCCTGTGTTTACAATAACAGATTTGGTATTTTCATGAACTTCCAGAATATTAGAACAAAATTTAATTTTTATCAAAATCTTGAAATCAAAAATTGCGCTGAAATCAAAATAACCTAATTTCGCAGCCAATCGAGGGTTTAGAATTTTTTCCTTATTTTTCCTGTGTTTACAATAACAGATTAAGTATTTTCATGAACTTCCAGAATATTAGAACAAAATTTAATTTTTATCAAAATCTTGAAATCAAAAATTGCGCTGAAATCAAAATAACCTAATTTCGCAGCCAATCGAGGGTTTAGAATTTTTTCGTTATTTTTCCTGTGTTTACAATAACAGATTAAGTATTTTCATGAACTTCCAGAATATTTGAACAAAAATTAATTTTTATCAAAACCTTGAAATCAAAAATTGCGCAGAAATCAAAATAACCTAATTTCGCAGCCAATCGAGGGTTTAGAATTTTTTCGTTATTTTTCCTGTGTTTACAATAACAGATTAAGTATTTTCATGAACTTCCAGAATATTAGAACAAAATTTAATTTTTATCAAAACCTTGAAATCAAAAATTGCGCTGAAATCAAAATAACCTAATTTCGCAGCCAATCGAGGGTTTAGAATTTTTTCGTTATTTTTCCCGTGTTTATAATAACAGAGTAATTATTGTCACGAACTTCCACAATGTTTGAACAAATTAAATTTTATCCAAATATTTTGCAACTTCAGGAAATATAAATCTGATTATTACAAAGACAGGAAAAATAACGAAAAAATTCTTGTTCCCAGAATGCCTAAGATTAATGGTAATTTTGGTTTCATTGCCATTTTTGAATAAATTTTTTGATAAAAATTAAATTTTGTCCAATTACTTTGAAACTTTAGGGAAATATCTATCTGATTATTATAAAGACAGGAAAAATAACAAAAAAATTCTTATTCCCAGACTGCCTTAGATTAGAGGTAATTTTAGTTTCATTGCGTTTTTTGAATTAATTTGTTGATAAAAATTAAATTTGGTCCAAATATTCTGCAACATCATGAAATTACCTATCTTATCATAATAAAGACAAGAAAACTAACGAAAAAGTTGTGAGCCCTAAATTAATTCCAAACTTTACTGTAACATGCGCAAATTCGGAACAAAATGTCAGTTTGCTCGGACTTTGTCAAATGAACTTTGTCAAAATCGCCATTTTAAAATTTTGATGTGGTTTTTTTATGGAATATTCCCAGTGGGTTTGCATAATAAAAACGCTTAATCTGTGTTAGATAAGTAGAAATTATGGAAAACATTAGCAATATTTTGGAAGCTCCATATAATTCTAACTGCAAAGTGGAAGTTAAAACGGAGGAATCGGAAGACATAAAATTTAATTTGGAAGAATTGCATCATTCAATAGATATTAAGGAGGATGAAAGAGATGGATTGGAGAAAAATAATGATAATCAAGGGAAATTATTTCACTGTGAGATTTGTAACTACAAATCCACACGAATATTACTTTTAAAAAGACATTTTAAAACTCACACAGGAGAGAAACCATTTGCTTGTGAGATATGTAAATATAAATGTGCACGCAAATCAAATTTACAAGAACATTTAAAAATCCACACAGGAGCGAAACCGTTTGCTTGTGAGATTTGTGACTATAAATTTGCACGCATATCAGATTTAAAGAGACATTTGAAAATTCATACAGGGGAAAAACCGTTTGATTGTGAGATTTGTGATTACACATGTGCACAGAAATCATCTCTAAAAGAACATTTAAGAACCCATACAGGGGAGAAACCGTTTGCTTGTGAGATCTGTAACTATAAATGTGTTCGCAGATCAGATTTCAATACACATGTAAGATTCCACGCAGGAGAAAAACCATTTTCTTGTGATATTTGTAACTATAAATGTCTCCGCAGCTCACACTTAATAGAACATTTAAAAACTCACACTGGCGAGAAACCGTTTGCGTGTGAGGTTTGTGGCTATAAATGCACACGTAAATCAGATTTAAAAGTACATTTAAAAATTCACACTGGCGAGAAACCATTTGGTTGTGATTTGTGTGACTATAAATGTGCTCGAAAATCATCTTTAAAAGGACATTTAAAAGTCCACACTGGGGAGAAACCGTTTGTTTGTGATATTTGTGACTATAAATGTGCGCGAAAATCATCTTTAAAATATCATTTGAAAATTCACACTGGCGAGAAATTGTTTGCTTGTGTTATTTGTGACTATAAATGTGCTCAAAAATCATCTTTAAAAGATCATTTAAAAACTCATACGGGCGAAAAACCGATTGCTTGCGAGATTTGTGACTATAAATGTGCTCAAAAATCATATTTAAAAGATCATCTAAGAATCCACACCGGGGAAAAACCGTTCGCTTGTGGGATTTGTAACTATAAAAGTACAAGGAGGTCAAATTTAAAAAAACATTTAAAAACTCACATAGGATAATTGACAAAAATCAAGCTTCCAATTCACACATGTACATTTCAAAATTTATGCGACGCCCCTGGTGTATAATTGAATAATTTTTGGAAAGGCAACTCGCGAGCAACTGTGGAGTCGTGTTTCTTTTATGATTGATGAAATGGTGTAAAAATTGGATTTATTTTTGATAGCTTAAAATAAAAGTAGTGGAAGAAAAGTATTGTGTTTCCTTTTAATTGAAAATTGGAGAAAGAAGAAGACTTGAAAGTTTTGAAAATAAGGAAAATATAATTACGAACCAAAATTAGAGAGATAATCACGGTGCGGAAGGTAACTGTCGATTGTTGCAAAATGCAACGATTTGTTCATTTTTTGGAAAAGTTTACTGTTCGTAATCGATAATAATTTCTAAGCCTATAGAATTGCCTTAAATTCATATGATTTAATTTAAGTGTGAAATTTTATTGTAAATTCTTGATAAATAATAAATATTCTGGAACTGTATGAAAATATCCATCTTAATTTATAATAAAGACGACAGGAATAACAACGAAAGAATTTTGAGCCCTACATAGCCTTAATTTTAAGATAAGAGCAGTTTTTGATTTGAAGTTTTTGAAAAAAATTCATTTTTGTTCAAATATTCTAATACTTCATGAAAATACTTAAACTCTTATAATAAACACGGGAAAAATAACAAAAAAATTCTAAACCGTCAATTGGCGTAGAAATGAGGTTATTTTGATTTCAGTGCAATTTTTGATTTCACGATTTTGGGAAAAATTAATTTTTGTTCAAATGTTCTAGAACTTCACGAAAATACTTAAGCCCTTATAATAAACACGGGAAAAATTACGAAAAAATTCTAAACCCTCGATTGGCTGCGAAATTAGGTTATTTTGATTTCAGCGCAATTTTTGATTTCAAGATTTTGATAAAAATTAAATTTTGTTCAAATATTCTGGAAGTTTGTGAAAATACTTAAACTCTTATAATAAACACGGGAAAAATAACAAAAAAATTCTAAACCATCAATTGGCGTAGAAATGAGGTTATTTTGATTTCAGTGCAATTTTTGATTTCACGATTTTGGGAAAAATTAATTTTTGTTCAAATGTTCTAGAACTTCACGAAAATACTTAAGCCCTTATAATAAACACGGGAAAAATTACGAAAAAATTCTAAACCCTCGATTGGCTGCGAAATTAGGTTATTTTAATTTCAGCACAATTTTTGATTTCAAGATTTTGATAAAAATTAAATTTTGTTCAAATATTCTGGAAGTTCGTGAAAATACTTAATCTGTTATTATAAACACGGGAAAAATAACGAAAAAATTCTAAACCCTCGATTGGCTTAGAAATTAGGTTATTTTGATTTCAGTGCCATTTTTGATTTCAAGATTTTGATAAAAATTAATTTTTGTTCTATTATTCTGGAAGTTCATGAAAATACTTATATTCTTATAATAAACACGGGAAAAATAACGAAAAAATTCTAAACCCTCGATTGGCTTATTAGAAATTAGGTTATTTTTATATTAGTGCAATTTTTGATTTCAAGATTTTGATAAAAATTAATTTTTGTTCAAATATTCTAATACTTCATGAAAATACTTAAACTCTTACAATAAACACGGGAAAAATAACAAAAAAATTCTAAACCGTCAATTGGCGTAGAAATTAGGTTATTTTGATTTCAGTGCAATTTTTGATTTCACGATTTTGGGAAAAATTAATTTTTGTTCAAATGTTCTAGAACTTCACGAAAATACTTAAGCCCTTATAATAAACACGGGAAAAATTACGAAAAAATTCTAAACCCTCGATTGGCTGCGAAATTAGGTTATTTTGATTTCAGCACAATTTTTGATTTCAAGATTTTGATAAAAATTAAATTTTGTTCAAATATTCTGGAAGTTCGTGAAAATACTTAATCTGTTATTATAAACACGGGAAAAATAACGAAAAAATTCTAAACCCTCGATTGGCTTATTAGAAATTAGGTTATTTTTATATTAGTGCAATTTTTGATTTCAAGATTTTGATAAAAAATTAATTCAAAAATCGCAATGAAACCAAAATTACCTTTAATCTAAGGCAGTCTGGGAATAAGAATTTTTTCGTTATTTTTCCTGTCTTTATAATAATCAGATTGATATTTCCCTGAAGTTGCAACATATTTGGACAAAATTTAATTTTAAGCAAAAAATTAATTCAAAAATCGCAATGAAACCAAAATTACCTTTAATCTAAGGCAGTCTGCGAATAAGAATTTTTTCGTTATTTTTCCTGTCTTTATAATTATCAGGTTGATATTTCCCTGAAGTTGCAAAATATTTGGAAAAATTTAATTTTTAGCAAAATATTAATTCAAAATTCGCACTGAAATAAAAATTACCTTTAATCTAAATCAGCTTAATACCAAGAATTTTTTTGTTATTTTTCCTATCTTTAGTACGATCAGATCGTTGTTTTCATCAAGTTGCAAAATATTTGGACAAAATTTAATTTTTATTAAAAAATATAATTCAAAATTCGCACTGAAATCAAAATTACCTTTAATCTAAATCAGCTTAATACCAAGAATTTTTTTGTTATTTTTCCTGTCTTTAGTACGATCAGATCGTTGTTTTCATCAAGTTGCAATATATTTGGACAAAATTAATTTTTATCAAAAATATTAATTAAAAAATCGCACTAAAATCAAAATTAACATTAATCTAAGACAGTTTGGGCCTAAGATTGATATTTTGCTTTATTAGTGTGTCGTTTCGATTGTGTTTTGTTTAGTTTTAAATAAATACCTGTCACTTTAATTTAATAATAGCGTTTTTATTTGAATTCCTGATTTTTGTAATAATTTCACATCGAGCACCTTTTGCAGTAAAATAGCTGTATCTTTTTTTCTAATGGAAAATTGTAGCAAATTCAAACACCATTTTGAAAACTACACTAAATGAGCAAATTTTTAAAATAACTTGCCAGGTTAGTGTGGTACAGTTTTTTTACAGTATGAAATTCTGAGTCTGGCAAAAACTTCTTATTTTTTTAAAGTAAGGCCCTATTAGTTCTATTGTAATATGTGATCAATATCAGGGAACTTTCAAAGAAAATTAACTAAAATTGGAATCTTATAACATGAAATTTCATACCTGTGGCACACGATAACTTATTTAAAGTGTCGATTTTCACGAAATTATAATAAATAATAAATAAAAATGCCAATATCTCGAAAACTAACGATTTTTTCATAAGGTCATATTTTGATATTGTCATGGTCAGTCATGAACTGGGCCTATCATCCCTCTAATGGGTATCGTTGAGTTCTGAGACACCTAAAAGAACATCTAATAGATGTTTTGCTTTTGTTTTGTATTATTACTTAGTTTTGTTTTTGTCTTTGTGGTTGTCATTGTTTTTGTCTTTGTTTTTGTCTTAGTTTTTGTCTTTGCTTTGCGCTTTGCTCTGCTCCGCTCTACTCCGCTCTGATCACCTAAAAGAACATCTAATAGATGTTTTGCTTTTGTTTTGTATTATTACTTAGTTTTGTTTTTGTCTTTGTGGTTGTCATTGTTTTTGTCTTTGTTTTTGTCTTAGTTTTTGTCTTTGCTTTGCGCTTTGCTCTGCTCCGCTCTACTCCGCTCTGATCACCTAAAAGAACATCTAATAGATGTTTTGCTTTTGTTTTGTATTATTACTTAGTTTTGTTTTTGTTTTTGTCTTAGTTTTTGTCTTTGCTTTGCGCTTTGCTCTGCTCCGCTCTGCTCCGCTCTGCTCCGCTCTGCTCCGCTCTGCTCCGCTCTACTCCGCTCTGATCACCTAAAAGAACATCTAATAGATGTTTTGCTTTTGTTTTGTATTATTACTTAGTTTTGTTTTTGTCTTTGTGGTTGTCATTGTTTTTGTCTTTGTTTTTGTCTTAGTTTTTGTCTTTGCTTTGCGCTTTGCTCTGCTCCGCTCTACTCCGCTCTGATCACCTAAAAGAACATCTAATAGATGTTTTGCTTTTGTTTTGTATTATTGCTTAGTTTTGTTTTTGTCTTTGTGGTTGTCATTGTTTTTGTCTTTGTTTTTGTCTTAGTTTTTGTCTTTGCTTTGCGCTTTGCTCTGCTCCGCTCTGCTCCGCTCTGCTCCGCTCTACTCCGCTCTGATCACCTAAAAGAACATCTAATAGATGTTTTGCTTTTGTTTTGTATTATTGCTTAGTTTTGTTTTTGTCTTTGTGGGTATCGTTGTTTTTGTCTTGGCTTTGCGCTCCGCTCTGCTCTGCTCTGCTCACCTAAAAGAACATCTAATAGATGTTTTGCTTTTGTTTTGTATTATTGCTTAGTTTAGTTTTTGTTTTTGTCTTTGTGGTTGTCATTGTTTTTGTCTTTGTCTTGGTTTTTGTCTTTGCTTTGCGCTCTGCTCTGCTCCGCTCCGCTCTGCTCACCTAAAAGAACATCTAATAGATGTTTTGCTTTTGTTTTGTATTATTGCTTAGTTTAGTTTTTGTCTTTGTAGTTGTCATTGTTTTTGTCTTTGTCGTGGTTTTTGTCTTTGCTTTGCGCTGCTCCGCTCTGCTCTGCTCCGCTCTGCTGACCTAAAAGGACATCTAATAGACGTTTTGCTTTTGTTTTGTATTATTGCTTAGTTTTGTTTTGTCTTTGTGGTTATCATTGTTTTTGTCTTTGCTTTGCGCTCTGCTCTGCTCACCTAAAAGAACATCTAATAGATGTTTTGCTTATCTTTTGTATTATTGCTTAGATTAGTTTTTGTTTTTGTCTTTGTGGTTGTCATTGTTTTTGTCTTTGTTTTTGTCTTTGTTTTTGTCTTTGCTTTGCGCTCTGCTCTGCTCTGCTTTACTTTGCTTTGATTCATCCGTTGATACGTTAATTTGGCTGGCGTATTCAAAACTGTTGGTTGGAATTTATTGATTAATTGAGACGTTAATCCGATTAGTCGATAAACCACAGACTATAAAGGTTGTGGATTGATTAAGAAATATTATATACCCGAGCCGAAATAATTTCATTTATATTAACATTTTATTGATAAAAATGGCCGAAACAAATGATGAAAACAAAATGTGCAGTATTTGTTTGAACGAACAAGACAATCGAGAGATAGGCTCTCTTGATTGTTGTGATCACAAATTTTGTGCAGGATGTATTAGAAACTGGGCTACATCACAACAATCCGAAATGCATCAACCAAGCTGCCCACTGGATCGGAAATTATTCCGTAGAATTATTATTACCAGCAATGGTAAAATTAAAAAACCCCTTTTAGTGGGATTGTATGATTTCGCACGTGGTTTAAAGAATTATCAGGCTTATCGCATGCGTAGAGCAGATTTTAAGGAAGGCGACAGTCACTACTACAGTCTTTACTTTAAAATGCAAGTAACGATTTTTGAAGCCTTGAAGCGACGCATGGAAAGGAAATTGAGTAATGTAAACAACCTAATTACTTATATTAATTCAGATGGTAATATTATGAGCAAAGATGATATTTTGAAATATTTGCGTACATTGATATGCTATAATAACAAATATGTTGTCGGATTGACAGCACTTCGTAGATAGTGAAGTAATTGACAACCCCCCCCCCTCTGTAAATAAATCACAATAAACATTGGTAATATTATCATTTACCTTTTGCATTTTCTTACATGCAATATACATACATTACTCGCAGAACTTTGACAGTCATATTTTAAGGAATTACAACACTTATCACTATATTGTCATTGTCTCATCTTCCTCAATCGTTATAATTTTGTTTAAAATTTGTTATAATTTGAAAATTAGGACCACGGGCGACGTTGCCAAAACTAACCGTATAGATTAACGACGCATTCCCGCATCAAGCTAGGTACACGGTTTGCTGTCATTTGGAGTCAGCCCCTGCCCGAAAAATATTTGATCTACGCCCATGGTTTCGTATGAACTGTCAAAAAATGACAATACCACCTTAGGTTATGTTGTCCAAGTGAAAAATATTAAAATTATTAATTACAGAAGTGAAAAAATTAAATAAAAATACCACAATGGATGATAAATGTGAAAATCACATCAAATCCGATAGTTATCGCGATATACTAATGTTAAAGGTATTTCTAAATTTGGAAAAAGATCAAAACGAGGACATTCTGGAGTATGTCAATCGAAGATCTGACCTATACAAGAAGTTACAATCCGCCGGATTCAATTTTGAAAACAAAGTTTTGGTGGGATTAATGTTAATTGGGTTACCCATAGCATATGAGGATTTATGGAGAGCTATAAAAATTCACGACGAAAGTTTGACTCCAGCTACCTTAGAAATTAGGTTAACTGAAGAAGAGAGGCGTCTCAAAAAATCAAAATCAGATGTAAGTTGAACATTTATTTATTTGTATTTAGCACACTTCTGGAATACCTGGTAAAATGCGGTAAATTTGAAAATTGACAAATTTTTTTAAGGAATTTTAGAATTTTAAGCGGAACTCAGGGTAATAAAGCAGTATAAACATAAATTCTAATTTATTTATCATTAAGCTGTCATTTTTTCTCTTGAAATTGCAAGTGGTTGTAAAAGAGGTGGTCACCTAGCAACGGGAGGGAAAGAGGTCCGTTACCTAGCAACTGGAGGGAAAGAGGGCGGTTCCTAACAACGAGAAGAAAAGTAGAATTATTGTTTGATGAACAAAAATATGTTTTAAATGAAAGTTGTAGAGAATTTAATCCTCTATAATTTTTATAATACTCATTTTTTGTCCAGGAGGTACTGGAAATGAGATATTGTCAAAATACTGATTTTCTAGAATGGTGGCAGCGTAACAAGTTTGAAATGTTGTATATTTATTCAGGATATAAAACTTGGGTAAATTGCTTGTTTACAAAACGAACTAATCGATTTTGATGAAATCAATTGTGACACGTTTAATGCGGAACTGAGAACTTGTAAGATTTGCTAAGATACTGATACTTTCTTACAGGAATCTCCATGCCATTCAAATATTGAGCCCAAAATTAAGACAGAAGAAATTGAATTTGATTTAGAAGATTTGCATCATTCCATTATGATTAAAGACGAGGATACATCAATTTTAGACTTTCAACCAGAAAGGGAACCAGAATTGAGTAGCAAACAATGTTCACAACAAAAACAATTCACTTGTGAATTTTGTGAGTATAAAAGTGTACAAAATGGAGATTTAAAACGGCATTTAAGAATCCATACAGGTGAAAAACCGTATATCTGTGAAGTTTGTGGCCATAAATTCGCCCAAAGGAATACTTTAAAATTTCATTTGCAAACTCATACTGGCGATAAGCCATTCAAGTGTACAGTTTGTGACTTTAAATTTGCAGCTAAACGAAGTTTAAATGATCATTTAAGAATTCATACAGGAGAGAAACCGTTTTCGTGTAATCTTTGCGACTTTAAATCGGGGCGGAAGGGACAAGTAACACTTCATTTAAGAACTCATACTGGTGAGAAACCGTTCAAGTGTACAATGTGTGACAAAACGTATCCACATAAAAATAGCTTAAAAGTTCACTTAAGAACTCATACAGGCGAGAAACCGTTTACGTGTTCAGTTTGTGGTTATAAATGTGCACAGAGTGGGCAATTTAATTATCATTTAAGAACTCATACAGGCGAAAAAAAAATTTCGTGTGGAATTTGTAACTATAAGTGTAAAAGAAGAGTTGCTTTAACAAAACATTTAAGAACTCATGGAGATGAGAAATAGCTTGTTTGAGTAGATATAATGAAGGAACGTTAAAATCATTGGTCAATTCCTTAAAACTTACATCAAAGCATAATTTTAAACATGGTAATTTTGCAAGATTGCAATTCCATTGATGGCAGAAAGTGTAGATCATAAGGGCACAATAGACAGATTAAAAATGTAACCTAAATTTAGCAATCACTAATTGTAGTTTTTATTAGGGTAAGTAATCTTTTTAGCGGAGTAATTGTGATATTACTCCCTAATCACAAACGACTGGCCCAAGTCACACTAAATAATTTATGTTTAGGTAAAATGGGTCGATATGAAGCAGAACGCGTTGCAGACGGAAAAATTCCTGAGATGTTCGGCACAAGAAGAATTCTTATTTAGTGTTTCGTTTTGTAAATACAATCTGTCGTTGCACGCCAGGATAGAACCACAAATTCAGTTTCGATGCTCACTATCCTGGCGTTTACACATTGGATACGGTGTGTGGGTTAATTGAGCATTACAGAGATCCAGGCATTTGTATGTTTTGATTCTTCTAATTAGTGGGTATAACAAATTGGCGCCCAACGTAGGGCTATTTTTAGTAGCGGTTACAAACTTTCAACATCAGCAGCTACTTAAGATGGTAGTCCAAGATTTTGAAGGGGGGGGATTGTAACGGTCTACGTACGTGATCAATTATTTCTATGAATCACAACTTATGTTTGTTGGTTAATTTACACAAATTTTACTTTTACTTCCCTCAAAAGTTAACTTCTAGCGAATTAGAACTATTTTTGGTATTTTTTATGTATTTCCAGATATTGTACGAGTTATTAAATAGTGTTTCAAATTTTTTTACCAAAATATGCTTTTAATCCCTACCTGAAAACAACCCCCGAGTACTTAGAATTTTTTCACTAATTTTAACGAACTCGTGAGTAAAATATTGGTACAATTACAAAATTTCAGAATTTTTACACAAAATTTATATTTCATCCCTCTCTAAAAACAACCCCCTAGTATTTAGAATTTTTTCACTATTTTTACGTTTTTCAAACAAATATTTTGAGCACATTTACAGATTTATAAAATTCATATCGCCCAAAACTGAATTTATCACACTATGCGCCATAGGGGATTTTTTGAAAATATTTAAAACAACAAAATGGCCGCCGTTTGCTTTGCCAAACTTAGCTCTATGGTCTGCCAATGAAAACAAAGTAAAAAAGTGGTTTTATATTGTTCTCTTCGCTTAGCTTCGCCTGCGGTCTTTGCACTTCCTAAGTCGCCTAACATATTAGCTCGGCCTCTAGCCTCGCAATTCTGTTCTTCCTTTAATATTATGTAGCTCGGCCCTAGGTGTTTCTCACTTATAATATCGTTTAATGTCAATAATAAGTGCGAAGTCCTTAGACGAAGCTATATTGCATGGGAAACAGAAGTGCGAGGCTAAAAGCCAAGCTATGTTGCGCTATACAGCAAGCAAGAAAACGAAGCGCAGAGGGATAACTTTTCAATACTCAAATCTATGTTTTCCGTAGCCAACTGTTTTAGTCTGCCAATAAATACAAAGCGAACATTGAAGACGCCTTCATCACCATGATATATAGCTCGGCCTTCGGCCTCGCACTTCTACTTCTTCCTAATTTTAGGTAGACTTGCGGCCTTTGCAGTGCCAATATCGTCTAACTTCATTAAGAAGTACGAAGGCCGTAGGCCGAACTATGTCATTCGGGAAAGAAAAGTCCGAGGCCAAAGGCCGAGCTACGTTGCGCTATATAGGAAGCTTAAAAGACCGAAAAAAAGAAGAGGGTATTTCGATTGTAATTGATAACATAATTGTTTTAAATTGATGACACGCGAGGACATTGCGCCATGCCATAACAAACCAATCTGTAAAGAACAAATTTCGTTAAAGGAATCTGATCAGAGATGGCTGTAGAAACAAATTTCTGTGTCAGATTATTTTACTGCGCTGATATAACCTGTAAATTATAAAACTGATGTTAGATTCCTTGAATCAGCTCGCGGTTATCCAGGTCCAACCTAACTCTGCGTTGTTCAACCTCCACAAGACCAACAATAGAAAATGGTAAGGTTTAAATGTACCGAAAATTATTAATAATCTCACATAGAAAGTCAGTATTTGTTCAAAATTTAATTTTTTCAATCTTTCGGTAACCCTGGGCCTTTTTTGATTTAGTTTTTAATAATTAACTTTAGATAGGTGAAATTTGGTTACAGCTACCACTTTTTTCAAAAAAATTCAATTTCGTGAAAGTCTTAGAAATTCTTAGAATGGGAAATTGTGAAATTTCTTGAAAATCATGAGAATTTTTTAGAAATCATTGGAATTCTCTTTATCAATTTGCGTAAATCATCGGATTGCTTTGAAAATCTGTGGAATTTTCTACAAATCATAGAAATTTTTCCGTGAATTTCAGTGAATTCTTTGAAATTCCTTTTTAACTTTCTCCAAAATTATTAAAAATTCCTGGAAATCTTTGAAAAAAAACTGAAATTTCTTGAAAATCGTTGAAATTATTTGAAAATCATTAGAATTCTTGCAAATTTTGATTATTCCTAAAAAATCTTGCTCGTAAATCATTGGAATAGTATGAAAATCTCTGAAATTCCTTGCAGTAAATCATTGGAGGTTTTTTTTTGAAAATCATTGGAATTCCTTGGAAATTTTTTCTACGACAAAAATCATTTTTGTCTTGGAAATTTTCTGAAATTCCCATAGTAAAGCTGTGAAATTCTTTTTAAATAAATTATAATTCTTTGAAATTCTGTAAATCATAGAATTTTTGGAATTATATTTGGAATTCCTTGAAATTCCTTCAATTATATTTGAAATTATTAGAAAATCTGAAAATCTTCGGAATTCTTTGATTCCTACATAAGAATTACTTGGAATTTTTTATAAATCATTGGATATTTATTTATAAAATCTGTGAAATTTGTTGGAAATCATTAAAATTCCTGGAATAGCTTTGGAATTCCATTAAAAATTTGTTAATTTCCTTAGAAATATGTAAAATTCTGTGAAAATTATTGTGATTTTGTAAAAATCTTTGGAATTTCTTGTAAATCAGGAATTTTTGGTATTATAATATGTAATTCTTTTGAATTACCTGAAAATTTCTTTGAGATCATTAAAATTAGTTTAAAATAAATGGAAATCCTTAGAATTCTTTAAAAATCATTGGGATTTTTTGGAAGTAGGTATACAAAATTTCTTGAAAATAATTGTAATTCGTTGAAAATCTATAGAATTCTTATTAAATTTTGTGAAAATCAATGGAATTCCAGCAAATCTTAGGAATTAAAAAAAATCTTTTGCACTAATTATTGGAATGCTTGAAAAATATTTGAAATTCTTAGGAATTTTTTAGAATTCTTTAGAAATCATTGAAATTCCTAAGAAATTTGTTAAATTGCTTTTGATTTCTACATTTACGTTTTTTTCCGACTATGTTTTTTTGTTGCTTTCTTGGATTTTTTCTCACTGTCTTAGCAATATTTGAAAATTTAATCGAAAGCAACTTGCCTTATTTCGCAGTATTCCTAATTTCGCAGTACGGAAGTCTTAGATGTTAGTATAATCTAAGGTTTATGGTGTTGAAGTATCTGAAAAAATGTAGAAATTGTATCAAAAATAAATTAAGTAAAATGCTGCGAAATTAGGAACACTGCGAAATAATCGCCACCAGATCTTTGGAGATATCCTCTGGGGTAAAATTACTTGGGTGGCAACGATACAAAGTGAAAGTTTGGTTTATTAATGTTGCGTTTGTTCCAGGACACTGCATGCCATTCAAGTAGTAGCTACTCCAAAATTAAGACAGAAGAAGAAGAAATAGAATGCAAGATAGAAGATTTAGATCATTCTGTCTATATTAGCAATAGCTGCTCCAAAATTAAAACAGAAAATGAAGAAAAGGAATTGAAATTTGAAGATTTGCATCATACCATCGAAATTAAAGAAGAGACTTCAAGTATTATTGTAGATTTTCAACCGGATATAGAATGCAAACTGTTCTCTTGCCAAATGTGCGAGTACAAATGTGCACGTAAAGCAAATTTAAAAAGACATTTAAGAACACACACCGGTGAGAAACCATATACGTGTGGAATTTGTCAGTATAATTGCGCATATAAAGAAAATTTAAAAATTCATTTAAGAATACATACTGGCGAGAAACCGTTTGAATGCCAAATTTGTGACTATAAATGTGCACGTAAACCAGATTTGAAAAGTCATTTAAGAACTCATACTGATGGCAAACCGTTTATGTGTGAAATTTGTGACTATAAAGGCTCACACAAAGGAAGTTTCAAGATTCATTTAATAACTCATACGGGCGAAAAGCCATATATATGTACAATTTGTGACTACAAATGGTCACGTAAAGAAGATTTAAAAAGGCACCTAAGAACTCATACTGGCTCCAAACCGTTTACATGCTCACTTTGTGACTATAAATGCGCACAAAAGTCATACTTAAAAACTCATTTGAAAACTCACACAGATGAGAAGCCTTTCTCTTGTAAAATTTGTGACTATAGATGTAAGGTTAAAGTAACTTTCAGAAAACATTTAAGGAGTCACAGTGCGATTTAGTTAAATTTTCGGTCAGCAGGTAGGATCTTCGGGTAGCTAGCCTTTATATTCAGTTTTGAGAGCAGGAATAATGTAAGTTCTCAAAGGCTACTCAGAATCCTCCTCAATGTGGCCGCTACTGGGGAGCTTTATCCGGCATCTTGGCAATCGTCCTAACCCAAATAAATAAGCATGCTATAACTCGTGGGCCAGCCTACCTGCCCATCATCCGCTGATTACCCCTTCAGATAAAGAAAATATAGGCTTTGCGCTTCGCAGACGTCAAAAATTCAACGTAGGTCACAATATGTGCCAGGCAATCGTTAAAAATCCTGCTTACCTTAGCTACTATGCGCATGATTGGATCTATGAGATTGCATTGCATTACCACTTTAAAATAATTATAGACCTATTAACAATTAAACACGTACAACCTATAAAAATTGATTTTTTTGGCAATTATACTTCCATAATTGATGTGGGACATGAATTTTTTTTGATAAAATTTAATTTTTGTTCAAATATTCTGGAACTTCATGAAAATACTAATCCTATTATAATTAACCCGGGAAAATTAACGAAAAAATTCTAAGCCTAAAATTGCCTTTGATTTAAGGTAATTTTGACTTCCAGTGCGCTTTTTGATTTTATGTTTTTTTGTAAAAGTTAAATATTCTTCAAATATTCTGGAACATCATAAAAATACTAATCTTATTATAATTAACTCGGGAAAATTAACGAAAAAATTCTAAGCCTAAAATTGCCTTTGATTTAAGGTAATTTTGACTTCCAGTGCGCTTTTTGATTTTATGTTTTTTTGTAAAAGTTAAATATTCTTCAAATATTCTGGAACATCATAAAAATACTAATCTTATTATAATTAACTCGGGAAAATTAACCAAAAAATTATAAGCCTAAAATTGCCTTTGATTTAAGGTAATTTTGACTTCCAGTGCGCTTTTTGATTTTATGTTTTTTTGTAAAAGTTAAATATTCTTCAAATATTCTGGAACATCATAAAAATACTAATCTTATTATAATTAACTCGGGAAAATTAACGAAAAAATTATAAGCCTAAAATTGCCTTTGATTTAAGGTAATTTTGACTTCCAGTGCGCTTTTTGATTTTATGTTTTTTTGTAAAAGTTAAATATTCTTCAAATATTCTGGAACATCATAAAAATACTAATCTTATTATAATTAACTCGGGAAAATTAACCAAAAAATTATAAGCCTAAAATTGCCTTTGATTTAAGGTAATTTTGATTTCCAGTGCGCTTTTTGATTTTATTTTTTGGTAAAAGTTAAATATTGTTCAAATATTCTGGAACTTCATGAAAATACTAATCCTATTATAGTAAACCCGGGAAAATTAATGAAAAAATTCTAAGCCTTAAATTGCCTTTGATTTAAGGTAATTTTGATTTCCAGTGCGCTTTTTGATTTTATTTTTTTGGTAAAAGTTAAATATTGTTCAAATATTCTGGAACTTCATGAAAATACTAATCCTATTATAGTAAACCCGGGAAAATTAATGAAAAAATTCTAAGCCTTAAATTGCCTTTGATTTAAGGAAATTTTGATTTCCAGTGCGCTTTTTGATTTTATTTTTTTGGTAAAAGTTAAATATTGTTCAAATATTATGGCATTTCATGAAAATACTAATCCTATTATAATTAACCCGGGAAAATTAATGATATAATTCTAAGCCTAAAATTGCCGTTGATTTAAGGTAATTTTGATTTCCAGTGCGAATTTTGATTTTATTTTTTTGGTAAAAGTTAAATATTGTTCAAATATTCTGGAACTTCATGAAAATACTAATCCTATTATAGTAAACCCGGAAAAATTAACGAAAAAATTCTAAGCCTTAAATTGCCTTTGATTTAAGGTAATTTTGATTTCCAGTGCGCTTTTTGATTTTATTTTTTTGGTAAAAGTTAAATATTGTTCAAATATTCTGGAACTTCATGAAAATACTAATCCTATTATAGTAAACCCGGAAAAATTAACGAAAAAATTCTAAGCCTTAAATTGCCTTTGATTTAAGGTAATTTTGATTTCCAGTGCGCTTTTTGATTTTATTTTTTTGGTAAAAGTTAAATATTGTTCAAATATTCTGGAACTTCATGAAAATACTAATCCTATTATAGTAAACCCGGAAAAATTAACGAAAAAATTCTAAGCCTTAAATTGCCTTTGATTTAAGGTAATTTTGATTTCCAGTGCGCTTTTTGATTTTATTTTTTTGGTAAAAGTTAAATATTGTTCAAATATTCTGGAACTTCATGAAAATACTAATCCTATTATAGTAAACCCGGTAAAATTAATGAAAAAATTCTAAGTCTTAAATTGCCTTTGATTTAAGGTAATTTTGATTTCCAGTGCGCTTTTTGATTTTATTTTTTTGGTAAAAGTTAAATATTGTTCAAATATTCTGGAACTTCATGAAAATACTAATCCTATTATAGTAAACCCGGGAAAATTAATGAAAAAATTCTAAGCCTTAAATTGCCTTTGATTTAAGGTAATTTTGATTTCCAGTGCGCTTTTTGATTTTATTTTTTTGGTAAATGTTAAATATTGTTCAAATATTCTGGAACTTCATGAAAATACTAATCCTATTATAGTAAACCCGGGAAAGTTAATGAAAAAATTCTAAGCCTTAAATTGCCTTTGATTTAAGGTAATTTTGATTTCCAGTGCGCTTTTTGATTTTATTTTTTTTGTAAATATTAAATATTGTTCAAATATTCTGGAACTTCATGAAAATACTAATCCTATTATAGTAAACCCGGGAAAATTAATGAAAAAATTCTAAGCCTTAAATTGCCTTTGATTTAAGGTAATTTTGATTTCCAGTGCGCTTTTTGATTTTATTTTTTTGGTAAATGTTAAATATTGTTCAAATATTCTGGAACTTCATGAAAATACTAATCCTATTATAGTAAACCCGGGAAAATTAATGAAAAAATTCTAAGCCTTAAATTGCCTTTGATTTAAGGTAATTTTGATTTCCAGTGCGCTTTTTGATTTTATTTTTTTGGTAAATGTTAAATATTGTTCAAATATTCTGGAACTTCATGAAAATACTAATCCTATTATAGTAAACCCGGGAAAATTAATGAAAAAATTCTAAGCCTTAAATTGCCTTTGATTTAAGGTAATTTTGATTTCCAGTGCGCTTTTTGATTTTATTTTTTTGGTAAATGTTAAATATTGTTCAAATATTCTGGAACTTCATGAAAATACTAATCCTATTATAGTAAACCCGGGAAAATTAATGAAAAAATTCTAAGCCTTAAATTGCCTTTGATTTAAGGTAATTTTGATTTCCAGTGCGCTTTTTGATTTTATTTTTTTGGTAAATGTTAAATATTGTTCAAATATTCTGGAACTTCATGAAAATACTAATCCTATTATAGTAAACCCGGGAAAATTAATGAAAAAATTCTAAGCCTTAAATTGCCTTTGATTTAAGGTAATTTTGATTTCCAGTGCGCTTTTTGATTTTATTTTTTTGGTAAATGTTAAATATTGTTCAAATATTCTGGAACTTCATGAAAATACTAATCCTATTATAGTAAACCCGGGAAAATTAATGAAAAAATTCTAAGCCTTAAATTGCCTTTGATTTAAGGTAATTTTGATTTCCAGTGCGCTTTTTGATTTTATTTTTTTGGTAAAAGTTAAATATTGTTCAAATATTATGGCATTTCATGAAAATACTAATCCTATTATAATTAATGTAGCATTTCAAATGCTATTATTTATATTTTGGCGGAAATCTATGCATCACCCTGTGTGCGTTTCAAACACGCGCAATCGTATTGAATTTCGAAAATTTATCAAATGTTCATTCTTCGCTTATCTTTATGAAAAGTGCAAGTTTCATTTTACGTTTGTGCAATTTTATGTTTTTAAAAGCCACAAATTGTTAGTTTATTGAAGTGATCTTTTATTTTACCTTCTGTGCTACATTTGTGGGTAAGATTGCATTATTTTCTATCATGAGCGGAAGTTTGACTTTGATAAATTTTAGCTTTTTTTTTTTTTTCGTACTACCACGTCAATTTTATGTGACGTTCATTCTTTGGTTTCCAATTTTAATTATGGTTTTTTGAGCGGTTCACATGGTGTGCATCAGTAGCTGATTGATGTCCATCTGGCTGTTTTATCCACCAACCATATGGTTATTTGTATGGATATGGGCCAGCAGTTTGGTTATCTTGTTTCCACCTGTGATGACCTTGATTCCTGCGTCGAACCATCTGTGTCAGCCATTTTTAACGATGTTGGGATTTCGTTTTTGGGTTCACCATTCCTGTATGAGATCAATGGAGAGGGCAGGACTGATCAACATTCGTTTATCCCCAGCTTCACCGCAGTTTTGCATTTTTGATTAAGAAGTGGTGTGATAAGTTTGTCACTTTGGCCGTCTCCTTTGACGATTTATCCGTACCTTTTGGGAAGACGTGCGAGCTCCATTCCAACATTGTGGGATTTTTGTCGCAGCGGTAGCGTGAGCCTATACCACTATTCCATCTCTAGTGGTTAGGACAGCACCAACGACGTAGGATGGCTGGAAAACCATTAATTAGTTTTTTTTGGAAGCGCATTTAAGAGATTTGCTTGTCTTAATTATTTACATCGTCATTAAGATGCTATACCGTTCGCAGGTGAATTGATTCTTGTTTAATTGTGCAGTTTTTGTTATTTTTAGCTTTACACCTGAAACTCAGTTTAAACGATGAACCATTAATATTCCAGAGGTTCCAAAAGAATTGAGATGTTGAATCGGACGGATTGAGGTGGAAGGGTAAGTTAGAAAGCAATTGCTGTATTTAATTTTACTTGATGATATCTCTTGCGAATGTGTTAATTGCAGTCAATTTTTACCAACGTTTTATGTCTGCGTTGGGCAATCTCCTGGATGCGCGGATTATTTTTTGTGAGTTGTCTTCATATGGCAACTCATCTGTATTTTATTTTTTTGATTTGATTGTCCCAAGGTATCCCCCTGGGTATCTTGGATTTCACTTGATTTGTTATGTGTTTTGTGTCTCCTATTGGAGTTTTGGAATCAGATATTGTCAACCCCATCTTTATCTATACTTTGTTCTTTAAATAAAATCAACTCTTATTTACTTCCGTATTTTATTTAGAGGACTGGCGCCCGAAAGGTTTTTTTTTCTTAGTTAGTTGTACACTGATCGTCTGAGCCAACGGAAGAACCTACGAACCGCGTCCGCGCGACCCATGCTCTGGCACTGGACGGGGGTGTAATCCCTTAGCTGGCCTGTCTACCTTTCCATTCGTAGATTAGCAAATTAGAGCAATTTGCGTTACATTAACCCGGGAAAATTAATGAAATAATTCTAAGCCTAAAATTGCCGTTGATTTAAGGTAATTTTGATTTCCAGTGCGAATTTTGATTTTATTTTTTTGGTAAAAGTTAAATATTGTTCAAATATTCTGGAACTTCATGAAAATACTAATCCTATTATAGTAAACCCGGGAAAATTAATGAAAAAATTCTAAGCCTTAAATTGCCTTTGATTTAAGGTAATTTTGATTTCCAGTGCGCTTTTTGATTTTATTTTTTTGGTAAAAGTTAAATATTGTTCAAATATTCTGGAACATTTTGAAAATACTAATCCTATTATAATAAACACGGGAAAATTAATGAAAAAATTCTAAGCCAAAAATTGCCTTTGATTTATGGTAATTTTGACTTACAGTGCGCTTTTTGATTTTATTTTTATCGTAAAAGTTAAATATTGTTCAAATTTTCTGGAACTTCATGAAAATACTAGTCCTACTAGTCCTATTATAGTAAACCCGGGAAAATTAATGAAAAAATTCTAAGCCTTAAATTGCCTTAGAATTAAGGTAATTTTGATTTCCAGTTCGATTTTAGATTTTATTTTCTTGGTAAAAGATAAATATTATTGTAATATTCTGGAACTTCATCAAAATACTACTCTTATTATAATAACCACGGGAAAATTAACAAAAAATTCTAAGCCTTAAATTACCTTAGATTATTACGGTAATTTTGATTTCGGTGCGATTTTTGATTTTTTTGATAAAAATTAAATTTTGTTCAAATATTCTGGAACTTCTTGAACATATTAATACTTTTAGAAGAAGTGCAGGAAAAATAACGAAAAAATTCTGTGCCCTAAATGTTCTTAGATTTAAGTTTATTTTGATTTCAGTGCGATTTTTGTTTTTTCGCAGATTTCCAACTTTTTGCATAACCTATTTTTACCTTTTGCTAATAAAAACAAGTTTTTTCTGCTGGGTGCAGTGCCCATGGTGCATTTACTACTTCTGCAACTTTGCTATTCCGGTACTGAGAAGCAGGCCCATACAACCATTGCTAGGTTGTGGATAGTCTTTCAATTTTTCTCGGTGATTTACGACCATACACAGATTTTAATGTGGGTAATTTTTATTAACATTTAATTAACAGAGTAAAGGTCAAAATACAATGCAATGTTGAAATCTTGTATTCCATTTTGTAATAATGGATCCATAGTAGGTCCTGCCAAAATGTACTACAGGTTCCGTTCCTTAGAGCTCACTTTTACTCTGGAACTAAATAAACAAATTTTTTGGAAAATACAGAATTTATTTACTTATTCAATATAACTACAATATTTAACTATAATTATTGGTTAAAATTAACCAGCCATTGTCAAAGACAATGCACTGACTTAAAGTCCTAAAGTAAAATTTAAATTGCTCCAAAACGAAAAATAACTAACCAGGTAAGGAATGGGAGCTAATCAATTACAAAGTTGCAATTTAACCCCACTTCAAGTAGTTATCATTTTGCTCCCACATTTCCATCAATGGGTTGAATAAAAAGGTTTTATATAAAAATTACTTTCAATTAATATTTTTTACTGCTAAAATTTCATAACGAAATAATATGCCAATTTCTGACAAGCGCAAAAGAATACCATGTTCCAGAATTTTGGCGGTTACTATTTGGTGCGAGATTTTAAATGCACTTTTAAACGTGATTTACGTGTACATTTATAATCACAAAATGAGCACCCAAAGGGTTTCTCACCGGTGTGAGTAAACATATGCAATTTTATATATGATGGTTGTGCAGCTTTATAGTCACAAATTGTACAAGAATAAGGTTTCTCTCCGGTATGAGATCTTAAATGCGATTTTATATGTGACTTACATGAAGCTTTATATTCGCAAAGTGCGCACTCAAAAGGCTTTTCGCCGGTGTGACATCTTAAATGCACTTTCAAATATGATTTATATATAGATTTATAGTCACATGATGCGCACTGAAACGGTTTCTCGCCAGTGTGAATAAACATATGCTTTCTTAAATGCGCTGCATCTGCAGTAACAAAATCGCAAATATCACAAGAAAACGGTTTATCTACGGCATGAGATTTTAAATGCGCAGTTAAATTTCCTCTATGGGTACATTTAAAATCACAAAATCCACACTCATACGGTTTCTCGCCACTATGAGTATTCATATGGGTTTTTAAATATGCTTTATATGAAGTACTGAAGTCGCAAATTTGACACGAAAACGGTTTCTCTCCGGTATGGGTTCTCATATGTATTTTCAAATTTGCTTGGTTTGAACAATTATAGTCACAAATTGTACAAGCATACAGAATTTCTCCGGTATGAGTTGTTAAATGAATTGTTAACAACGATCTAGCGGAAAAATTCGCGTTACAAAATTCGCACTCATACGGTTTCCCGCCTTGGTGACAAAACATATGCAATTTTAAATGATTTGCTTGCCTAAAGTTTTCGTCACAAATATGACACTCGAATAAATTTAAGCTGCTAGATTTACTTGGAGCTCTCTCGCCTTCATTGGCATTTTCCTTAATGTCAATCGAATGATGCAAATCTTCTAATTTAATTTCCACGTCTTCCAGTTCTTCTATTTTTATTTCGATACTACCCTCAGGTGCATCAGGTAGAGTTTGCAAAACTTCACCTTTTATTTCCATAATCACTTTTCACTATAATCTTGTCTTGATTATACAAAATTACTGCCCCAAGATAGTATTTTCAATACAAAATGGCGACCGACAGATCGGAGAATAAGTAGTGCCAACTAACGAAACTGCTACTTCGAATTTTTTGCGGGAAATTTTCAAATGTTCTATTTAGGGCTTAGAATTCTTTCGTTGGCGACCGATCTCCAATTAATTAAGCATCTCTTACTTTAGCAGCACAAGCAGGGCGAATTCGCATTTCTTGATTTAGGCATAATTTATAATTGTAATGTCTTTTGTGCCAGAAAAATTCTCTCACGCTCAGGTTCAAACAAAATTACATGGGCCAAGAGCCTCCCCCCTTCAAGATAAGAGACTGACGGCACTACAAAACAACCAAAATTCCTTTAGACTGGTACACAGTGGTTTGCGCTCGTTTGCACTGGTAACGAGGATGAAGGCTCCCCCCACCACCACAAGGGTAGCGGTAAGCCTACTCCCTCGCTATCGGGGTACTAGGAATAAGTATGGGATTTACTGACATGAGATTTTATTTTGTTGTTTGAAGGGGGGGGATGTTGGTTATTTCTTCGGGGCAAAGACCGCGAGGATAAACAGCTTTTTATGAAGAGCTTCGATGATCTCTTCTTTGACCAAGAACATGACAACAATGAACAAAGACGAACTGCTCGTCCCGAAGGATCTTGAGCTTTGATATTTCCTCGTTGAGGAATTTGAAGTGAAGAGAAAGGAAGTGGCCGTTTGAAGGCAGGGACGTTTGAACGCGAGCAATTAGATACAATTGCACGCCCCGCCCCTTATTATATTTAAATATAAAAAATTTAACTGTAAATCATAGAAATTTTGAATTATATATAAAGTTTTTTTGAATTCCTTGGGTAATTTTTTATCTAAAATTATTAAAAATTTTGAAAATTTTCGGAATTATTTGATACCTACCAGGCCCGTAGCCTTGGGGCACGTGCCCCCCCACCCCGAAATGTTGAAAAGACAAAGAAAATGGAAGGGGAACAACCAAAAATTTTACATTTTATAAAAGGTTTTTTTACAACTGCCCCCCCCCCCCCCGAAATGAAATTCTGGCTACGGGCCTGATACCTACATTTAAGAATTACTTCGAATTTTTTATAAATCATTGGAATATTTATTTATGAAATCAGTGAAATTTGTTGGAAATCATTAAAATTCCTGGATTAGCTTTGGAATTCTATCGAAAATTTGTTAATTTCCTTAGAAATATGTGAAATTTTATAAAAATGATTGGAATTTCTTGTACTAAATCAGGAATTTTTGGTATTTTATGTAATTCTTTTGAATTGCCAGAAAATTTCTTCGAAATCATGAAAATTATTTTAATATAATTTAAAAATCCCGAATATCTCTACAAATTCTTGAATTTTTTGGAATTTGTTATAAATTCTTAGAATTCTTTAAAAATCATTGGAACTTTTAGAATGTACCTCAAAATTTCTTGGAAATCATTATAATTCCTTGAAAATCTCTAGAATTCATATTAATTTTTTTGAAAATCAATGGAATTCCTACAAATCTAATGAATTTAAAAAAAAATCTTTTGCACTAATTATTGGAATGCTTGAAAAATATTTGGAATTCTTAGGAATTGTTTAGAATTCTTTAGAAATCAATGAAATTCCTAAGAAATTTGTTAGTGCTTATGGATTTCTCCATTTACGTGCGATCGTTGATGCAATCGAATTTGCAATAAATCGATGAGAAATATTCCGACGCTATGTTTTTTTGTTACGGTAATTTTGATTTCAGTGCGATTTTTGATTTTATTTTTTTTGGTAAAATTAAATATTGTTTAAATATTCTGGAACATCAATTAAAATACTAATGCAATTATAATAAATACGGAAAACTTAACGAAAAAATTGTAAGCCTTAAATTGCCTTAGATCTAAGGTAATTTTGATTTCCAGTGCGATTTTTTGATTTTATTTTTTTGATAAAAATTAAATTTTGTTCAAATATTCTCGAACTTCATGAAAATACTAATCCTATTATAATAAACAAGGGAAAATTAACGAAAAAATTCTAAGCCTGAAATTGCCATAGATTTAAGGTAATTTTGATTTCAGTGCGAATTTTGATTTTATTTTTTGGTAAAAGTTAAATATTGTTCAAATATTCAGGAACTTTATGAAAATACTAATCCTATTATATTAAATACGGGAAAATTAACGAAAAAATTCTTAGCCTTAAATTGCATTAGATTAAGGTAATTTTGATTTCAGTGCGAATTTTGATTTTATTTTTTTGGTAAAAGTTAAATATTGTTCAAATATTCTGAAACTTCATGAAAATACTAATCCTATTATAATAAACACGGGAAAATTAACGAAAAAATTCTAAGCCTTAAATTGCCTTAGATTTAAGATAATTTTGATTTCAGTGCAATTTTTGATTTTATTTTTTTGGTAAAAGTTAAATATTGTTCAAATATTCTGGAACGTCATGAAAATACCAATCCTATTATAATAAACACGGGAAAATTAACGAAAAAATTCTAAGCCTTAAATTGCATTAGATTAAGGTAATTTTGATTTCAGTGCGAATTTTGATTTTATTTTTTTGGTAAAAGTTAAATATTGTTCAAATATTCTGGAACGTCATGAAAATACCAATCCCATTTTAATAAACACGGGAAAATTAACGAAAAAATTCTAAGCCAGAAATTGCCTTAGATTTAAGGTAATTTTAATTTCAGTGCGATTTTTGATTTTATTTTTTTGGATAAAATTTTAATATTGTTCAAATATTCTGGAACTTCATAAAATTACTAATGCAATTATAATAAACACGGGAAAATTAACGAAAAAATTCTAAGCCTTAAATTGCATTAGATTAAGGTAATTTTGATTTCAGTGCGAATTTTGATTTTATTTTTTTTGTAAAAGTTAAATATTGTTCAAATATTCTGGAACGTCGTGAAATAACTAATTCTATTATAATAAACACGGAAAAATTAACGAAAAAATTGTAAGCCCTAAATTGCCTTAAATTTCCTTAGATTTAACGTAATTTTGATTTCAGTGCGCTTTTTGATTTTATTTTTTCTTCTTCTTCTTCTTCTGTTTTTGGCTAGGGTCAACCCCGTTTTGCCTGGCCTTCGGATTATTTTTTGGTAAAAGTTAAATGTTGTTGATGATATTAAGAAATGACAGTGCAGTAAGTGTAAGTCGCTGGTTCTGTGATCCCGAGTTGAGTTTCTATATGCTCCCGGAAACAAAGCTTGACGTAAGCCTTGATTTTTGTTATTCTTTCCATTGGAACAATATTAAAGGAAGTTAAAAATTGGGGTTCAGGGGATTACAATACATTACAATATATTAAATATATCTATATCTGTTTAAATGTTCATAGTGTTTTTAGTTTTCTTGATGCAAATCATCTCATGGAACAGACGATCTTTGCAGTTGCTAACAGATTTAATGATTCTTGTGTTTTTAAAATCGACATCATGCCCATCGATTAGAATATGTTTGGCTATGACGGTGCTTTCGGGTTTGTTGCATCTAATGGTAGAGATGTGTCCGCTTATTCTTTTCTTTAGCCATTGCTTCGTTGGTCCAACATATACTAGGTTGCAGTTAGTACTGGGCTCTGCGTCAGACTTGGGGTGGGTTGTACCAACGTCGGTTAAACCTCGTTCAACTTTGAACTCGGTTCAATAACGATTCAACCAATCAACATGGCTAAATGCGGGTTTTTTAACTCTATTGATTGGTTGAATTGAGTTCAAAGTTGAACGAGGTTTAACCGACGTTGGTACAACCCACCCTTGGCCGTATTCAAAACTGTTTGTTGGAATCTATTGATCAATTGAGACTTATCCGCTTATCACCACTTATTCATCTGATATAGAGACTATAAAGGTTTTGGATTGGATTAGAAATATATACCCGACTTTAAATAATTTTATTTATAAACATTTAACTGATAAACATGGCCGAAACATGTGGTGAAACCGAAATGTGCAGTATTTGCTTGAGCGAACAAGACAATCGAGTGATAGGCACTCCTGATTGTTGTGATCACAAATTTTGTGCAGATTGTATTAAAAACTGGGCTAAATCACAACAATCCCAAATGCTTCAACCAAGCTGCCCACTGGATCGGAAATTATTCCGTCGAGTTATTATTACCAGCAATGGTAATATTCCAAAAACTGTTTTAGTGGGATTCAGTGGCGTAACTACCGGGGTGCGCGGTGTGCGAATGCACACGGCCCGTCAGTCTTAGGGGCCCAAAGCTACCCAAAAAAATTTTAAATTAAAAATTTCGAACTTTACAATTTAAAACCATAATTTTAATTCCAAAAATTTAATAATTTAGGGCATAGATGATAACATTGAATACTCTCATTCGTATTCGAGTTCCTCTGGCATAGGCGCAACTAGGGTCAAAAGTTTGGGGGGGGGCTAAAAAAATGTTATCAAACCATTTTTTTATTTTATAATTAAAAATAAAGAAAAATTGGGATATTTTTGGGGGGCTAACTTGAATTTTGGGGGAGCTTTGCCCCCCTAGTTGCGCCTATGTCCTCTGGTATTGCTGAAGTAGAAGATAGAAATGGCAAGCAATCAGTGTAATTCAAATTCAAAATTTTCGCCTGCGGCGCTTGGGAGGATTCCACAAACCCGCCTCGCACCCATTGCGCAAAAATTTGCCCAGCGATACAAACTGTTTGCCCTACCTTCATTTTCAGTCTGGCTACGTGCCTGACGGGACCACGCTGCGGTCGTCGTGAGCTTTAAGTGGAGCACACTCTTAATATGTTTCATTTAGTATTTATATGCTTTTTATTTATTTTTGAATTATAATCTTAAAATAAAATTTACTGTGACAGTTTTTATAAATTTTGATTTTATTAAATAATATTTCTAAAAGCAAAAATTCTAAGTATGGGGGGGGCCGTTCCACAATTTGGCACACAAGAAAATTTCTCGTTGTTACGCCACTGGTGGGATTGTATAATTTCTACCGTAGTTTAGAGAGTTATGAGGCTTTTATCATGATTAGATCAAATCTTACGGAAGATGACAGTAACTCCATTCGTTACCGTCAAGTAAAATTAAGGATTTATAAGGCCTACCAACGAAAAATGGAAAGGCATTTCAATAATTACGAAAACCTAAATACGTATTTTGATACAGATGATAATATTATAAGTAAAGAAGATATTTTCAGATCTTTGCGTCAAAAGATAGAAGCTGTAGCAATCCACCCCGATAATTTAATTTTTTGAATAAATTATAAATTTTAATAATCAATTTAATTACAAATTACCACTCGCCCGCACATCGGTCAAAGTGCGAGTCCGTTATCTCGCATTCAGTGCTCTGTCGGCCTTCACGAAACCCACAGCGGCCGCGAAACATTCAACATTTTTACAATCAGATTAAAGGTAAAAATAATAAAGTGTAGGTAAGACAATTTAAATTTATTTATTGTTTATTCACTCCCCCCCCCCCTGGAATTTCTATTTATAACCACTAATTATTATAACTTTGACAAAAATGTCATTGTAGTTTGCGGGTGCTTCGCGTGAAAATTATTGTATTCTCATTAATGCCCCTCAAAAATCGACAACATTCTGAATAATGAACGTAATGACGATTTGTGCACAAAAAATAGAGCTACGTATACCATACTTTGTATTTACAGGTGTGCGTCCTGCCTTATTTTTAGGTGTCAAATAGAAATCTGTAATTTGTTTACACCGAAATGTCAGATTTAGATGGATACATTTTTTATAGTAAATTCTGCTGATTATTATAAAGATTTATAATAAACTGTATAAACATAGTTTCAAGAAATTTAAACAACATTTTTGTTGCTGATCCCACCCCCCAAAATCAATCCTTACAATTAGAATTTTTTCACTATTTTTGCAGTGTCCACAAATTTAACATTATTAAAGTTACATAGTTTCAAGAATTTTAAACAAATCTTTTGTTACTGATCCCCCCTCAAAAATTAACCCTTGCTATTAGAATTTTTCACTATTTTTGCAGTGTTCACAAATTTAACATTAATTTTATATTTTTATTTTATCTAATTTTTAAGTGTTTTCTATTTTGAAGAAACCGGGTGGCTGGGGGAATACCCCCCAGAATAAGGAGGTAACGAGATGCTTCAAAATTGATAAAGATGCAAATTAAATTCTTGAGAAAACAACTTTTTGCTTACTTCCTGCTGGGGTGTATTCGGTAACTCCCCCCCGTTTTTCGATTGTTTACTATTATCCCTGCGCTCGGTTAGAAGCTACTTTCGCTACCAAACGCTACCAAACATTTATTTTTTCCTTCTTGCGAGCTTCCAGTCTCTTCCAAGCGCTTTGACTCCGCCCCTTTCAGTCGCTACAAACGCTACAACAATTTAGGTGGGGAGCCAAAGCGTTTGGAAGGACTGGAAACTCGAAAGAAGGAAAAAGGCGAAAAAGGCGAAAAAGGTAGCTTTTGGTAAGTAGCCTTCTAACCGAATGCAGGATAAATATTCATGGTATTAATAGGATTACTTACTGATTAGTGATTACTTACTGATAATCCTATTATTCTTCCATCTAAAATTATACAATTATAGCTCTCTTTAATAATCCATCATTTATTAAAGGATTCTTCACGTCATTCAAATAACTACTGAAAAATTAAGACGGAAGAAGAAATGGAATTGCAGTTAAAAGAATTACATCATTCCATAGACATAAAGGAAGATGCTCCAATTCAAGAATGTCTACCGGAGAGTGACTGCAATACAGAAGTAAGTGGGAAACTGTTTAAATTTCTTTTGTTTTGGGTTACAAACTTTGGGTTACATGTTTACATCGTGAATTACAACTTTTCTTTACTTGATTTGTGACATTACTCCCCCTGCGAAAGCGACTGACCCACGTCGGTACGAACGGCAACCAATAAGAATAGTATATAAAACAAATTTAAACGCTTAGTAATGGAAGGTTTGTTACAGGGTACTCTATGGTATTCAAATAGCACCTCCAAAATTAAGACAGAAGAAATAGAATTGAAGTTGAAAGATTTGCATGATCATTCCATTAACATTCAAGAAGACACTTTTCTTCACCGTCGGAATACAAAATCAACTTGAAAACCGGGTACGCATGAAATTTTAAAATATGACTCTGGGAAGGGACGGTTTATGTGTGAATTGTGTGACTATCAATCTGCAAGAAAGCATCATTTATGCCCGTACTAATAGTCGCGGATCAAGCCGAGATCAGAGCAGAGCCGAGCGGAGCAGAGCGGAGCGGAGCAGAGCAGAGCGGAGCAGAGCAGAGCGCAAAGCAAAGACTAAAACAATGACAACCACAAAAACAAAACTAAGCAATAATACAAAACAAAACTAAGCAATAATACAAAACAAAACTAAGCAATAATACAAAACAAAAGCAAAACATCTATTAGATGTTCTTTTAGGTGTCCCAGAACTCAACGATATCCATTAGAGGGCTGATAGGCCCAGTTCATGACTGACCAGAATATCAAAATATGACCTTATTAAAAAATCGTTAGTTTTCGAGATATTGGCACTTTGTTTATTTCGTGAAAATCGACGCTTTAAATCAGAGTTATCGTGTGCCACAGGTACGAAATTACATGTAATTAGATTCCAATTTTGGTTAATTTACATTGAATGTCCCTGCTATTGATCACATATTACAATAGACCTAATAGGGCCTTACTTTAAAGAAAATAAGAAGTTTTTGCCACACTCAGAATTTTTTTTATTTTATTTGATAACTTCGACCCTTCATACTGCAAAAAAAAAGTACCACACTAACCTGGCAAGTTATTTTAAAAAAAATTTTTGATTTAGTGTAGCTTTCAAAATGGTGTAGAATTTGCTACAATTTTCCTTTAGAAAAAAAGATATAGCTATTTTACTGCAAAATGTGCTCGTTGTGAAATTATTACAATAATCAGGAATTCAAATAAAACAACTATTATTAAATTAAAGTTTAAAACTAAACAAAGCACTATCGAAACGACACACGAACAAAATAAAATTCGCCTAAACTGCGTTAGATTAAAGTTAATTTTGATTTTAGTGCGAATTTTTAATTAATTTTTTTTTTATAAAAATTAAATGTTGTCCAATTATTCTGCACCTGCATGAAAATACCTATCTTATCGTAATACAGACAGGAAAAATAAAAACAAAATTCTTAGTATTAAACTGCCTTAGATTAAAGGTAATTTTGATTTCAGTGCGATTTTTGAATTAATTTTTTGATAAAAATTAAATTTTGTCCAAATAATTTGCAACTTAATGAAAACAATGATCTGATCGTACTAAAGACAGGAAAAATAACCAAAAAATTCTTAGTATTAAACTGCCTTAGATTAAAGGTAATTTTGATTTCAGTGCGATTTTTGAATTAATTTTTTGATAAAAATTAAATTTTGTCCAAATAATTTGCAACTTAATGAAAACAATGATCTGATCGTACTAAAGACAGGAAAAATAACAAAAAAATTCTTAGTATTCAACTGCCTAAGATTAAAGGTAATTTTGATTTCAGTGCGATTTTTGAATTAATTTTTTGATAAAAATTAAATTTTGTCCAAATATTTTGCAACTTAATAAAAATAATGATCTGATCGTAATAAAGACAGGAAAAATAACAAAAAAATTCTTAGTATTAAACTGCCTTAGATTAAAGGTAATTTTGATTTCAGTGCGATTTTTGAATTAATTTTTTGATAAAAATTAAATTTTGTCCAAATAATTTGCAACTTAATGAAAACAATGATCTGATCGTACTAAAGACAGGAGAAATAACAAAAAAATTCTTAGTATTAAACTGCCTTAGATTAAAGGTAATTTTGATTTCAGTGCGATTTTTGAATTAATTTTTTGATAAAAATTAAATTTTGTCCAAATAATTTGCAACTTAATGAAAACAATGATCTGATCGTACTAAAGACTGGAAAAATAACAAAAAAATTCTTAGTATTAAACTGCCTTAGATTAAAGGTAATTTTGATTTCAGTGCGATTTTTGAATTAATTTTTTGATAAAAATTAAATTTTGTCCAAATAATTTGCAACTTAATGAAAACAATGATCTGATCGTACTAAAGACAGGAAAAATAACAAAAAAATTCTTAGTATTCAACTGCCTAAGATTAAAGGTAATTTTGATTTCAGTGCGATTTTTGAATTAATTTTTTGATAAAAATTAAATTTTGTCCAAATATTTTGCAACTTAATAAAAATAATGATCTGATCGTAATAAAGACAGGAAAAATAACAAAAAAATTCTTAGTATTAAACTGCCTTAGATTAAAGGTAATTTTGATTTCAGTGCGATTTTTGAATTAATTTTTTGATAAAAATTAAATTTTGTCCAAATAATTTGCAACTTAATGAAAATAATGATCTGATTGTACTAAAGACTGGAAAAATAACAAAAAAATTCTTAGTATTAAACTGCCTTAAATTAAAGGTAATTTTGATTTCAGTTCGATTTTTGAATTAATTTTTTGATAAAAATTAAATTTTGTCCAAATAATTTGCAACTTAATGAAAACAATGATCTGATCGTACTAAAGACAGGAAAAATAACAAAAAAATTCTTAGTATTAAACTGCCTTAGATTAAAGGTAATTTTGATTTCAGTGCGATTTTTGAATTAATTTTTTGATAAAAATTAAATTTTGTCCAAATAATTTGCAACTTAATGAAAACAATGATCTGATCGTACTAAAGACTGGAAAAATAACAAAAAAATTCTTAGTATTAAACTGCCTTAGATTAAAGGTAATTTTGATTTCAGTGCGATTTTTGAATTAATTTTTTGATAAAAATTAAATTTTGTCCAAATAATTTGCAACTTAATGAAAACAATGATCTGATCGTACTAAAGACTGGAAAATAACAAAAAAATTCTTAGTATTAAACTGCCTTAGATTAAAGGTAATTTTGATTTCAGTGCGATTTTTGAATTAATTTTTTGATAAAAATTAAATTTTGTCCAAATAATTTGCAACTTAATGAAAACAATGATCTGATCGTACTAAAGACAGGAAAAATAACAAAAAAATTCTTAGTATTAAACTGCCTTAGATTAAAGGTAATTTTGATTTCAGTGCGATTTTTGAATTAATATTTTGCTAAAAATTAAATTTTTCCAAATATTTTGCAACTTCAGGGAAATATCAACCTGATAATTATAAAGACAGGAAAAATAACAAAAAAATTCTTAGTATTAAACTGCCTTAGATTAAAGGTAATTTTGATTTCAGTGCGATTTTTGAATTAATTTTTTGATAAAAATTAAATTTTGTCCAAATAATTTGCAACTTAATGAAAACAATGATCTGATCGTACTAAAGACAGGAAAAATAACAAAAAAATTCTTAGTATTAAACTGCCTTAGATTAAAGGTAATTTTGATTTCAGTTCGATTTTTGAATTAATTTTTTGATAAAAATTAAATTTTGTCCAAATAATTTGCAACTTAATGAAAACAATGATCTGATCGTACTAAAGACAGGAAAAATAACAAAAAAATTCTTAGTATTAAACTGCCTTAAATTAAAGGTAATTTTGATTTCAGTGCGATTTTTGAATTAATTTTTTGATAAAAATTAAATTTTGTCCAAATAATTTGCAACTTAATGAAAACAATGATCTGATCGTACTAAAGACTGGAAAATAACAAAAAAATTCTTAGTATTAAACTGCCTTAGATTAAAGGTAATTTTGATTTCAGTGCGATTTTTGAATTAATTTTTTGATAAAAATTAAATTTTGTCCAAATAATTTGCAACTTAATGAAAACAATGATCTGATCGTACTAAAGACTGGAAAATAACAAAAAAATTCTTAGTATTAAACTGCCTTAGATTAAAGGTAATTTTGATTTCAGTGCGATTTTTGAATTAATTTTTTGATAAAAATTAAATTTTGTCCAAATAATTTGCAACTTAATGAAAACAATGATCTGATCGTACTAAAGACAGGAAAAATAACAAAAAAAATCTTAGTATTAAACTGCCTAAGATTAAAGGTAATTTTGATTTCAGTGCGATTTTTGAATTAATTTTTTGATAAAAATTAAATTTTGTCCAAATATTTTGCAACTTAATAAAAATAATGATCTGATCGTAATAAAGACAGGAAAAATAACAAAAAAATTCTTAGTATTAAACTGCCTTAGATTAAAGGTAATTTTGATTTCAGTTCGATTTTTGAATTAATTTTTTGATAAAAATTAAATTTTGTCCAAATAATTTGCAACTTAATGAAAACAATGATCTGATCGTACTAAAGACTGGAAAAATAACAAAAAAATTCTTAGTATTAAACTGCCTTAGATTAAAGGTAATTTTGATTTCAGTGCGATTTTTGAATTAATTTTTTGATAAAAATTAAATTTTGTCCAAATAATTTGCAACTTAATGAAAACAATGATTTGATCGTACTAAATACAGGAAAAATAACAAAAAAATTCTTAGTATTAAACTGCCTTAGATTAAAGGTAATTTTGATTTCAGTGCGATTTTTGAATTAATTTTTTGATAAAAATTAAATTTTGTCCAAATAATTTGCAACTTAATGAAAACAATGATCTGATCGTACTAAAGACAGGAAAAATAACAAAAAAATTCTTAGTATTAAACTGCCTTAGATTAAAGGTAATTTTGATTTCAGTGCGATTTTTGAATTAATTTTTTGATAAAAATTAAATTTTGTCCAAATAATTTGCAACTTAATGAAAACAATGATCTGATCGTACTAAAGACTGGAAAAATAACAAAAAAATTCTTAGTATTAAACTGCCTTAGATTAAAGGTAATTTTGATTTCAGTGCGATTTTTGAATTAATTTTTTGATAAAAATTAAATTTTGTCCAAATAATTTGCAACTTAATGAAAACAATGATTTGATCGTACTAAATACAGGAAAAATAACAAAAAAATTCTTAGTATTAAACTGCCTTAGATTAAAGGTAATTTTGATTTCAGTGCGATTTTTGAATTAATTTTTTGATAAAAATTAAATTTTGTCCAAATAATTTGCAACTTAATGAAAACAATGATCTGATCGTACTAAAGACAGGAAAAATAACAAAAAAATTCTTAGTATTAAACTGCCTTAAATTAAAGGTAATTTTGATTTCAGTGCGATTTTTGAATTAATTTTTTGATAAAAATTAAATTTTGTCCAAATAATTTGCAACTTAATGAAAACAATGATCTGATCGTACTAAAGACTGGAAAATAACAAAAAAATTCTTAGTATTAAACTGCCTTAGATTAAAGGTAATTTTGATTTCAGTGCGATTTTTGAATTAATTTTTTGATAAAAATTAAATTTTGTCCAAATAATTTGCAACTTAATGAAAACAATGATCTGATCGTACTAAAGACTGGAAAATAACAAAAAAATTCTTAGTATTAAACTGCCTTAGATTAAAGGTAATTTTGATTTCAGTGCGATTTTTGAATTAATTTTTTGATAAAAATTAAATTTTGTCCAAATAATTTGCAACTTAATGAAAACAATGATCTGATCGTACTAAAGACAGGAAAAATAACAAAAAAAATCTTAGTATTAAACTGCCTAAGATTAAAGGTAATTTTGATTTCAGTGCGATTTTTGAATTAATTTTTTGATAAAAATTAAATTTTGTCCAAATATTTTGCAACTTAATAAAAATAATGATCTGATCGTAATAAAGACAGGAAAAATAACAAAAAAATTCTTAGTATTAAACTGCCTTAGATTAAAGGTAATTTTGATTTCAGTTCGATTTTTGAATTAATTTTTTGATAAAAATTAAATTTTGTCCAAATAATTTGCAACTTAATGAAAACAATGATCTGATCGTACTAAAGACTGGAAAAATAACAAAAAAATTCTTAGTATTAAACTGCCTTAGATTAAAGGTAATTTTGATTTCAGTGCGATTTTTGAATTAATTTTTTGATAAAAATTAAATTTTGTCCAAATAATTTGCAACTTAATGAAAACAATGATTTGATCGTACTAAATACAGGAAAAATAACAAAAAAATTCTTAGTATTAAACTGCCTTAGATTAAAGGTAATTTTGATTTCAGTGCGATTTTTGAATTAATTTTTTGATAAAAATTAAATTTTGTCCAAATAATTTGCAACTTAATGAAAACAATGATCTGATCGTACTAAAGACAGGAAAAATAACAAAAAAATTCTTAGTATTAAACTGCCTTAGATTAAAGGTAATTTTGATTTCAGTGCGATTTTTGAATTAATTTTTTGATAAAAATTAAATTTTGTCCAAATAATTTGCAACTTAATGAAAACAATGATCTGATCGTACTAAAGACTGGAAAAATAACAAAAAAATTCTTAGTATTAAACTGCCTTAGATTAAAGGTAATTTTGATTTCAGTGCGATTTTTGAATTAATTTTTTGATAAAAATTAAATTTTGTCCAAATAATTTGCAACTTAATGAAAACAATGATTTGATCGTACTAAATACAGGAAAAATAACAAAAAAATTCTTAGTATTAAACTGCCTTAGATTAAAGGTAATTTTGATTTCAGTGCGATTTTTGAATTAATTTTTTGATAAAAATTAAATTTTGTCCAAATAATTTGCAACTTAATGAAAACAATGATCTGATCGTACTAAAGACAGGAAAAATAACAAAAAAATTCTTAGTATTAAACTGCCTTAAATTAAAGGTAATTTTGATTTCAGTGCGATTTTTGAATTAATTTTTTGATAAAAATTAAATTTTGTCCAAATAATTTGCAACTTAATGAAAACAATGATCTGATCGTACTAAAGACTGGAAAATAACAAAAAAATTCTTAGTATTAAACTGCCTTAGATTAAAGGTAATTTTGATTTCAGTGCGATTTTTGAATTAATTTTTTGATAAAAATTAAATTTTGTCCAAATAATTTGCAACTTAATGAAAACAATGATCTGATCGTACTAAAGACTGGAAAATAACAAAAAAATTCTTAGTATTAAACTGCCTTAGATTAAAGGTAATTTTGATTTCAGTGCGATTTTTGAATTAATTTTTTGATAAAAATTAAATTTTGTCCAAATAATTTGCAACTTAATGAAAACAATGATCTGATCGTACTAAAGACAGGAAAAATAACAAAAAAATTCTTAGTATTAAACTGCCTTAAATTAAAGGTAATTTTGATTTCAGTGCGATTTTTGAATTAATTTTTTGATAAAAATTAAATTTTGTCCAAATAATTTGCAACTTAATGAAAACAATGATCTGATCGTACTAAAGACAGGAGAAATAACAAAAAAATTCTTAGTATTAAACTGCCTTAAATTAAAGGTAATTTTGATTTCAGTGCGATTTTTGAATTAATTTTTTGATAAAAATTAAATTTTGTCCAAATAATTTGCAAGTTAATGAAAACAATGATCTGATCGTACTAAAGACAGGAAAAATAACAAAAAAATTCTTAGTATTAAACTGCCTTAGATTAAAGGTAATTTTGATTTCAGTTCGATTTTTGAATTAATTTTTTGATAAAAATTAAATTTTGTCCAAATAATTTGCAACTTAATGAAAATAATGATCTGATTGTACTAAAGACTGGAAAAATAACAAAAAAATTCTTAGTATTAAACTGCCTTAAATTAAAGGTAATTTTGATTTCAGTTCGATTTTTGAATTAATTTTTTGATAAAAATTAAATTTTGTCCAAATAATTTGCAACTTAATGAAAACAATGATCTGATCGTACTAAAGACTGGAAAATAACAAAAAAATTCTTAGTATTAAACTGCCTTAGATTAAAGGTAATTTTGATTTCAGTGCGATTTTTGAATTAATTTTTTGATAAAAATTAAATTTTGTCCAAATAATTTGCAACTTAATGAAAACAATGATCTGATCGTACTAAAGACAGGAAAAATAACAAAAAAATTCTTAGTATTAAACTGCCTTAGATTAAAGGTAATTTTGATTTCAGTGCGATTTTTGAATTAATTTTTTGATAAAAATTAAATTTTGTCCAAATAATTTGCAACTTAATGAAAACAATGATCTGATCGTACTAAAGACTGGAAAAATAACAATAAAATTCTTAGTATTAAACTGCCTTAGATTAAAGGTAATTTTGATTTCAGTGCGATTTTTGAATTAATTTTTTGATAAAAATTAAATTTTGTCCAAATAATTTGCAACTTAATGAAAACAATGATCTGATCGTACTAAAGACTGGAAAAATAACAATAAAATTCTTAGTATTAAACTGCCTTAGATTAAAGGTAATTTTGATTTCAGTGCGATTTTTGAATTAATTTTTTGATAAAAATTAAATTTTGTCCAAATAATTTGCAACTTAATGAAAACAATGATCTGATCGTACTAAAGACTGGAAAAATAACAATAAAATTCTTAGTATTAAACTGCCTTAGATTAAAGGTAATTTTGATTTCAGTGCGATTTTTGAATTAATTTTTTGATAAAAATTAAATTTTGTCCAAATAATTTGCAACTTAATGAAAACAATGATCTGATCGTACTAAAGACTGGAAAAATAACAATAAAATTCTTAGTATTAAACTGCCTTAGATTAAAGGTAATTTTGATTTCAGTGCGATTTTTGAATTAATTTTTTGATAAAAATTAAATTTTGTCCAAATAATTTGCAACTTAATGAAAACAATGATCTGATCGTACTAAAGACTGGAAAAATAACAATAAAATTCTTAGTATTAAACTGCCTTAGATTAAAGGTAATTTTGATTTCAGTGCGATTTTTGAATTAATTTTTTGATAAAAATTAAATTTTGTCCAAATAATTTGCAACTTAATGAAAACAATGATCTGATCGTACTAAAGACTGGAAAAATAACAAAAAAATTCTTAGTATTAAACTGCCTTAGATTAAAGGTAATTTTGATTTCAGTGCGATTTTTGAATTAATTTTTTGATAAAAATTAAATTTTGTCCAAATAATTTGCAACTTAATGAAAACAATGATCTGATCGTACTAAAGACTGGAAAATAATAAAAAAATTCTTAGTATTAAACTGCCTTAGATTAAAGGTAATTTTGATTTCAGTGCGATTTTTGAATTAATTTTTTGATAAAAATTAAATTTTGTCCAAATAATTTGCAACTTAATGAAAACAATGATCTGATCGTACTAAAGACAGGAAAAATAACAAAAAAATTCTTAGTATTAAACTGCCTTAAATTAAAGGTAATTTTGATTTCAGTGCGATTTTTGAATTAATTTTTTGATAAAAATTAAATTTTGTCCAAATAATTTGCAACTTAATGAAAACAATGATCTGATCGTACTAAAGACAGGAGAAATAACAAAAAAATTCTTAGTATTAAACTGCCTTAAATTAAAGGTAATTTTGATTTCAGTGCGATTTTTGAATTAATTTTTTGATAAAAATTAAATTTTGTCCAAATAATTTGCAACTTAATGAAAACAATGATCTGATCGTACTAAAGACAGGAAAAATAACAAAAAAATTCTTAGTATTAAACTGCCTTAGATTAAAGGTAATTTTGATTTCAGTTCGATTTTTGAATTAATTTTTTGATAAAAATTAAATTTTGTCCAAATAATTTGCAACTTAATGAAAACAATGATCTGATCGTACTAAAGACAGGAAAAATAACAAAAAAATTCTTAGTATTAAACTGCCTTAGATTAAAGGTAATTTTGATTTCAGTGCGATTTTTAATTAATTTTTTGATAAAAATTAAATTTTGTCCAAATAGTTTGCAACTTCAGGGAAATATCTATCTGATTATTATATAGACAGGAAAAATAACGAAAAAATTCTTATTGCCAGAATGCCTTAGATTAAAGGTAATTTTGATTTCAGTGCGATTTTTGAATTAATTTTTTGATAAAAATTAAATTTTGTCCAAATAATTTGCAACTTAATGAAAACAATGATCTGATCGTACTAAAGACTGGAAAAATAACAAAAAAATTCTTAGTATTAAACTGCCTTAGATTAAAGGTAATTTTGATTTCAGTGCGATTTTTGAATTAATTTTTTGATAAAAATTAAATTTTGTCCAAATAATTTGCAACTTAATGAAAACAATGATCTGATCGTACTAAAGACAGGAAAAATAACAAAAAAATTCTTAGTATTAAACTGCCTTAAATTAAAGGTAATTTTGATTTCAGTGCGATTTTTGAATTAATTTTTTGATAAAAATTAAATTTTGTCCAAATAATTTGCAACTTAATGAAAACAATGATCTGATCGTACTAAAGACAGGAGAAATAACAAAAAAATTCTTAGTATTAAACTGCCTTAAATTAAAGGTAATTTTGATTTCAGTGCGATTTTTGAATTAATTTTTTGATAAAAATTAAATTTTGTCCAAATAATTTGCAACTTAATGAAAACAATGATCTGATCGTACTAAAGACAGGAAAAATAACAAAAAAATTCTTAGTATTAAACTGCCTTAGATTAAAGGTAATTTTGATTTCAGTTCGATTTTTGAATTAATTTTTTGATAAAAATTAAATTTTGTCCAAATAATTTGCAACTTAATGAAAACAATGATCTGATCGTACTAAAGACAGGAAAAATAACAAAAAAATTCTTAGTATTAAACTGCCTTAGATTAAAGGTAATTTTGATTTCAGTGCGATTTTTAATTAATTTTTTGATAAAAATTAAATTTTGTCCAAATAGTTTGCAACTTCAGGGAAATATCTATCTGATTATTATATAGACAGGAAAAATAACGAAAAAATTCTTATTGCCAGAATGCCTTAGATTCTAGGTAATTTTGAGATCAGTGCGATTTTTGAGGTAAAAGTTAAATATTATTCAAATAATCTGGAACTTCATGAAAATACTAATCTTATTACAATAAACACGGCAAAATTAAGAAAAAATTCTAAGCCTTAATTTACCATCGATTTAAGGTAATTTTGATTTCCAGTGCAATTTTTGAATTTATTTTTTTTAATTAAAATTAAATTTTTCAAATATTCTGGAACATATTAATATTTTTAGAGGAGTAAAAATGACAAAAAAATTATAAGCCTTAAATATCCTTAGATTTAAGGTCGTTTTGATTTCTTTGCGTAGGTTCTGTGACAGGATCGGGGTAAAATTGAGAAACCGGAGGTAGTACAATAGGCCCAACTTAGGGCCAGTTCTACAAAGCAAGTATAAACTAAGAATAAGCTTATCGCTGGGTGCAAAGTGCACAGTGGGGGTATTAAAAACGACGCCAGCGTCCGCTGCGGACAAATTGTGCAAAAAACGTGGTCAGATGGCACGCACCCATTGGCTGGGTGCGTAAAAGACGCCCTATATTTCTTATTAATTACACTTTAGGACTAACGTAAAATTTAAATTGCTTCAAAACGAAAAATAACTAACCAGATAAGGAATGGGGGCTAATCAATTATAAAGTTCCAATTTAACCCCACTTCAAGTAGTTATCAATTATCATTTTGCCCCTCTCTTCCATCGATGGGTTGAATAAAAAATGTTTTATTTAAAAATAATTTTCTATTAATATTTTTTTTTCTAAAATTTTATAACAAAATAAGCTAATTTCTGACAAGCGCAAAAGAATACAAGGCATGTTCCAGAATTTTGGCGGTTACTATTTGGTGTGCGATTTTAAATGCACTTGTAAACGTGATTTACGTGTACATTTATAATCACAAAATGAGCACCCAAAGGGTTTCTCACCGGTGTGAGTAAACATATGCAATTTTACAGCTGATGCTTGTGTAGCTTTATATTCACAAATTGTACAAGAAAATGGTTTTTCGCCGGTGTGAGATCTTAAATGCCTTTCAAAAAATGATTTATATATAGATTTATAGTCACAAAATGCGCACTGAAACGCTGTGTGAATAAACATATGCTTTCTTAAATGCGCTGCATCTGCAGTAACATAGTTGCAAATTTCACAAGAAAACGGTTTATCTGCGGTATGAGTTTTTAAATGCACTTTTAAATTTTCGTTATCAGCACATTTATAATCGCAAGATTCACACTCAAACGGGGTCTCACCAGTGTGAGTATACATATGGTTTTTTAAACGTGACCTATATGCAGTACTAAAGTCGCAAATTGTACAAGAATACGGTTTCTCTCCGGTATGGGTGCTCAAATGTACTTTCAAATTTGCCTGGTTTGAACAATTAGAGTCACAAATTGGGCAAGCAAATAGAATATCTCCGGTATGAGTTGATAAATGAACTGTTAACAACCGTCGAGCGGAAAACTTCGCGTTACAAAATTCGCACTCATACGGTTTCCCGCCTTGGTGAGTAAACATATGCAATTTTAAATGAGTTGCTTGTCTAAATTTATCGTCACAAATATCACACTCGAATGAATTTAAGTTGCTAGATTTACTTGGAGCTATCTCTCCTTCATATGCCTCTTCCTTAATGTCAATCGAATGATGCAAATCTTCTAATTTAATTTCCACGTGTTCCAATTCTTCTATTTTAATTTTGATACTACCCTCAGGTGCATCCGGTAAAATTTGCAATACTTCTGGTTTAGTTTCCATAATCACTTTTCAAAAAATTACAATTTACAAAATTACTGCCCCACGAAAGTATTTTCGATACAAAATGGCGACCGACAGATCGGAGAATAAGTAGTGCCAACTAACGATACTGCTATTGGTTGAAAAATAAGTAATAGTAACTTCGAATTTTTTGCGGGAAATTTAAATTTCTATTGTTCTATTTAGGGCTTAGAATTTTTTCGTTGGCGACCGATCTCCGATTAATTAAGCACTTCTTACTTTAGCAGCACCAGCAGGGCGAATTAATGGTCGCATTTCTTGATTGAGTCAAAGTCAATTGTAATGTCTTTTTTGTCAGAAAAATTCTCTCACGTATGCTTAGGTTCTTCGTGAAAAGTCAGCAAGTTTTAATTCCGTAATTTCAGCTACTTCAAACAAAATCACAAGAGCCAAGAGATCCCCCCCCCACCTGCCGCAAGGGTAACGGTAAGCCTAAGCCCTGTACCAAGGGGGGAGATTTTTTAAAATCGCATTTTCCGCTATTTTGACTATTTTTGAGTAATAAAAAATACAAACCACTTTTACTCCAAGTATAAATCAGTTTTTAACTGGTTTTAAATATAAAAAATTGCTTTTAAAAATTAAAAGAATACACTATAGAATTCGTGACGCGCATGAATGTATTAACGAGATTCATTTGTAACAAATTAGTAACACGTTTAAAAAAATATTTTTCTTACTCCCTCCCCTTTTCAGTAATATTCGATTGCATATGGGTGAATGAGACCACCCGTATCTGTCTTTTTTTTCAAAAACGAGTTGGGTCAAAAAACTTTATTATAGAAGCCGTAATAAAGAATCGAATAATAATGTAATTATTTCTCGGAAAGGTCGTCATCCCAAGTAGTTTTCTCCAGAAACTCCAGAACTCCAGAATTTTAAATTTTATAGGTCGAAAGTGGTATTGTTGAAAATGTCTTTAAGAAATAAGCAATTTTTGTGGGAAAAATTATTTTATTACTCCCACCCCTTTTAAGTAATGGTAGTCTCATTCACCCATATGCAATCGAATATTACTGAAAAGGAGAGGGAGTAATAAAATAATTTTTCCTACAAAACTTGCTTATTTTTGCAAGATCTTTTCAACGGTACCATTTTCGACCTATGGTGCCATTTAAAATTCTGGAGTTCTGGAGTTTCTGGAGCAAACTACTCGGGGCGCCGACCTTTCCGAGAAATAATAATATCAACATTCGATTCTTTATTATGGCTTTTATAATAAATTTTTTTAACCCAACTCTCTACGACTAGCCGTTTTTGAAAAAAATTGCTGATACGGGTGCTCTCATTCACCCTGTATAATAGAATGTAAAAAATGGAATGAAAAATTAAAATTTTGAAAACTAATAAATTCAGTAATATCGGAAAGCAACAACGGACAAAGAGATGGAGATTTCAATCCAAATGAAGATTCGTTACGAAAAACCACTCAGGAAAATATTGATAACAATTTTGTTCTAGGTGATCAGGAGCAGTTTCTTCAACAATCACAACTCCCTAATTTAAGGCAACTAACTTATCAATATCTTGACCAACAACAGCAAGAACTAGCACAACCCCAAACTATGCAGTTACCGCCACCACAGGAAAATGCACCTGAACCTGTTGTAGCTCCTTCTAATCAAGAAGCAGTAAATGCTGGAAGAATGGACGGAATCAAAAAGGAGGCAGATGTTCAAGAAAAGCCCAGACCTCATTGGATCTGGTAAAAGAAGGAACGTCAAATGCGTCGTAATCAACGCTTTCGTAAAATGTTGCAACCAAAAAACGCAATGATGGTTTTGAACGAACTGATTGGAAGCACATCATACAATGTGACCGAAACTGTTGATATTGAAAATGGAACAATGTTTAGGTGTGAAATTACAATTGGAGACTTCGAACATGTAGGAGTGGCTAAAAATAAACCAACAGCTAAAACTTTTGCAGCAGAAGCTGCGCTAAAACACATCGTTTTAAATAAAATGAAAAATGCTCCTCCCGCTGAGTCTACTCTCAGTACCTCTTTGGCATCAGAAGAAAGCATTAGCGAGGAGACTTTGAACGAAGATATGTCTTGGTCTTCCATTGCCAGTTACGCTCTTCACAATCTGTTAAGCAGTTGGAATGAAGGATCTGGTTTATCAAACAGTACGGAATCCGTCACAGTAGTACAGAAATCTTGCAAAAAGTTCCCCAACTCAGCTGCATCCATGAATCCTCTAATGCTTCTTAACCAAATGCATCCCGAAACCGTTTACGAGGAAATGGGCCAATTTGGAAATCCACCGCATGTTTTCTTTAGAATGAAGTGTATAGTTTCCGAACAAGCTTTTATTGGAGTGGGTCTTTCTAAGAAAGAGGCGCGTAAAATGTGTGCTTTTGAAGCTTGCCACAAGATATTGGGAATAGAATACTCTCCAGAATATTTAGAAGAACATGGTGCATGTAAAACTAAAATAGTGGATTGATAATTTTGTGATATTATTTTTTGTTTTAAATAAAAATAAAATTATTATTTCTTAAAACGGCGATAAAGTATGTCATTTCGTTACTAATTAAGGCTGGGAATCAAAATCGAATATAATCAACTAATCGAGTATTCGAATATTCGAATATAAATATTTTCTCAACGGCACTATTCAAATTATTTGAATATTCAAATTATATTCGAATATTCAAATTATATTCGAATATTCAAATTATATTCGAATATTCAAATTATTCGAATATTCAAATTATTCGAACGACTATTCGAATATTCGAGTAATCTGAATGATTCGAATACAAAAATGTTAAAAATTCCCAGCCTTACTCTATGCGGGGGTGGTTTTGAGTGTTCAAACCCCCCCCCATGGGGGTTTATAAAGAAGTTAATAACAATAAAATAAAAAAAAAGGGTCTAAAATTTATTTTGTGCAAAAAATGGAATATAATCAACTAATCGAGTATTCGAATATGAATATTTTCTCAACTGCACTATTCAAATTATTCGAATACTCAAATTATTCGAATGACTATTCGAATATTCGAGTAATTTGAATATTCAAATATTCATTTGAATCAAAATCGAATATAATCAACTAATCGAGTATTCGAATATGAATATTTTCTCAACTGCACTATTCAAATTATTCGAATACTCAAATTATTCGAATGACTATTCGAATATTCGAGTAATTTGAATATTCAAATATTCATTTGAATCAAAATCGAATATAATCAACTAATCGAGTATTCGAATATGAATATTTTCTCAACGGCACTATTCAAATTATTCGAATATTCAAATTATTCGAACGACTATTCGAATATTCGAGTAATCTGAATGATTCGAATACAAAAATGTTAAAAATTCCCAGCCTTAGTTACTATGTTCATAAGGTTCAAGTTTAATTTCTTCGCTGTCGTAATGGCATGCGATATTTTGCAAGCGAGGCGGTTAAAAAATTCATAAGAGTACCAATATTTCAAAAACTAACGATTTTTTTAATAAAGGTCATGTTTTGATATTCTGGTCTGTCATGAGCAGGCCTATTAGCCCTCTAAGGGATAACGTTGAGTTTTGGGTCACCCTGTATATAGCTAACAAAGAGATCCTCCTGCTAGCTACCCATCCATGGACGGGCTTTCCACCTGGTCCTGAAATATAGCCTGCAAAGCGCTTAAGATTATTATTGTCATCATTATAATTTGATCAATATTTCCAGATACTGATCAGGGTCGGCTTTCGTATGATTTTCATTGGTTCTAATACGGCCATCCTGTGATTGTTACGTCCTCGTAACTATTTTTGGTGAATGTTTCTAACATGCATGAAATAAAGCTGTAAAAAAATATTTTAGATCAATAAATTGTATATTAAACAATTGAACGGAACTAAGCCGCTTATAATTGTTTTGTACCTTGTCCGCGGCTGCTTATTCGATATATTCGCAGCTGACCAAGCGCAAAAATTGCGCTTGGCCGTTCCCCTATCCGCAACCCGGGGATGCGCCACGTAGCTGGTAAGGCATCGTGGAATTAATTCGGTTGTGAAACCGAATTAATCGATCGACGAACGCTTCTGGCGTGGTTTCAAAAACCGGTGGCCATTAACATTTGTCGATCTTGGCTAAGCGCCACGTAGCTGGTAAGGCATCGTGGAATTAATTCGGTTGTGAAACCGAATTAATCGATCGACGAACGCTTCTGGCGTGGTTTCAAAAAACCTTTGGCCATTAACAGTTGTCGATCTTGGCTGTCTCACGGATCAGTTTAATCCGCCTGTTTTTAAACCAATTTTTAATTGTGTCGCTCTTAAGTCCTAATTTACACGCCAGCTTTTCCATCTCGTCAAGTGGCAAGGTATGTATACCCCGCGAGAACATATTCTCTAAAAAGGAAAGTTGTTCGGTGGTGAACACAGTCCTGACCCTCCTGTTCCCTCTCCTGAACCTACCTTCTTCTAGAATTTTCGACGAAGTAGGCGGATAAGGACGGAAACGAGTGAAAGAGTCTTGGCTATGTTCCTCACGGCGCGATTGTACCCGATTGTAATTACCGACCACAGTTGCCGAAGGTGAGTGTGGAAGGGCAGTTGGAGGAGTTAAGAGGTCCTCCGCTTGTTGATCCGAGACAGGGTACAAAGTATGAACTACTTCTTGTTCGGACAAACTGGGTTCGGGTATACGAACGAGGTAGAAACCGGCCGCAAGGGTTTCGAACATAACAGGTCGATGATCGTGATCAGGAATTGGTTGGCAAACAGAAGATGGCGAAGTAAAGTTGAGGTGAGAAGGATTGGAGAGTATCGATGCAGGTTCGTCTTGCGACATAGACGACGCGTGGGTTGACGCTCTGCTTTGCAAAATTTTGTCGACATAATCTTTTCGCTTTCTCTTGTTTTCATCATTGTTCATATTTCCAATATGCGGTCTAAGAGCTTTAACTGATAATAATTTTCCATCCAACCAATTTTTTGCAGTGCTACAGCAAATACGAACTTGGAAATCGTTAAGAACACGATCGCAAATTGTTTTCAATGTTAATGTGTTATCTTCTTCAATCCACCTTACCAGTGCCTCTTCTATTATAGGAGTCTTTTTTGTAGATGCATGACCGTTCCTTTGTTTAGGAAAATGTTGTCCTTTTTGTAGCCATTTGTATGCTGTGCTTAAATTCACATTTAAAGCTTTCGCTGTTGCTCTCCAGTCTTTGTCTTCCTCATGAGCTTTAAAAATCCTGGATCGGTCCTTAAGCGAAATTGTATTATATTTACCACGAGACATGTTGGAACAATTATATCAAAATTAATTACAATAAATTAGTTGACGAAATTTAACCTATATAAGCAAATTACGTTACTAAAGAGATAATCCAAATAAGTTTTCATTTGATCCAAATCTGGTTTTATTTGCATCAAATCTGTTTTTATTTGCTCCAAATCTGTGTTTATTTGCACCAACTCTGTTACCATTTGCACTAGAGAAGAATGCGGGATCAAAAAAATCCCGTCCCGCGCGGGACGGGGTGCCAATTTAGTCCCGCGCGGGACGGGATGCCAATTAAGTCCCGCGTTTGATTTATAAATTTATTTTACTTAAGTAAAAATTTTAAAAGTTATTAAAAAAAAATAATAAAAAACAATTAAAATTGTTATTTTTATACTATTTATAAAATAAAACAGTGCTCAGGGGGTGGATGCGCGGGACCTGCGGGACGCGTTGGACCCGCGGGATATGCGAGACCCGCGGGATATGCGAGACCCGCGGGATATGCGGGACCCGCGGGATATGCGGGACCCGCGGGACGGGACGGGACTGCAGGACAAGGCCGCACCGCGGGACGGGGCGGGACGGGACAAGAAAAAGTAGTCCCGCATTCTTCTCTAATTTGCACCAAATCTGTTTCCAGTTGTTCCAACTTATACTGCAAAAGGTATAGTCACAGCGAGGTGTGTATTGGGAGTGGCGATGCTGGGGACTTCTATCCAATCTGAATCATCCATGGAATCATCATCGGAATAATGCGAAGAAGCATTCGAGGTTGATGTAATCGGAGCGAGGTGTGTATCGGGAGTGTCGATGCTAGGGACTTCCATCCAATCTGAATCATCCATGGAATCATCATCGGAATAATGCGAAGAAGCATTCGAGGAATCATCTTTCGAGGTCGATGAAGTGTGACCTAAGTTGGTAATTGGATTGTGGATACCGTAAGACGACGGAGGAGTGTTGGTGGTGTTTGATTCAAGATTGGTGTTAACAGAAGATGTCGAATGAAAGCTGATCTGAGAAGGATCGGAAACGGAATGGGACGTAATGGTGGTGGCGATGGTAGAAGTTTCTTCTTCTTCGAGGTTGCCAAGAACATCTTGAAAGCGTTCGTCCATAAGGATATCATCGTCGGATTCGAAATCATCCGAAGAATCATTATCGGAATAATGTGAAGGATCATCCGAAGAATAATTCAAGAAATCATTTTTCGAGGTTGATGAAGTTTGAGTTCAATCAAAATAATAAAAAGCCAACCTGTAATATTTTTAGGGCAAGGGTAGAAGAAACAAACCAAACACAAACCATAACTCAAAACAAAAACAAATCAAAACAAAAAAAAACTAAAACAAAACACCAAAATAAAGTGGTACGGGTGTCCCCATCGCAACTAAACCTTTAACCCCCTCATCGGTGTGCCATCCGCATTGAGAGAAAAGAAGGACTCCGATCGTGCTCAAGTTCCTCCGAAAAGTTAATGGTAGCAATTCACTAACCCAGAGGACCACCGGCTTAACGTGCCTTCCGAAGTACGGAGACTAGCCATAAGAAAGGTTCCTGGCGGAACCCACTCCTGTAATCGACAACCCAAAGAGGCGATGGCCTTAACCCATGATTATATCATAGCGCATATAGGGTGGAATCCTTAATCCATGGCTTCCATTGTGCAGAAAGTCAGCCCTAGAGGGAAAGTACTATGTAGATACTTATTTACTTTATTGGTTTTCAATGAACGGAAGGTCGGAACTAATAGAATTCGCGACGCGCATGAATATATTAACGAGATTCATTTGTAACAAATTAGTAACACGTTTAAAAAAATATTTTTCGTTTACTATTCTTGGAAAAAACAACGTTTTGTGTTTTTTTCTAAGTCCCCGTCGTATAGTACTACTAAATTCCATCGAAAGCAGTAAAGAGAACGGTGCAATAGATAGATTAAAAATGTAAATCAAAACAAGACATAAATGATTATGTCATATTACGATTCTTTGACTATCGATGGAAATTACCTGGGGCGTAGTTGGTCAGTATTAGTGGGGAGGGGGCTACAGCCCTTAGTATTAACGTTGATTGAAGAATTTAACAAGATAGGCAGCCTAAGGAACACAAACGTGTCGAAAAAAAATGGGTCGAAATGTAGACGTTAGCGTTGATTGGAAGAATAGAATCATCATCATCCACAGGTTTTAGGCTGGTGGCCCGTTACGTCACTCTAATTGGTCGCTCCAACTCTTTTTGTGGAATAATTATAAATATTCCTTCAGCGTTCATTGAAAGTCATTGCCTAAAAACAGGCAATTACTGAATTTAATGTTACTTGATGATATCTTTTGCGAATGTGTTATCTGCGGTCAATTTTTACCGACTAGATGCGCGACTTAGTTTTTTGGCGAGTTGTCTTCAGATGGCAACTCATCTGTATTTTTATTTGATTGTCCCAGGGTATCCCTTCAGGTTATCTTGGATTTTACTTCAACCCCATCTTTTAATAAAACCAACTCTTCTTTACTTCTGTGTTTTATTTAGAGGACTGGCGCCCGGACATTATGTTTTCTTAGTTAGTTGCCAAACGATCGCCTGAGTCACAACAGAAAAACACACAAACCGTGTCCGCGCGACCCAAGCTCTGGTACTGGACGGGGGTGTAATCTCTTAGCTATCCTGTCTACCCTTACATCGTAGACCAGCGGGGCAAGTGGCTCAAATTAGAGCAATTTGTGTTACAAAGGAATGAGTGAAATCGTTGTTGCTCAATATGTAGCTAGATCACTTCAATTATTACTGATTTACCAGATTTGTAATTTTAACCAGCTTTTTATTATTTTATATTTTTATGTAGGTATTTCTACAGTCCCCCCCCCCCAAAGATTTCGCGAATAACTCCGTGACGGTTGAGGCTCAAACGAAAAAATGGAAGCTCATTTAAAATAAAGTTGGAATTTAACCCACATCATTTTGCCCCCCCCCCACCAACAATGGTACGAATAAAAAGAGGTTTTATTTAAAAATGTTTTATTGATATTTCCAAATATTATATAATATTACAAGTTCCAGAATCTTGGCGGTTACTATTTGGTGTGACATTTTAAATGCACTTTTAAATTTGATTTACCTGAACATTTAAAGTCACAAATTGTGCAAGAAAACGGTTTATCTCCGGTATGAGATCTTAAATGGACTGTTAATTGTTGTTTATAGGAAGATTTATAATCACAAAATTTGCACTCAAACGGTTTTTCACCAGTGTGAGTATACATATGGGTTTTTAAACCTGACTTATATGCAGTAGTAAAGTCGCAAATTGTACAAGAATACGGTTTCTCTCCGGTATGAGTTTTTAAATGCACTTTTAAATTTAGTTTATAGTTACATTTAAAATCACAAGATTCACACTCAAACGGTTTTTCACCAGTGTGAACATACATATGGTTTTTTAAACCTGTCCTATGTGCAGTAGTAAAGTCGCAAATTGTACAAGAATACGGTTTCTCTCCGGTATGAGTGTTTAAATGCACTTTTAAATATTCTTTAGAGTTACATTTAAAATCGCAAGATTCACACTTAAACGGTTTTTCACCAGTGTGAGTATACATATGGTATTTTAAACCTGACTTATATGCAGTAGTAAAGTCGCAAATTGTACAAGAATACGGTTTCTCTCCAGTATGGGTTCTTAAATGTTTTTTTAAATATGAAGGAAGTGTAGTACTAAAGTCACAAAATGTACAAGCAAACGGCTTCTCTCCGGTATGAATTCCTAAATGAACTGTCAACGATGATCTCAACGAAAATTTACTGTTACAAAATTCGCACTCATAAGGTTTCCCGCCTTTGTGTGTAAACATATGCAATTTTAAATGATTTGCTTGTCTAAATTTATCGTCACAAATATCACACTCGAATAAATTTAAGCTGCTAGATTTACTTGGAGATATCTCTCCTTCATTGGCTTCTTCCTTAATGTCAATCGAATGATGCAAATCTTCTAATTTAATTTCCACGTGTTCTAATTCTTCGGTTTTTATTTCGATACTACCCTCAGGCGCATCCGGTAGAATGTGCAAAATTTCTGGCTTAGTTTCCATAATCACTTTTCACTAATTAATAATATTATATTGACTTGAATATAAATAAATTAACATCAGTTAACAAAATGGCGACTGACGGAGCGGAGCGGTGAGTAAGCACAGCACTAACTAACGATGCTGCTATTGGTTGAAAAATAAACAATAGTAAAATTTTAGCGGGCAATTTAAATTTCAAATTTTTTTTTATTATTTTCACTGTTACTGTTTAAACTTTTTTACATCTTTTAAAACGATCACGACTGTGTATTGAAAATTAGGGTGGTCATTTTCAACATTTACTTAAATAATATTATAGTTTAAAATTAATTAATTAAATAATTCTTCAAAAAAAAATAAAAACTTTGTGAATTTAATTTCTTGTTTTGTAGCTACCTTGTTTAGTATTTTCTTATTTCCTGTGAAATGCGTTGATTTCTCAAAAATTTTTACTAAAGAAAAGTTGTAGTCCGTTAAATTTCCTATCCGGAATGGGGCGTCAGATTTTTTGTAAAATCCTTCTTTTAAAAGTTACAGGGCTTTGAAAACAAAACAAAAAAATAAATGCTCAAATTTTTCGACATTTTTTAACTTATTTTAATTCATAACTCGAGAGCCGTTGATTTTAGACAATAAAAGGTTTGATTCTCATTTGTAGACTATTTCACGCTCTTGAAAAAAGCGCTAAACCATTTGTACTGAGAAATCAATATTTTAGGGGCTATGGCCACGTGAAGGTGGAAATTAAAAAAAAATGCTTTACAGAGGCCTAACTCTCGAGGGTTTGAATTTAGAAAAAAATTTTTGTTAAATATTGTTCTTAGAAAAGTGTCCTCTATCACCACCTAAATTATGTAAAGTGAGTGCGGGGACACCCTGTATATGAAGCTGAGGACATCAGTGGCGTAACTTCAAATTTTAGGCCCGGGAGCAAGCGATTTGACGGGCTCCTCGATTGAGAGGTATGCGATTAAAAAAAAATTTGGCTACAATATAACGCAGTTTAAGGGAGTACAAAGCATTGGACCCGGGACCATTCCTTCCCCCCCCCGTATTTACGCCACTGTCCATACCTCCCTAGACTCTCGGTTGCAAGCTAATTTCTTTACATTTTAGGGTATTTAGTGGGCTTATCCACCTTAGAAAATAGAAAAAACATTCAAAATTAAATCAAATTAAAAAGGTCCCTGTGCTGGATTCCATACTCATAACCACGAGAGCTCGAGTATTAATTAATCCAGTTTTTCCCTAATAACTCCAAAAATATTCTTTTATTTTTTTGTTTTAATGAAAGAAAGGGTTTTCTCTGATCTGGAAGGTACTATTAAATGTAAAAAATTGGAAAACCGGGGGGCATAGGCGCAACTAGGGGGGCTAAGCCCCCCAAAATTCAAGTTAGCCCCCCAAAAAATCCCAATTTTTCGTTATATTTACCCCTCTACTTAAAAAATTGTTCGAAAATATTTTTTTAGCCCCCCCAAACTTTTGACCCTAGTTGCGCCAATGCCGGGGGGTCTGGGGAGTATTCCATACTCTACAGAGTTCATGTTTTTCGATTCGACTCTTTTTTACATTTCTAACCTCTAAGTTAGGGGAAGAATTTTTTAGAGACATCAAATACATTACATTGAATTTGATCTCACTTTTAAGTATTGTTTGCTAGATCTTCTAAAATCTAAAGAAACCGGGGGGTCAGGGGGTATGGAATACCCCCCAGCCGTAAGTAAGTAAAAGGAAGTTTTCTCAAGAATTAAATTTGCGTCAAATTTGAAAAGTCTTTTCGTTACTTTCTTGTACTGGGGGGTATTCCATACCCCCCAGACCCCCCGGTTTATTTACATTGTAGGACATCTAGCGTACTTGGCCACCCTACACTAGAAAAAACATTTAAACATGATATTAAATTAAATGTTATGTATTTGATGACCCTAAAAAATTCTTCCCCTAACCTGGAGGTTAGATAAAAATCATTTCTCATAAACACGAGAGCTCGAGTATCCAGTTGTTCACTAATAACTCGAAAAATATTCTTTTATTTTTTTTTAAAGAAGGAAAAATACAGGGTATTCCCTGACCTGGAAGGTACTATTAAATGTAAAAAATTGGAAAACCGGGGGAAACTCAGGGGTTATTTTTACCTTGTGGGTAAAAATAAATAGATTAACTTTGTGAATTTTTTCTGAGAAAATGAATGTATTTAAATCAATTTAGATTTTGACACATTATTGTAAAAGTCCTGAAAAACATTTAAAACATTTTTTAAGTCAAAACATTACAAAATGGCGGCGTGGCAGCTGAACTCCAAACTTTAAGAGGTTCTTTTTGGAGTTCAGCTGCCACGCGGCCATTTTATAATATTTTAACAATTGAAATAATTGATAAATGTTTTTCAAGACTTGTACAATAAAGTGAGGAAACCAAAATTGATCTAAATACATTCATTTTCTCAGAAAAAATTCACAAAGTTGGACTTTTTATTTTTGCCGGCATGGTATACCCCCGCCTTAAGTGTTAAGTTAGTGTCAATTATATCATTTTGTTTTTAAATCATTTATTTCATTCCATTTTTTTCTTTAATAAATAAAGTGACTCCGAACCTCTAGCGGAATGTAAGATTTTTCATCCCATTAGTTTTGTAGATTTTAATTATTAAATAAATTGTGCTGCGTTAAAATATTAATTACTTTATCATTCATTTGTTTTTTCTTTTGCTGTTGTTCACTTGATTAGATTTTAATAAACTAAATTAATTCAATAAATTAAGGTTTCCGTTATATTTGGCGTTAAGAGAAGATTTACCCCCCCCCCTCACCTTCGTAGCTCGCTTACGGGGCGGGATTGGTTCGACCGTCGATTAGAAAAGTTAACCCTTTTCTAATCAAAACCAACATTAAAGCGAACCTGGTGGCAGCTGCCACTGAAAGTAAGTTTCGATTGGCATTCCTATATCTATTGAAATCGAATTTTCCGACCTAAACTAACAAAATTTCCCTAAAAATTATTTTCCAGGATCCAAATCAAACTTAACAATAATCAATATTTTCATGCAGTTGCAGAATATTTGAACAAACTTTATTTTGTATCCAAAAATTTAATCAAAAATTGTTCCGAAAACAAATCATCGGAAATTAAAGACAACTTTTGGTTTAGAATTTTTTCATTATTTTTCCTGGCTTTACTAGGTTGTAATCAATTGTTTTATGCAGTTGCAGAATATTTGAACAAACTTTATTTTTTATCCAAAAATTTAAATCAAAAATCGCTCCAAAACCAAATCATCGGAAATTAAAGACAACTTTTGGTTTAGAATTTTTTCATTATTTTTCCTGGCTTTACTAGGTTGTAATCAATAGTTTTATGCAGTTGCAGAATATTTGAACAAACTTTATTTTTTATCCAAAAATTTAAATCAAAAATTGTTCCGAAAACAAATCATCGGAAATTAAAGACAACTTTAGGTTTAGAATTTTTTCATTATTTTTCCTGGCTTTACTAGGTTGTAATCAATAGTTTTATGCAGTTGCAGAATATTTGAACAAACTTTATTTTTTATCCAAAAATTTAAATCAAAAATCGCTCCGAAAACAAATCATCGGAAATTACAGACAACTTTTGGTTTAGAATTTTTTCATTATTTTTCCTGGCTTTACTAGGTTATAATCAATATTTTCATGCAGTTGCAGAATATTTGAACAAACTTTATTTTTTATCCAAAAATTTAAATCAAAAATTGTTCCAAAAACAAATCATCGGAAAATTAAGACAACTTTTAGTTTAAAATTTTTTCATTATTTTTCCTGGCTTAACAAGGGTAAAATCCTAACTGAGGAATCGTGAACCCAATTTTGGTTAATTTTATAGACAAAATTATAAAAGTTTTAGATATTAGAAGTCAGGACCATTAGAATATGTCAGGACTGTCTCTAGGGGTACTTCCGCCCGTGTGCAAAGTAGTTTAATTTGGCCGCCCTTGTAGCCGATTTTTTCAATTCAAGTTTCTAAATTTCTACTACTTATTCCCTGGGGTAAAGTAAATGATCTCTTTTTAACCCCTATTTTTGGGATTTTGGCCGCCTCTAATTTTGGTCGCCCAGGTGTTTGCACAATGTGCACAATAGGGCTTGACCTCTATTTAGGCACCCCTTGTAATTATATATAAATGTAATTTTTAGTAGAGAAACACAAAATCGTTGTAGGAAAATGAATGTGAGAAAATCCTACCTTTTTTGTTGAAAGCTCCAAATCCTCAGACGTTAGGCCAAAACTTTTACCATTTTACTCCGGAATGGCACTGGATCATTTTCACAAAACACTAACACTAAAACTTTGAATTAGGTATAAAATGTCTCTTTTACCACCGAACCAATTTTTCACATTTAAAAGTAAAACCAAGTTTAAATAGAAAATTGGTAATTATAAATAAGAAAATCACTCGCGTTGTTTTATATGAAAACCACAAAAACTCTGTAATTAACAATTTCGAAGGAGCAAATTTTAATGCGACCTGACTGCACGTAAAGCAAATGCCTAATGTTTCACATTTGAACTTGCTCGTTCTTTGTTTTAATCGATTGACGCACCAAGCCCTGTTAGTCATTTCATTTCATTACGATGCATTTTATGACTATAGTTTAAAAAATGCATTACAAATTTTTAAATTAAAGGAAAGTATTGTAATCACCACCAAAAAAATTTTTTGAGTTATCTTTTTTCCCATGATCTATGTGCTAAATTTTGTTTTTTACGATCTTCTAATTATTGTAAACAAAATTAACGATGAGACGAACACAAAAGATATTTAACTTTTATCAATGAAGGACGTCTGGAATTTCTTGCCTTCCCCTTTATCACAATCTTTGGACCTTCCCCTCCTATTTGACATTTCCTTAAATCCCCCCCCCCTAACACACTTAGTCACAATTTTGTCCTTTATGTCAACTCACGAGTGAGGGTGAAAGTTCAAATTTTACTTATGCTTAGTAAATTTAAACTCAATTACTACGTTTATAATTGGAGGGTATTCCATACCCCCCAAACCCCCCGGTCACATAACCAACATTTTTTGTCATTAATTTGAAATTGTGATAGTCCCAAATTGATATATAACAACATATTGTTGTGTATAAGACGGGGGATCTGGGGGGTATGAAATACCCCCCCCCCCAATGCCAGGAGGATAAAACTTACACCATTTTTAAATGTAAACGGTAAAGATATTTAACTTTTATCAATGAAGGACGTCTGGAATTTGTTGCCTTCCCCTTTATCACAATATTTGGACCTTCCCCTCCTATTTGACATTTCCTTAAATCCCCCCTCCCCCCTAACACACTTAGTCACAATTTTGTCCTATATGTCAACTCACGAGTGAGGGTGAAAGTTCAAATTTTAATTATGCTTAGTAAATTTAAACTCAATTACTACGTTTATAATTGGAGGGTATTCCATACCCCCCAAACCCCCCGGTCACAAAAGCCAACATTTTCTGTCATTGATTTGAAATGGTGATAGTCCCAAATTGATATATAACAACATATTGTTGTGTATAATGCGGGGGATCTGGGGGGTATGAAATACCCCCCCCCCCCAGTGCCAGGAGGATAAAACTTACACAATTTTTAAATGTAAACGGTAAAGATATTTAACTTTTATCAATGAAGGAAGTCTGGAATTTGTTGCCTTCCCCTTTATCACAATATTTGGACCTTCCCCTCCTATTTGACATTTCCTTAAATCCCCCCCCCTAACACACTTAGTCACAATTTTGTCCTTTATGTCAACTCACGAGTGAGGGTGAAAGTTCAAATTTTACTTATGCTTAGTAAATTTAAACTCAATTACTACGTTTATAATTGGAGGGTATTCCATACCCCCCAAACCCCCCGGTCACATAACCAACATTTTTTGTCATTGATTTGAAATTGTGATAGTCCCAAATTGATATATAACAACATATTGTTGTGTATAAGAGGGGGGATCTGGGGGGTATAAAATACCCCCCCCCCCCCAGTGCCAGGAGGATAAAACTTACACAATTTTTAAATGTAAACGGTAAAGATATTTAACTTTTATCAATGAAGGACGTCTGGAATTTGTTGCCTTCCCCTTTATCACAATCTTTGGACCTTCCCCTCCTATTTGACATTTCCTTAAATCCCCCCTCCCCCCTAACACACTTAGTCACAATTTTGTCCTTTATGTTAACTCACGAGTGAGGGTGAAAGTTCAAATTTTAATTATGCTTAGTAAATTTAAACTCAATTACTACGTTTATAATTGGAGGGTATTCCATACCCCCCAAACCTCCCGGTCACATAACCAACATTTTTTGTCATTAATTTGAAATTGTGATAGTCCCAAATTGATATATAACAACATATTGTTGTGTATAAGACGGGGGATCTGGGGGGTATGTAATACCCCCCCCCCAGTGCCAAGAGGATAAAACTTACACAATTTTTAAATGTGAACGATAAACGAAGTCAAGTTATAATATCCTGAGTGTGATTCACATCTACTCGACAATAATGCGCATGTATGACACCTACGTATAATTGCACCATGCACCAACAATTTCATTTTGTCATATTTCGAAGTAGTAGTACGTCATAGGGTAGTAAGCTGGTAGAGGTAAAGTGACTTTAATCAAAGGGTAAGAATGCCATTATTTAACGTAATGTTTGATTTTGACGAGTTTTAAAAAATGTGTAGCACCGTTTTGCTCTTTCATAATCATATTTTGATATGATTATGTACCCTTGTTTGCAACCCTTCCATTAGAAATTCAGTCAAAGTGAGACCTGGAGAGCCTACAGGATAAGTAAGTCTACAAGAGTTTGATAACTTTCGATCGGTAAGCGCAATACCGACATCGGAGCTTTGTAAAAGATCAGATTAACTTTGAAGAATTACCATCTTAAAAGGTTGTGCGGCCTGTAGGCCGCACTTATTTATTTTGATTTAATAATTAACGAATGAATCAATCAGAGATGGGTTTCAGAGGAAGAGTAAAAGGGACTGATGGTGTTAATTCAATTATTACGTCTTCATAATACCCTGGTCAGTGAGGGTAGCAAATCAGACTCTACTTACGAGGAGAGCCCATCTACTCGTCATCACCGATTCCGTCCGGATTCACAGTATATGTAGGCCTTGACTATAAATGAAAGTAACTCAAGTGGGAGCGCACAATGGCCAAGCGTTTGGAAAATAAACGAGCAACTTTCTCACTCCCCTCCCCTAGTTAGGGGAGTTTACATGGTCTCAGCGGGAGCTTTTTATTTTCTGACTTCTTTCCAATTTTTACGATACTTACGTCAAAAATGAACCGAAATAATGCATATTCATCGTAAAAATTGAAAATGAAGATATTGTGCGCTCCCACTTGCGTCACTTTCATTTCTAGTCAAGCCTTTCATATACTGTGAATTTGGACGAAATCGGGGATGACGAGTAGCAAGGCTCTCCTACTTAGTAACTTCAAACCCAGTAACTCCGTATGTGCATTGGAGGGTATTCCATACCCCCAAACCCCCCGGTCAAGAAAAAACAACCCCCCCCCCCCAGTGCCTGGATATATTAATGGTTATACAATTTTTAATTATATACTGTAAAAGTTTTCAATTAAATCTCGGATGAGGAGCTTCCTAGCAAAATATTAAAAGAGTGGCCGTTATTTTCTTTCTTCTTCTTCTTCTTTCTAGAAGTAATTCTCTAGAGAATTCTCTTCTAGTAGGCCAAGGCCTGTTATTTTCCAACACATGCGGCGTTTCCTTGGCAGTGTTAGAAACTTTGAGCATATAAATATTTTACATCCATCAGGTAGCTTGCTAGACTTGCCTTCAGATGTGCCTGTATCCTGGTTTTTATGTTAATGGTAGCAATAATTCACTAACCCAGGGGACCACCGGCTTAACGTGCCTTCTCGTTATTTTCTTTGAAAATTTAAATATTAAGATAATTGATTACATTATTAGTTTCCATTTCTTTGCTAAAATTAAGATTTTATATGTCCTTAACAAACCCAGACTCCGTGCATGCTTGGGGGGGGTATTACATACCCCACAAACCCCCCGGTTACACAGACCAACACAATGTATATTCTGCAATTCGATTTTATTACCTAGAAACAGTGGCGTAACTACCAGTGTGCGCGGTGTGCGAATGAACACGGCCCGTAAAATCCCAGGGGCCCGAGGCAAGATATTCCTTACCTCCCAGACCCCTCGGTTTCCCATCCATTCTTGCACATTTTATACGTCATGTAACTCTACAATAAAGGGCTGTATGCTCCAATAAACCCAGTTCCTGTGTAACAAATTTGATAAGAGCTAAGGTAATAAATCTGTTATGTAGAAACTGTAAGCAATGGGGCATACAGGCACTTACTGTTGGGTGACATGTATAAAATTTGAAGAAATGGATAAAAAAACGGGGGTATGGACCCCCCAGGTACAAGAAAACAACTGGACGACTCGATTCCCAGATTTTTTGAGAGTTTTCGAAATATTAGGGTAAAGCTGTAAGCGAACAACAAGACGTTACGAAACAGCGATAGAGAGCCGGGGGGGGGGGGGGGGGGGTCGGAGGGGTATTGAATACCATCCAGCTGTACATAATAAAATTTTTATAAATCGAACAAAACACGAAATTTCATTTGTCGATCTCAATTTTGTTAAAAATTTATTAATGTATACCTGGGGGGTATTCCATACCCCCCAGACCCCCCGGTTTCTTGGTAAAACTGCTCCCAATGTCCAAGCAAAGGGGGGGTGAAAGAATTCCCCTGAATAGGAAATGCAAATGCCGGCTTAATAAATAACTAGCGTAGACAGTCTTGATTGTTAGAAAGCTACAACTTCCTCCTGCAGAGCGACATTCATAAAAGCTGAAGAAATGGATGGTCGTCCGGGGGTCTGGGGGGTATGGAATACCCCCCAGTTACACGAAAACAATTGGAAAAATGGAATAGCCCCCAGTCATAAGCAACAAGACGACTTCTTAAATTTTATACCATGCAAATTTGATTCATGTCCGGTTATTTACTACCGCTGGCGCAGGAGGGTATTCCATACCAAATTTTTTTTTTAAATCGCACACCTCTCAATCGAGCGGCCCGTCAAAGCTCTTGCTCCCGGGCCCAAAATTTGAAGTTACGCTACTGCCTAGAAACCATTCCAAATAGGTATATTAAAATGTTTTGGTATTAAGACCGGGGGGTCTGGGGGGTATAGAATACCCCCCAGCGCCTGCTTGTTAATAGTTACACAATTTTTAATTATATGCTGTAAAAATTTTCGGTTGAGTACGAAAAAAGGACACCGAAGTTAACGTAGTAATTTAATAAAAAATTAAAAATTTTAAAAAAAAACCTTTTATTTAAAATTAAAAAGGTGCACTAAAAAATAAAAAATAATTTTAATAAGAATAAAGAAAACTTCTTGAAAACATCAATATAAAAGCGTGGGGCTATTTATTTAGATGTAAGAAGCAATTGATAGCCCCACGCTTTTATATTGATGTTTTCAAGAAGTTTTCTTTATTCTTATTAAAATTATTTTTTATTTTTTAGTGCACTTTTTAATTTTAAATAAAAGGTTTTTTTTAAAAATTTTTAATTTTTTATTTAATTTTTTATATTTAATTTTTTAGTCATGTTTGTCAAATACAGCTCATGCTTCATCCTATCAGAATTCCAGGTCCATTTCCCCAGCCCCCCCCCCATTTTGAATTTTGGAAAATTTTTTGTGTCATTCGTTTGTGCATCGTTTGTGTAGGTTTGTGCAAACATTTCGCTAACCGTACTTGCACAAACGAAAATAATAAATGCACAAACGTATACAAACGATGCACAAACGACTGACACCAAATTTGACCCAAAATTCGGGATGCGGGGGGGGGGGAGGCTGGCATTTCCCCAGTCCCCCCACTTAAATTGTAAATATTTCGCGAACGGTATTTGCACAAATGAAAATTTTGAATGCACAAACGTACACAAACGATGCACAAACGATTAACATAAAATTTTATGCAAAAATCGAAATAGGGGGCTGGCGAACGGAAATTGCACAAACGAAACAAATGTTTGCACAAACCTACACAAACGAATGACACAAAAATTTTTCAAAAATTCGAAATGGGGGGGGGGGGGGGGAATGGACCTCAGAATTCCTCTGGTATGTGTTTTTGATGTTTGATGCTCCACCCTGTATACATCATTAAAACAAAAAATTTCACCCTGACTGCGGTCCTTAAAAATGCGAATGCAATTTAGTAATGTAACTTTTCACCCTGTATGGTAAAATTGTACAATGCGCAGCCACGCATGCGCTTTATTATTTTGAGTTTTTTCCAGATTTTTCGCTTATTTCGCGGAATTTTGGGACAAAAAATTAATATATGAACATTCGCTCCAAGTGAAAGTTATGTTACAAATTTCAACTCTCTAGGACTTCGGGAAGTTGGTTAAAAACGGCCTCGAAAAAGTCCAAGGGACGGACGACGGACAACGGTCACACCAAGTTAAATAAAAGCTTTTAATAATAAAAAAAAAAACTCACCGGGATTTGATAGATAACATTAAAATGAAGCGTATAAGATTAGGAACAATCCAAAATATCGATTAGTTTGCTCAAAAATCGATTTTAATTTTAAAGTTTACATTTTTACGCAAATTTCGATCACATTGAAGATGTCATTATCTCTTTGGGGTCCGAATTAACTTCTTGACCGATCGACGCATGTTGCTCGGACCAAATGTAGGCGAGGGATTAAACAAGTTTAATAATTATGCACTAGGTTTTAAAAAAAATCATGAAATCAGAAAATTCTGAACAAAATTTCACTCAAGAGCTAAATAGGCGTCGCGCCAGTCATCTTTAGGCTAGATCAGCGCATGTAGTTCGGAGCAAATATAGGATTCAACAAGGTCAACTTTGAAATTTAAAAAATCATTCAAAAAATTGTCGGAAAATATTGAAAAAACAAAAAATAGCATGCCGGCGCTAAGCCGTCTTGTTACGCTACTGTAGAATGGATGTCATTCAAAAATGGAGAGAGGGTTAAAAAAAGGTGATTCGTGCGGCCCGCGAAAATTTTACTTGTTAGGAAATGGCCCGTGACTGGAATGAGCCTGACGATTTTGGGTTCGTTAACTAACTCCTGATGCGTCGCAGGGGAGAAAAATTATGTTTCCTGTGATCCCGGACATCAGCGAAGTTGACCAGCGGGATGCAAATAGGCTACCGAAGCCTACAACCAATAGTCCAGTCATTATAGACATTGTTTGTTTCAAAAGGTGGCGTAGAAGATTTTATTTTGTCAACTTGTATATATGGGTGCCAACGTGTAAAAAACAAAAATGCTAACACGGGCGACCTCGGGAGAACTTTTGGCCTCTAAAAAACCTCCAAATTTTAGGACTTTTCTTCCTTTTTTGTCCATAACTCCTAAACGGTGCATCCTAGCAAAAAAGCAACAGTATAACAAATTAAAGATTATTTAATTCTGCGTCGAATGAGTACTACAACTTAATAATTCGGTCAAGTGATAAGGTAGAAAACCACGTTCAAAAAACGACTACTTTTTCCAACATTGTCGAAAACTGAGATAGGGTACTATATATGAGCCTGTACTTTAGAGATGAGTACTCTATGAGAAAAACTCATGAAATAAAAGTTATAGAGCGTTAAATTCCACGTCCAATGAGTAACAACATTTTTAAATTCCGTCAAGGTACACCTCTCCAATTTGGCAATCTCCCAATTGGCAAATGAATGTGCCTATGAGTTATAACTAGAGACATTGTTGCAAAAGGTGGCGTAGAAGATTTTATTTTGTCAACTTGTATATATGGGTGCCAACGTGTAAAAAACAAAAATGCTAACACGGGCGACCTCGGGAGAACTTTTGGCCTCTAAAAAACCTCCAAATTTTAGGACTTTTCTTCCTTTTTTGTCCATAACTCCTAAACGGTGCATCCTAGCAAAAAAGCAACAGTATAACAAATTAAAGATTATTTAATTCTGCGTCGAATGAGTACTACAACTTAATAATTCGGTCAAGTGATAATGTAGAAAACCACGGTCAAAAAACGACTACTTTTTCCAACATTGTCGAAAACTGCGATAGGGTACTATATATGAGTCTGTAATTTGGAGATGAGTACTCTATGAGAAAAACTCATGAACAAAAGTTATAGAAGATAAAATTCTACGTCCAATGAGTACCAACATTTTTAAATTCGGACAAGTATACCTCTCGAAATTAGCAATCAGAGATTTTGGAATGACCGATTCAGCTTCATGGGTTCCTTATGCCAATTGCCAGACATTGGGAGATTGCCAATTTGGAGAGGTCTACTTGTCCGAATTTAAAAATGTTAGTACTCATTGGACGTAGAATTTGATGTTCTATAACATTTCTTTCATGAGTTTTTCTCATAGAGTACTCATCTCCAAATTACAGACTCATATATAATACTCTATCTCAGTTTTCGACAATGATTGAAAAAGTAGTCGTTTTTTGACGGTGATTTACGACCATATCACTTGACCGAATTATTAAGTTGTGGTACTCATTCGACGCAGAATTAAATAATCTTTTTTATTATATTTTTGCTTATTTGCTAGGATGCACTGTTTAGGAGTTATGGACAAGAAAGGAAGAAAAGTCCAAAAATTTGGAGGTTTTTTGGAGACCAAAAGTTCTCCCGAGGTCGCCCGTGTTAGCATTTTTGTTTTTTACATGTTGACACCCATATATACAAGTTAAAAAAATAAAATCTTCTACGCCACCTTTTGCAATAAACAATGTCTCTAGTTATAACTCATAGGCACATTCATTTGCCAATTGGGAGATTGCCAAATTGGAGAGGTGTACTTGACCGAATTTAAAAATGTTGATACTCATTGGACGTAGAATTTGACACTCTATAACTTTTATTTAATGAGTTTTTCTCATAGAGTACTCATCTCCAAACTACAGACTCATATATAGTACTCTATCTCAGTTTTCGACAATGTTGGAAAAAGTAGTCGTTTTTTGACCGTGGTTTTCGACCATATCACTTGACCGAATTATAAAGTTGTGGTACTCATTCGACGCAGAATTAAATAATCTTTAATTTATTATATTATTGTTTTTTTGTTAGGAAGCACCGTTTAGGAGTTATGGACAAAAAAGGAAGAAAAGTCCTAAAATTTGGAGGCCAAAAGTTCTCCCGAGGTCGCCGGTGTTAGCATTTTTGGTTTTTTACATGTTGGCACCCATATATACAAGTTAAAAAAATAAAATCTTCTACGCCACCTTTTGCAACAAACACCCCTATTTTGATGCTATAATGACTGGACTACAAAGGAACAGCTCGAACAGCAGGGATTTTTAAATTTAAATGCAAATTTGATAGCTGTGTCTTCTATTTTCTTGTAAGCTCTCAGGGAGACTTGATCCCCGGAATTAAATCTCCTAGTAAGTGAAGGGAGACTTGATCCTTTAAGGTCTTATAAGAAACATACTGACAAGTATGCCCATGCAGCCATAGCTAGATTGGGGCTAGTCTTTTAGCTTCACTTGGGGAGTTACGACCATACACAGATTTTAACAATTATTACATTTTGTAATAATCGATCTATGGTAGATCGTGCCATAAGAGGTTCCCTATCTTACAGCTCACCTTTAAACTAAATAAACACTTTTTTTTGTAAAAATACTGAATTTATTTACATAATGTTCATTATAAACACAATATCTAATTAAAATAATAATTATTGGTTGCAATTAATTATGTAATTTTATTAACCTTCATTCACTCTATGCGGCAAATCAGCCGCAGTAAGACACTGATGGTAGTTTGTGGCTGTACTAATAAGCAGGCTGGTGGAGCTTTTTTAATCAGAACACTGGCATGTGTTCGAATTTTGGCGGCAACTATTTGGTGTGAGAATTTAAATGCTTGGTCAATTGTGATTTACGTGTACATTTATAGTCACAAAATTCGCACCCGTACGGTTTCCTTCCAGTATGAACGCTTAAATGCAATATTAAACTTGCTTTACGGGAGCTTTTATAGTCACACAAGGCACACCAAAATGGCTTCTCACCGGTGTGAGTAAACATATGCACTTTTAAAGATTGTGCCCGTGAACTATTATAATCGCAAAGTTGACAAGAAAACGGCTTGTCTCCGGTATGAATTCTTAAATGATTTTCTAAAGCTCCTTTATATACACATTGATAATCACAAAATTCACAGGTAAATGGTTTCTTGCCGATATGAGTATACATAACATGGGCTTTTAATTTTGATGGAAATGTAGCACTAAAGTCGCAAATTGTACAATTAAACGGCTTCACTCCGGTATGAGTTGTTAAATGAACCGTTAACATTGATCTAGTGGAAAATTTCCCGTTACATAATTCGCATTCATACGGTTTTCCGCCTTGGTGAGTAAACATATGCAATTTTAAATGCGTTGCTTGTCTAAATTTATCGTCACAAATATCACACTCGAATAAATTTAAGCTACTAGATTTACTTGGAGCTATCTCTCCTTCATTGGCATCTTCCTTAATGTCAATCGAATGGTGCAAATCTTCTAATTTAATTTCCACGTGTTCCAATTCTTCCGTTTTAATATCCACGTGTTCAAATTCTTCGGTTTTAATTTCGATACTACCCTCAGGTACATCCAGCAGAGTCTCCAAAACTTCACTCTTAATTTCCATAATCACTTGATTTGTTTGTTCGTCTTCTGTAACCAGCTTTGTATCAGTTCGGCTGCATCTCGGATGATCATCGTCTTCTTGGCATGCAACTACAGGTTCTTCATTATTATCCAATACATGTGGAGGCGTCTCTTCTCTAAGCCGCTTTGTTGTTCTCTTACTTGTGGCTTTTGGCATGTTATCACTTGGCCGCGTAGGTAAATTGCGGGAAGGAACAGCGTCACACTTCAATCTCGGTCGACTACTTCTTACAGCTGGTAGAATGAAATCCTCTCTCTTAAAATGTAGCGAACATACATGTAAAGCTGTAGAGGCTGGAGTAGCTCGCAATAAAACTCGTTCCCATGCAAGTTTACGATCAATTCTTTCGATCACATTGAACTTATTGGTTATGGATACCAACCTAACATTTTTGCGTGGAAATAAATGAAAACTTAAATTCCTTTCTCTGCCATACTTGCTGTGACACCCGTATACACTACAATTTGTGTTATATTTCCTGATTTTAACCATTTCTTGTTTGCATATTGTTGTAACTTGTAATTCTTCGCTTCTGCAAGTGTCAAATGTCAAGTAAAATGCCATCGATACTGCTATTGGTTGAAAAGTAACCAATAGTAACTTCGAATTTTTGCGGGAAATTTAAATTACAAATTTACTATTAACGCATCCGATTTTTTTTGGTGGTATTTAAGTTACTGTCTTTATTATGATTGTGTTATTATTTTCACGAACTTTCATCAAAAATTTTTATAAAAAATCGCTGAGCACTGTAAGATGCGACTTCTAAATTTGAATTTAGCGCCAACATCTCATCATCGATGACACGGAAAATAGCCAAGATCACCACCACGTTATGTATTTACCTACCGAACACCACCTAGCGACCAATTCTTTCTTCCGTTGTACCAAACAGAGTTGTTAACAAAGCTGAAACAAAATTGATGACCGCTCCAAAAGAGAGACGATCTAAACTCGCAACACAAATGAAACTACATATATTTGGGTTATGTCAAATCTTTTATTTCAATTATGATCTGGGTTCGAGGCTGAAGCAAAGATAAGAATAAGACGCGCAAGTAAAACAACCTGAATTTAAATACCTGTAAAAATTACTTAAAATAACCTGGGTCACCTGTTAGATCCGTAAATAGTAGGGATTCAAAATTAATGGTCAATATTAGATAATCGGGGGATATCATACTACACGATAGTGTCTAAATAAAGATAATTAGTTGTTCGAAGGAAGTTAGAAACCCATACCTAAGTTGAATTATATCTCCCCAACAAAATGGCACAATTAAAATAAACATGATAGTGATTTACATTCAAACTCCAAGGTGGAATCGTCGGTTGGTGCTAAAGGGTTTTTGCCCCTTGCCCGGTCTGATTTTGGAGGGTAGTGCCTTTTTTCTAGAGAAGGACATTTAATATGATGAGTAAGGCAGGAGGAACATCGTTCTTCTAGATTTAATGGCACGGATAAAAATCAAAAACCTTTGAATAGAAATTACATTCATGTTAAATTTAATTAGCCTACAATATATGTATCTCAACTGTTTGGCCTTTGAATACTAAGAATTACCTTGTGATCAGTAACATAATAAGAAAGACAAATCCAATCAATTTACATACACCTTGATAATGTTATTTATTAAAGAAACACCCTGTATATAGAAATGAATCAACCTTAGAAAAATTACGCACGTGTCGCGGTCCAATGTAGTTTTCGTTCAAACCCCAATCATACATCCCGTTATATTTAAAACGCCACAAATTTTACTCATTTGCCCGCCAACCACTGATTTTAGTACACGTGTGTTATAATATTACCGAAAATTGACTCATCAGTGATAAAAATTGAAAGTGTGAAGTTAAACGATTTACCAGCACGCCACTGATTGTAGCCCACGTGTCTAATTCGAACGATCTTCGATTCATCAGCGATAATAATTGCCAGTTTAAAATAAATGTTTAAATTAACCCATAACTAGATATAAATATGTACAATCACGATGATCTAATTTGAAATTTTACATGCTACAAAATACCATAACTAAGAAAACGTTTATTAATTTTAAGTGCTTACCTCAACAGCTCAACAACGATTAACCAAAAAATTCTCCCTAGCCCATCTACATTAAAACCTGTTTTTTTCTCCCGCCCTTGAAGAAACGTTACACTTGCCATCTATATTTTTATCGCGGAAAAGTATAATCTATACCTAGGCAACCCAACCAGCATTCGCGTACCAATTTAGTAATTTCCCGATATTACAGCACTTCTCTATTTTTCTTACTAGTTTTTATTTTACATCACATTACAAATCCTGTGAGAAACTTTGGTAAAATTTGAGTTTATTTTGAAATAAAAAAAAGTAAGTTTAATCAGAAATAAAAGTGTGATTTATTTTTTGACCATTTTTGAAAAAAAAGAAGAATTTTAATAATTGACTTAATTGGAAAAGGAAAATTTTTACACGTAATTTTTACAAGGCCGTGATATTACGCCGACAAATGCGATAAGACTGAGCAGGCGCGTTACATGTGGGTTTATAATCCGACGATTGAAAAGTTTGAAAAACAATAACTTTTGGAAAAATTACGTATTTGTTTTAAGAATTAGGAGCATAGGCGCAACTAGGGGGGGGGGGCTAAGCCCTCCCAAAATTCAAGTTAGCCCCCCCAAAATATCCTAATTTTTCGTTATTTTTACCCCCCTCTTACAAAAATTGTTTGAAAACATTTTTTTAGCCCCCCCAAACTTTTGACCCTAGTTGCGCCTATGATTAGGAGGTTGGATTTATAACATTTCAGTATGTAAAATTACAATTAAACAAAAAAATTACATTTAAATTATGTAATTATACACATGTCAAGATAGTATACTTGATTCTTATTATGTAATATCAATATCACTAATATAAACTGTAAAAATACAAAAAAGGTATGTAAAATTACCATTTCAAACAAAAATTACATTTAAATTTTGTAATTTTACAAGTATTATGATAATATACTTGATTGTCTTGTAATATCGCTAATATTAACTGTAAAAATACAGAGAACTTATGGTAAACTATAATTTCACACAACAAATTACATTTAAATTGTGTAATTTTACAAGTATTATGATAAATATACTTGACTGTCATGTAATATCACTAATATGAACTGTAAAAATACAGAAAACGTATGGTAAATTACAATTTCACACAAGAATTACATTTCAATTGTGTAATTTTACACGTATCATGATGATATACTTGATTGTCATGTAATATCTCTAATATCAACTGTAAAAATACAGAGAACGTATGGTAAATTACAATTTCACACAAGAATTACATTTCAATTGTGTAATTTTACACGTATCATGATGATATACTTGATTGTCATGTAATATCTCTAATATCAACTGTAAAAATACAGAGAACGTATGGTAAATTACAATTTCACACAAGAATTACATTTCAATTGTGTAATTTTACACGTATCATGATGATATACTTGATTGTCATGTAATATCTCTAATATCAACTGTAAAAATACAGAGAATGTATGGTTAATTACAATTTCACACAAGAATTACATTTCAATTGTGTAATTTTACACGTATCATGATGATATACTTGATTGTCATGTAATATCTCTAATATCAACTGTAAAAATACAGAGAACGTATGGTAAATTACAATTTCACACAAGAATTACATTTCAATTGTGTAATTTTACACGTATCATGATGATATACTTGATTGTCATGTAATATCTCTAATATTAACTGTAAAAATACAGAGAACGTATGGTAAATTACAATTTCACACAAGAATTACATTTCAATTGTGTAATTTTACACGTATCATGATGATATACTTGATTGTCATGTAATATCTCTAATATCACCTGTAAAAATACAGAGAACGTATGGTAAATTACAATTTCACACAAGAATTACATTTCAATTGTGTAATTTTACACGTATCATGATGATATACTTGATTGTCATGTAATATCTCTAATATCAACTGTAAAAATAAAGATAACGTATGGTAAATTACAATTTTACACAAGAATTACATTTCAATTGTGTAATTTTACATGTATCATGATGATATACTTGATTGTCATGTAATATCTCTAATATCAACTGTAAAAATACAGAGAACGTATGGTAAATTACAATTTCACACAAGAATTACATTTCAATTGTGTAATTTTACACGTATCATGATGATATACTTGATTGTCATGTAATATCTCTAATATCAACTGTAAAAATACAGAGAACGTATGGTAAATTACAATTTCACACAAGAATTACATTTCAATTGTGTAATTTTACACGTATCATGATGATATACTTGATTGTCATGTAATATCTCTAATATCAACTGTAAAAATACAGAGAACGTATGGTAAATTACAATTTCACACAAGAATTACATTTCAATTGTGTAATTTTACACGTATCATGATGATATACTTGATTGTCATGTAATATCTCTAATATCAACTGTAAAAATACAGAGAATGTATGGTTAATTACAATTTCACACAAGAATTACATTTCAATTGTGTAATTTTACACGTATCATGATGATATACTTGATTGTCATGTAATATCTCTAATATCAACTGTAAAAATACAGAGAACGTATGGTAAATTACAATTTCACACAAGAATTACATTTCAATTGTGTAATTTTACACGTATCATGATGATATACTTGATTGTCATGTAATATCTCTAATATTAACTGTAAAAATACAGAGAACGTATGGTAAATTACAATTTCACACAAGAATTACATTTCAATTGTGTAATTTTACACGTATCATGATGATATACTTGATTGTCATGTAATATCTCTAATATCACCTGTAAAAATACAGAGAACGTATGGTAAATTACAATTTCACACAAGAATTACATTTCAATTGTGTAATTTTACACGTATCATGATGATATACTTGATTGTCATGTAATATCTCTAATATCAACTGTAAAAATACAGAGAACGTATGGTAAATTACAATTTTACACAAGAATTACATTTCAATTGTGTAATTTTACATGTATCATGATGATATACTTGATTGTCATGTAATATCTCTAATATCAACTGTAAAAATACAGAGAACGTATGGTAAATTACAATTTCACACAAGAATTACATTTCAATTGTGTAATTTTACACGTATCATGATGATATACTTGATTGTCATGTAATATCTCTAATATCAACTGTAAAAATACAGAGAACGTATGGTAAATTACAATTTCACACAAGAATTACATTTCAATTGTGTAATTTTACACGTATCATGATGATATACTTGATTGTCATGTAATATCTCTAATATCAACTGTAAAAATACAGAGAACGTATGGTAAATTACAATTTCACACAAAAATTATATTTAAATTGTGTAATTTTACAAGTATTATGATAATATACTTGATTGTCATGTAATATCACTAATATGAACTGTAAAAATACAGAGAACGTATGGTAAATTACAATTTCACACAAAAATTACATTTAAATTGTATAATTTTACACGTATCATGATAATATACTTGATTGTCATGTAATATCACTAATATGAACTGTAAAAATACAGAAAACTTGAAGTAAATTACAATTTCACACAAAAATTACATTTAAATTGTGTAATTTTACACGTATTATGATAATATACTTGATTATTATGTAATATCACCAATATGAACTGTAAAAATAAAGAGAACGTATGGTAAATTACAATTTCGTCAAAAAATTACATTTAAATTGTGTAATTTTACACGTATTATGATAATATACTTGATTGTCATGTAATATCACTAATATGAACTGTAAAAATACAGAGAACGTATGGTAAATTACAATTTCACACAAAAATTACATATAAGTTGTGTAATTTTACACGTATCATGATAATATACTTGACTCTTATGTAATATCACTAATCTGAACTGTAAAAATACAGACAACGTATGATAAATTACAATTTCACACAAAAATTACATATAAGTTGTGTAATTTTACACGTGTCATGATAATATACTTGACTCTTATGTAATATCACTAATCCGAACTGTAAAAATACAGACAACGTATGATAAATTACAATTTCACACAAAAATTACATATAAGTTGTGTAATTTTACACGTATCATGATAATATACTTGACTCTTATGTAATATCACTAATCTGAACTGTAAAAATACAGACAACGTATGATAAATTACAATTTCACACAAATTACATATAAGTTGTGTAATTTTACACGTGTCATGATAATATACTTGACTCTTATGTAATATCACTAATCTGAACTGTAAAAATACAGACAACGTATGATAAATTACAATTTCACACAAAAATTACATACAAGTTGTGTAATTTTACACGTATCATGATAATATACTTGACTCTTATGTAATATCACTAATCTGAACTGTAAAAATACAGACAACGTATGATAAATTACAATTTCACACAAAAATTACATTTAAATTGAGTAATTTTACACATGTCATGATAGTATACTTGATTCTTATTATGTAATATCAATATCACTAATATAAACTGTAAAAATACAAAAAAGGTATGTAAAATTACCATTTCAAACAAAAATTACATTTCAATTGTGTAATTTTACACATATCGTGATGATAATATACTTGATTCTAATGTAACATCACTAATATGAACTGTAAAAATACAGAAAACGTGTGGTAAATTACAATTTCACACAATAATTACATTTAAATTGTGTAATTTTACAAGTATTATGATAATATACTTGACGGTCATGTAATATCACTAATATGAACTGTGAAAATACAGAGAACGTATGGTAAATTACAATTTCATACAAAAATTATATTTAAATTGTGTAATTTTACAAGTATTATGATAATATACTTGATTCTTATGTAATATCACTAATCTGAACTGTAAAAATACAGAGAACGTATGTTAAATTATAATTTCACACGAAAATTACATTTAAATTGTGTAATGTTACAAGTATTATGCTAAATATTCTTGTCATGTAATATCACTAATATGAACTCTAACAATACAGAGAACTTATGGTAAATTACAATTTCGCACAAATATTACATTTAAATTGTGCAATTTTACACGTATCAAGATAATATACTTGATTGTCATGTAATATCACTAATATGAACTGTAAAAATACAGAGAACGTATGGTAAATTACAATTTCACACAAAAATTATATATAAGTTGTGTAATTATACACGTATCATGATAATATACTTCACTCTTATGTAATATCACTAATCTGAACTGTAAAAATACAGACAATGTATGGTAAATTACAATTTCACACAAAAATTACATTTAAATTGTGTAAGTTTACACGTATCATGATAATATATTTGATTCTTATGTAATATCACTAATCTGAACTGTAAAAATACAGTGAACGTATGGTAAATTACAATTTCACACAAAAATTACATTTAAATTGTGTAAGTTTACACGTATCATGATAATATATTTGATTCTTATGTAATATCACTAATCTGAACTGTAAAAATACAGTGAACGTATGGTAAATTACAATTTCACACAAAAATTACATTTAAATTGTGTAAGTTTACACGTATCATGATAATATACTTGATTCTTATGTAATATCACTAATATGATCTGTAAAAATTTAGAGAATAAGTATGTAATCACAATTTCTCAGAAAAATTACATTTGAATTGTGCGGTTTTTCACGTATAATTTTAACAGACTTGATATTCTTTAGACGCGGAAAATAAACCTCTTTAAATTGATATTCTTTTCATTCCAATCCGTTATAATGGGAAGCAGGAATTAAAAAAAAAATCTATTTCCTGTTATTTTCCTATGTTCACATATGCGGCCGGTCACCCGAAATAATATGACCTACATGAACTGTAAAAATACAGAGAAGGTATGTAAAATTACAATTTCACGTAAAACTTACATTGCAATTGTGAAATATTACACGTATCATGCTAATATACTTGATTCTTATATAATATTACTAATATAAACTGTAAAAATAAAGAGAACGTATGTAAAATTACAATTTCACATAAAAATTATATTTCAATTGTGTAATTTTACACGTATCATGATAGTATACTTTATTCTTATGTAGTATTACTAATATGTACTGTAAAAATACAGAGGACGTATGTAAAATTACAATTTCACACAAATACTACATAATTGTGTAATTTTACACGTGTAATATACTTAATTCTAATGTAATATCACCAGTATGAACTGTAAAAATACAGAGAACATATGGTAAATTACAATAGGCGTTTTCGAAAATTGATCTGGTAGATGAGCGGTACATACCGCTTTCACCGCTCGCGTTCGAAAATTCAATTGGTAAATTATAACCGCATTCGGAAATTGTACTAAATCTACCAAGCGCATGTACCACCATGTACCAGGTTAACCAAGGTTAACCCAGTGACGTAAAAACAGGTTGTGCAAGTGGTGTTAGGCACCAGGGGGGGCAGAAGGGGGCCCGCAGTTGACCTTGCACCAGGGCCGGTCTTGACTTGGTACGTCACCGGGTTAACCGTTTGTGGATCGACATTTGTAGTCGGTACATCATTCACCGGAGGTTACTTAACCTATCTTTTTTATTTATTAAATTAAATTTTGGCAGTTGTCAACCATTTTATTATCGAATTATCGGATAATCCATTTAATTTAATTAATAAAATGCTATAAAGGTTAAAAAACATAAAGTCAAATTATAACCAAAATACAACAACGATAGACATGTTTCGATCTTATTAGATCTCATCAGTGACGTATAGCTGTGAATTTGGTTATAATTAATTTGACTTTATGTTTTTTAAAAATAACTCGGAATTATCGGATAATCCATTTAATTTTATTAATAAAATGCTATAAAGGTTAAAAAACATAAAGTCAAAATTATAACCAAATTCATAACTATGCATCACTGATGAGATCTAATAAGATAGAAACATGTCTGTCGTTGTTGTATTTTGATTATAATTTGACTTATTTTCGAATTTTTTATAAATAATTTAATTTAATAAGCTAAAATTTTTTGTTTAGTGACAAATCAAACTTCAATAAATAGTTCAAACACTAGGTCCAGTTGGATTTCTGCTAAAATTAAGTTGCTGTTGTGCCATTACAAGAAGAATGAAAATTTGTTCAAGTTTTCAAAGAAGGCTAACAAGTCAATTTGGAAGATTATAGCAAGCAAAATTAATGAAAAACAAAACCATTTTACGGGCGAACAATGCGACTTAAAATTCAGAAATTTCGACTTTTTTACTTAAACTTTAAACTGAAAATGGTAAATTTACATGCAGGGTAATGCAAAAAAGACAGTCATTGCCTCACAACTAACGCAGTTTGATGCTGTTAAAAAAATTGACACGCTGCTTTTTTGAACAATTTTGAAAAACAAAACCTGATTGGTGTGCTACTCGATCCCAGGGGATTAAGTTGGTACTACCAACGACCAATCAGAATGCGTTGTGTGTCCTAAAAAATTGACACGCTGCTTTTTTGAAAAATTTTGAAAAGCAAAACCTGATTGGTGTGCTACTCGGTCCCATGGGGAGATGATTAAGTTGGTACTACCAACAACCAATCAGAATGCATCTAACCAGAGCGTTCGGAAATTCTTTAACCCTCTTTAACCTGTTCCATCTACCGTAGATCGACCGTTTACCGTGCGGTAAACCGGTATATACCTCCCTGATCAATTTTCGAAAACGCCTATTTTCACATAAAATTTATATTTCAATTGTGTAATTTTACACGTATCATGATAGTATACTTTATTCTTATGTAGTATTACTAATATGTACTGTAAAAATACAGAGAAAGTATGTAAAATTACAATTTCACACAAAAATTACATAATTGTGTAATTTTACACGTGTAATATACTTAATTCTAATGTAATATCACTAGTATGAACTGTAAAAATACAGAGAACATATGGTAAATTACAATTTCACATAAAATTTATATTTCAATTGTGTAATTTTACACGTATCATGATGATAATATACTTAATTCTAATGTAACATCACTAGTATGAACTGTAAAAATACAGAGAACGTATGGTAAATTATAATTTCACACAAAAATTACATTTCAATTGTGTAACTTGACATTTAAAGTGCAAGATTTTTAATACATAAATGGATTGTGAAATTATAGAACACGCATGGAAAATTACTGTTTTGATAAGTGATAATACGCATGCAATGCTAAAATTTACATTTAATGATGGCAATGAATACGTTAGAAAAGTTTCTTGATTGATTGGCAATATTACACATGCGGTGCGAAAATTTACATTTAATGAATGGTAATATTACTGAAGAAGTTTGGATAGTTCCTCCTTTGATAAGTAATATTACACATACCTGGCTAAAATTTACATTTAATAATGGTAACGTATTTTGTTAACGGATTATGTGTTTTGTAACTTTACACAATGCATTAGCAATTTTACATACCTTAAATATCATAGTATGTAATATTACTATGATAATAATAATAGTAAAAATCACCTACTATTTATCATGTAATTTTACATAAAAATTTTTTACAGGGCACTCAGTTGTATGAAATACCCAAGAAATCTCTGGAAGAACTTACCATCTGCACAAACTGCCGTGGTAAACATCCCGCCAATTGTCAGGGGGTGTTAGAATCTTCCAATGGATGTGGAGGGCGACACCAACATACCGCTCCCCCCCCCTTGAACAGGATGTTCAACAGATCACAACTTTTCGAATCCAAATGTGTCATAACGCAAATAAGAGACCCAAAAAGGGACCAATCTAAAGTGACAGCCCTCGTATTCGCCTTCATTCTGGCCCGAGTGACCAAGTCGGACAAGACCACGGCTCTGATCAACGAAGTCATATCCAACTTCATTGAATAAAATTAAGTTTTCTTTCTTTTTCAGAAACTGCACTCAGGAACTCCAAATGTCGTGAAAGATGGCCTTCTGAAACTTCAACAAGTACGACCGAACTTCAAGCCTTCGCCTGCAAACATGACCTCGACATCATTCTCGTAAATGAAACTGATGAGACCAATTTTGAAGAAGTTCTTCAAAGCCTCGATCCCAAATTACATAACCCACACCAAAGAAGGGCGACCTGCAATCTACATCAAGAGAAATCTGCATCATAACGTGATCCCAACCTTATCCCCACATGACCTCGAATATTTTATTTATTTTTTGTTTGTTCATTTATTTATAGAAATATCCTTTTTACAACTCCTTAAACATTACAAGCATACAAATTCAAATCCTTGATCATTTTCTGACATTTATAACAGACTTTGTCAAAAATGTTTTGTGCTTCCCCAAGGAAGGAAACGGCTCCAACATTATCGCTGGCGATTTCAACGCCAAACACACCGACTGGAACTTTCGTACCATTAACACCGCAGGACTCCAACTCAAGCCCCTTTTGAGTTTTTGACCCAACTATAATTCGAAGTTGCCACGAAGGCAAGGACGACTTCCAACAAAAAGACGGCGACGTCCTGGACATCGCAATTTTCAAAAATGTCGCTCTTCAACACCACCACCCTGATCAACTGTTTCAAATATCTAGGAGTACAAAGATGACGTTATCTGGTCTCTCCTAAGGTTCGCGATTTTATTTTGCACACGTGTTGTCATGTAACTCAAAATTGTGAGAATCATTTCTTTATTCAAAATAATTCCTAAATCTGAATCAACATAAGTAGATATATCATCGACATTATTGAACCAACTTTGCAGGTGTCCCTTAAAGGCACTGAAAATCCTTAATTTACTTTGATGGTAAGGAAGGGAATTACGGTCGTCTTGCGTTAAATTTTCTCTACGGAAGTGATCATCCGTATACTCACATAAAGTACGTCTCATATCAATCAATCCCACTGTAAGGATTTTTTGAATAACACCATTGTTGGTAACAATAATTGCATGGAATAATTTGCGATCCAGTGGGCAGGTGGGTTGACGCATTTGGGATTGTCTCGTCATAGCCCAGTTCCTGATACATTCTGCGCAAAATATGTGATTACAACAATCAAGAGCACCTATTTCTTGATTGCCTAGTTCGCATGAGCAAATAACGCACATTTTGCTTTCACAATTTGTTTCAGCCATGTCTATTTGGAATGTCGAATTTATTTTATTTATAAATCTAAATTACAACACTTATATAGACAAATTTTTAAGTTGGTACATAAGTCGTGAGTAGATTATCTACCTTTCTTACCCATGACCACTTATTACATATTCCAGCGTTTGTAACGAAAACTGCCCTCTCAGCAGTAACCCATAATGGGAGGATAGACTTAAACATAGACCAGAGTCCGTCGCAATCTTTGTTTGTTTTGTGCTAAGGTTGCACAAAATTCCGTTGAGCTTTTTAAACCAGCTTCTACCAGCTTGTCGTAAACCATACAGTGATATTCGGAGCAGGAGTTGGAGGAGAAATGTTTTGGTTTGGTTAGATGCCGTTACTGGTGGTAATGATACATACGCGGCATAAAAATCCTTATGACACATGGTGGAGGTGCCGGGGGTAGTCAAAACTACCCGGACAAAAAGATCCTCAATGCCTCAAGTTGGCGGATTATTCGAAAAGTTGTAACTTGTAAAAGTTGTCTCTCAAAAAAAAAAATTACTTTTCGGTGTGAGATTTTAAATGCCTTTTTAAACTAAATTTCTGTGAACATTTAAAATCACAAAATTTACACTCGAACGGTTTTTCCCCGGTGTGAGTAAACATATGCTTTTTCAAATTTGATGCTAGTGGAGAATTATAGTCACAAATCTGACAAGAAAACGGCTTCTCTCCGGTGTGAGATTTTAAATGCCTTTTTAAACTTGTTTTATGGGAACATTTATATTCACAAAATTCGCACTCGAACGGCTTCTCGCCGGTATGAGTGAACATGTGCGATTTTAAATTTGCCGCTCGTGTAGCATTATAATCACAAATTTGACAAGCAAACGGTTTCTCTGCGGAATGAGATATTAAATGAAATTTTAAACTTTGTTTATTGGAACATTTATATTCACAAAAGACGCACTCGAACGGTTTCTGTGCGATATGAGAGTTTAAATGCAGTTTTAAATTCGGTTTAGTGGAACTTTTATAGTCACAAAATGTGCACTCGAACGGTTTCTCACCGGAATGTGATTTTAAATGCACTACTAAACTTGATTTATGGGAACATTTGTAGTCACATAATCCGCACCAAAACGGCTTTTCACCGGTGTGAGTAATCATATGCGATTTTAAATTAGATGCCCGTGAACAATTAAAGTCACAAATTTTACAAGAAAACGGTTTTTCTCCGGTATGGGATCTTAAATGCAACTTTAAAGTCGACTTACGTGAACAATTATAACCACAAAAATCGCACTTAAATGGTTTCTCACCGGTGTGAGTAAGTATATGCGATTTTAAATTTGATGCTCGTGAACAATTATAACCACAGATTTTACAAAAAAACATTTTCTCACCTGTATGAATAATTAAATGCGCTTTCAAACGAGATTTATAAGCGCATTTATATTCACATAATTCGCATTTAAACGGTTTTTCGTTTGTGTGAGTACTTAAATGCAATTTTAACGCGCATTTACTGTGTGTTTTATGACCGCAAATGGCACACTCGAATAAATTTAAGCTGTTATCTTTACTTGAAGGCCTCTCTTCTTCATCGTCATCTTCCTTAATGTCAATGGAATGATGCAAATCTTCTAATTTAAATATCACCTCTTCCAAATCTTCTGCTTTAACTTCGATACTACTCCCAAGTGCATCCGGTGGAGCTTGCAATACTTCACCCATTGTTTCCATAATTTCACTATTTAATTTGTCTTGATCATAAAAAATATCATTTACAAAATCACTGGCAAAAGAACGAATTATCGAAATAAAATGGCGACTGACGAATCAGCGAATAAGCACAACGCCAACTCATGATACTATTGGTTGAAATTAGTGATGGGCGCATTCGGAATACATAATCGGAATGATTCCGATTATTAGAATAATCGGATGATTCCGATTATGTCAAAATGGTAATGAAAAATAATCGGATAATTTTTGAATGCGCGCGCAATACGATTCTTGTTTCAGTGTCACTCGTTCAAGAAAAGGAATATTCAATCGAATGCGTAGATTGCGGAATAAATGAAATTTATTCAATATACCTATTATATAATGAATAAATTTCATTTATTCCGATCGTATTTATCGGTCAAACCCCCCATAGCATAACGAAGGATAAAAAAGGTCTAATTTTTTTCCGACCCCCCCCCCACAGGCATTTTTTCGGAATCCCCCCCCTAAATGACCAATGGTTAGCTACGGTACTGCTAATATTAAAATTTTAATGGACGGTTTCCATACGGAACGGAATATAAAATAATCGAATAATATTCCGATTATTTAAATATTCCGGATACCAGCATTCAGATTATTTAAATCCACCGATTATGCCCATCACTAGTTAAAATATAACCAACAGTAACGTCGAATTTTAGCGGGCATTTTTCAAATACATATATTTCAACAGTAACCAGTCTAAACAGTATTTATTTTTGAGTAAATTTGAAAAAAAGAGAAAATACATCGATATAAATGGCGAAGAGATAATCAAAAAATTCTTAGTCAAGAATTGAAAATTTTTTTAATTTCTCGATAATAATGAAATTTTGTTCAAATATTCTGAAACTGCTTGAGAATACTGATTATGGTCCAGTTAAGACAGGAAAAATAGCCAAAAAATTCTAAGCCAAAAATTGCGTTAAATATTTAAATGATTTTTGACTTCGATGCGATTTTTAATTTCTCGATAAAAATGAAATTTTGTTCAAATATTCTGAAACTGCTTGAGAATACTGATTATGGTCCAAGTAAGACAGGAAAAAGAGCCAAAAAATTCTAAGCCAAAAATTGCGTTAAATATTAGATGATTTTTGACTTCGGTGCGATTTTCAATTTCTCGATAAAAATGAAATTTTGTTTAAATATTCTGAAATTGCTTGAAAATACTGATTGTGGTCCAGTTAAAACAGCAAAAATAACCAAAAACTTCTAAGCCAAAAATTGCGTTAAATATTAGATGATTTTTGACTTCGGTGCGATTTTCAATTTCTCGATAAAAATGAAATTTTGTTTAAATATTCTGAAATTGCTTGAAAATACTGATTGTGGTCCAGTTAAAACAGCAAAAATAACCAATAACTTCTAAGCCAAAAATTGCGTTAAATATTAGATGATTTTTGACTTCGGTGCGATTTTCAATTTCTCGATAAAAATGAAATTTTGTTCAAATATTCTGAAATTGCTTGAAAATACTGATTGTGGTCCAGTTAAAACAGCAAAAATAACCAAAAACTTCTAAGCCAAAAATTGCGTTAAATATTAGATGATTTTAGACTTCGATGAGATTTTTAATTTCTCGATAAAAATGAAATTTTGTTCAAATATTCTGAAACTGCTTGAGAATACTGATTATGGTCCAGTTAAGACAGGAAAATTAGCCAAAAAATTCTAAGCCAAAAATTGCGTGAAATATTAGATGATTTTGACTTTGGTGCGATTTTTAATTTCTCCATAAAAATGAAATTTTGTTCAAATATTATGAAACTGCTTGAGAATACTGATTGTGGTGCAGTTAAAACAGGAAAAATAACCAAAAAATTCTAAGCCGAAAATTGCGTTAAATATTAGATGATTTTAGACTTCGGTGCGATTTTCAATTTCTCGATAAAAATGAAATTTTGTTCAAATAATCTGAAATTGCTTGAAAATACTGATTGTGGTCCAGTTAAAACAGCAAAAATAACCAAAAACTTCTAAGCCAAAAATTGCGTTAAATATTAGATGATTTTAGACTTCGATGCGATTTTTAATTTCTCGATAAAAATTAAATTTTGTTCAAATATTCTGAAACTGCTTGAGAATACTGATTATGGTCCAGTTAAGACAGGAAAATTAGCCAAAAAATTCTAAGCCAAAAATTGCGTGAAATATTAGATGATTTTGACTTTGGTGCGATTTTTAATTTCTCCATAAAAATGAAATTTTGTTCAAATATTATGAAACTGCTTGAGAATACTGATTGTGGTCCAGTTAAAACAGGAAAAATAACCAAAAAATTCTAAGCCGAAAATTGCGTTAAATATGAGATGATTTTAGACTTCGGTGCGATTTTCAATTTCTCGATAAAAATGAAATTTTGTTCAAATAATCTGAAATTGCTTGAAAATACTGATTGTGGTCCAGTTAAAACAGCAAAAATAACCAAAAACTTCTAAGCCAAAAATTGCGTTAAATATTAGATGATTTTAGACTTCGATGCGATTTTTAATTTCTCGATAAAAATTAAATTTTGTTCAAATATTCTGAAACTGCTTGAGAATACTGATTATGGTCCAGTTAAGACAGGAAAATTAGCCAAAAAATTCTAAGCCAAAAATTGCGTGTAATATTAGATGATTTTGACTTTGGTGCGATTTTTAATTTCTCCATAAAAATGAAATTTTGTTCAAATATTATGAAACTGCTTGAGAATACTGATTGTGGTCCAGTTAAAACAGGAAAAATAACCAAAAAATTCTAAGCCGAAAATTGCGTTAAATATGAGATGATTTTAGACTTCGGTGCGATTTTCAATTTCTCGATAAAAATGAAATTTTGTTCAAATATTCTGAAATTGCTTGAAAATACTGATTGTGGTCCAGTTAAAACAGCAAAAATAACCAAAAACTTCTAAGCCAAAAATTGCGTTAAATATTAGATGATTTTAGACTTCGATGAGATTTTTAATTTCTCGATAAAAATTAAATTTTGTTCAAATATTCTGAAACTGCTTGAGAATACTGATTATGGTCCAGGTAAGACAGGAAAAAGAGCCAAAAAATTCTAAGCCAAAAATTGCGTTAAATATTAGATGATTTTTACTTCGGTGCGATTTTTAATTTCTCCATAAAAATTAAATTTTGTTCAAATATTCTGAAACTGCTTGAGAATACTGATTATGGTCCAGTTAAGACAGGAAAAATAGCCAAAAAATTCTACGCCAAAAAAAGTTAAATAAGAACTTATAAAATTGTCATGGGAACCGATACGATAAAAACATGATATATCGGAGTTGGTTGCTGTTGCGGCTAGACCACACAAAAATTTGTTAAATTTACCATACCAGCTTCTTTCGTCTTTGTTTCCATTTTGTAATTTCTTCACCATATCTTCTGCTTTCTTACCAATAATGGTGGTATCTTGGGGAGAAATAATATTGAGAATTTCAGGCAATTGGTATACAAAAGAAATTTTTTATTAATAATTAATTTATTAATGTTCACTTTTCCTGGGCCCATAACCTGTTACAAAGTTGACAAGTACATTTTTAAATGAACAACAGAACACAACATATTATGATATTTTGGACTATTATTGCAATTTTTACAAGATACAAAGTTTTAAAAATATAAACAAAATTTATTTTATGATTTATTATTATTAAAATAATTTATTACAGTTTCGAAATTCTTAAACAAAAATTATTATCCCTTCAAAAATGGCCCCTTGGCATTATGATATTTTTGGATTGTTCACAGGTTTAAAATTATTATCATTAAAGTTTCATAACTTCCAATAAAAATTTTTATTTTTACCCATACCTTTTTTTTTAAAGTTTCTTTAAGAATGTTGATGCATATTTACAGTCACAAATTTGAAAATAAAACGGTTTCTCGCCTGTATGAGTTTTTAAACGCCTTTTTATTAAATAAGGTTTTAAGGAAATTTTACAGGCACAAATTTTACAAGAAAACGATTTCTCTCCGTTATGAGTTTCTAAATTTTCTTTTAAGGAAAATTTATGGTGACATAAATTTAAAGGCAACGATTCCTCTTCGGTATGAGTTTTTAAATGGCTATCTAAATTTGACTTCTTCGAACATTTATAGTCACAAATTGTGCACTCAAAGGATTTCTTTCTGGTATGAGTTTTTATATGTTTTTTTAAACATGTTTTTTGAGTACATTTATACTCACAAAATTTGCACTTAAATGGTTTCTCGCCAGCGTGAGTACACATTATATGCTTTCTTAATTTTGTTTTTAGAGTACATTTATAGCCACAAATTCCACAAGAAAAGGATTTCTCGACAGGGTGAACTTTTAAATGCAATCCTAATGCGCGTTTATCTGTCTTATATTTGTTGGGATCTTTCTCTACTTCATGGTCCTCTTCCTTAATGTCAATGGAATGATGCAAATCCTCGATATTAAATTTAACTTCTTCCAAATTTTCTGTTTTTATTTTCATACCACTCCCAAGGAAATCCTGCATAGTTTCAAAAACTTCACACTTAGTTTCCATAGCTAACTATGGAACTATATTTCACTAATTTACAAAATCACTGGACGAAAAAAAGAAAAATCGATATAAAATGGCGATTGACAAATGACAACATCTCAAAGCGATATTGCTATTGGTTGAAATATAACCAATAGTAGCTTCGAATTTTTGCGGGGAATTTAAATTGCTTCGAATTGAGGGTAAATTATGGAACCAGAGATTCAATGATAACAACAAGAATGTAATAAACATAGGAAAAATATTGAAAAAAAACCTTAGCAGTAAATTGCCTTAGATTTAAGGTTATTTTCATTTCGTGTGAATATTTTTTATTTAAAGGGTCTGACCGGTTAAGGGCCAGTTCTACCAACTCTGGTTAAATAGTTTAATCACGGTTAGTTGGTTAAGTTGGTTATTTTGATCAAGACAACATATTCAAATATTAATCTCTTAAGTAATAAGTAATTAATAAAAGATAATCGGATACATTTCTCTATATAAGTCAGGATTATTCATTATAAGATATACAAACAAAATTTAAAGCTATTCAAATCTTTGGTAAGTACTTGATTGCAAACCAAATAATAAAAAATGAATTTTTTTCGAGGATTATTCTCTAACGAATGTGGTCAGACGAATCCCCTAGTACAATTAGCTGGTCATGCAAGACAAGGTCTTGCACACCAAGAAAGAGTGAGTCAAAATAATTCACAATACGGTCCAATTCCACCTCAAACTTTCCGAATGGAACAGTTGTTCAAGCAAATTCAGTTAAATGAACCTATGCGAACTGTAAGGCCGGTCATGCACAATGAATTACCCGATTGTTGGGCAGCCGAATATCAACAAGAAATGAGTCGCCAATTTGCTTCGGCTACACAGAATCAACATCATTATAACTCCATGTTGCCTAACCAGCAAATGCATAATCCTTACCAACAAATGGTTAATCCTTACCAACCAGTGGCTTATCCTTACCAACAAATGCATCATCCTAACCAACAAATGCATCATCCTAACCAACAAATGCATCATTCTCACCAACAAATGCAACATCCTAACCAACAAATGCATCATTCTCACCAACAAATGCATCATCCTAACCAACAAATGCATCATCCTAACCAACAAATGCATCATTCTCACCAACAAATGCATTATTCTCAACAACAAATGGATGATTATTACCCACAAACGATTGATCCTTACCAACTAATGGATTATCTTGACCAACAACATCAGCAGACACAACATCAACAACAAAGGCATGTAGATATTAATTGCCCGATTGAAACGAAAGAAGAAACAAAACAAAACCACATTGAACAAGACAAATCTGAACCCAAGCCGCTGCGAGTTTATGGGAAAGAAAATTCCGCCAAAGTTGAAGATAACGTGGATAAACCCAATCTGAACGATCCCAAAATCTTTAATGATTTTATGAATGCGTATATCCGTAAATCTACCGCGTGGGGAAAAAAGCATACCCAAATTTCAGAAGCCGAACTACGGACAGCAGGTTACACATTTAGCAAAAATCAAGGTGTGTCTGGTTTTAAAGAGGGTGACCTTTCGAATAATTTACTTTGGTATGAAGCAGCTGTTCAGAAAAACACTAAATGTTCTATTAATTGGCTATTATTATGCGAGTCCTTGTATCGAGTCGAAGACACACATAAGGTGTTGCGCGCAACAAAAGAACTGATGGAACTAAAACCTCAGGATGGCACGCTACATTTATCCATGGCAAGCGCGTACGATTTAAACAACTGCGCGTATCAAACTTGTCACTCGCTGGTGAATTGGTTACAATGTCATCAAGATTATTGGAACGTAATTCCGAAAAATTTTAAAATGAAGGAAATGGATCCTAAGGAAAGCACGGAATTAGACGACGGTATCCTCAAGTCCGTCGTGAAAATGTTTCTGAAAGCGGCACAACGTGATTGTGATAATCCTGACCAATATGTGCAGTGGGGTTTAGGAGTATTGTGCAAACTTTCGGGAGAATACGATAAAGCAGTGGATTGCCAAAGGCTTGTCACCTCAAACGTTTACGGCCACAGAATAGGAGGTCACGAATTCGATTTGGGGATGTATTTGTTTTTAGCTGGCAGGCACGCGGAAGCTATTCAGACCTTTGAAAGAATAGCCAATACTAAAGACCAAACAGTGCAAGTTAACGCTCATCTTAAAATCGGCTTTACCTACATGTATTTGAATGATTACAGCAATGCAATTAAATCTTTCGGAAAAGCACATGAAATGAGCTCTGCAGACAATATAGAGTATGTTGAAGCATGGTTATCTGCATGTCATGATCTGTTAGGTAATGGGCAAAAATTAACTTTGTTAAAATAAGAATCTTTATAAAAATTTAATAAATAATATTGATTATATTTAGAAGTAACTTTTTTTCTCTTTGCAATATATTTTTCATAAAAACTAAAATTCGTTCAATTATTCAGGAACTTCATACTATTTATACACAGATAATAAATAAACATTTACAAACATGGTCAGTGCATACTATGCTATTTTGTAATTCCCTTGTCATCTTTTTAATGTAGGTTATTGTGACAAATATTGTAAAACTATTTAAATTAGTTCCTTATTTATATTGTAATGTCTACACCTTTTCCACCAGTAATTCAGAAATCGTTAATTGTAATTCAGAAACCGTCAGTTGATATTCAGAAATTGTCAAATGAAATTCAGAAACCGTTAAATTAATTTTAATTTTTTAAATGAAAGGGCTCCATAAAAACTAAAAAAAAAACAACAATATTTTAATGGTTTTAAAATAATTTATTCATATTATAGAAAAAATAAGAAATACAGCATAAATCATGTCACAGCAATATGTTAAATCAAACTTCATCAAATAACTTAGCGGCCGACTGGCATATCGTCCATTGCTAAGGCTGTCGCTTGATGTATTGCAGACCCAAGCGCAAAGAAAGATGAGAGGGTGGAGCTAATGCGTAGAAACCAAAACTCTTACAATCGTTTCTGAATTATCATTTGACAAATCTGAATTAAAATTGATGATTTCTGAATATCATTTGACAAATCTGAATTACAATTGACCATTTCTGAATATCATTTGACAAATCTGAATTACAATTGATGATTTCTGAATATCAGTTGACAAATCTGAATTACAATAATTGATAATTTCTGAATATCATTTGACAAATCTGAATTACAATTGATGATTTCTGAATATCAGTTGACAAATCTGAATTACAATTGAAGATTTCTGAATATCATTTGACAAATCTGAATTAAAATTGAAGATTTCTGAATATCATTTGAAAAATCTGAATTGCAATTGATGATTTCTGAATATCAGTTGACAAATCTGAATTACAATTGAAGATTTCTGAATATCATTTGATAAATCTGAATTAAAATTGATGATTTCTGAATATCAGTTGACAAATCTGAATTAAAATTGAAGATTTTTGAATATCATTTGACAAATCTGAATTACAATTGAAGATTTCTGAATATCAGTTGACAAATCTGAATTACAATTGAAGATTTCTGAATATCATTTGACAAATCTGAATTACAATTGAAGATTTCTGAATATCATTTGACAAATCTGAATTACAATTGATGATTTCTGAATATCAGTTGACAAATCTGAATTACAATTGAAGATTTCTGAATATCATTTGACAAATCTGAATTAAAATTGAAGATTTCTGAATATCATTTGAAAAATCTGAATTGCAATTGATGATTTCTGAATATCAGTTGACAAATCTGAATTACAATTGAAGATTTCTGAATATCATTTGATAAATCTGAATTAAAATTGATGATTTCTGAATATCAGTTGACAAATCTGAATTAAAATAGAAAATTTTTGAATATCGTTTGACAAATCTGAATTAAAATTGATGATTTCTAAATATCAGTTGACAAATCTGAATTACAATTGAATATTTCTGAATATCATTTGACAAATCTGAATTAAAATTGATGATTTCTGAATATCAGTTGACAAATCTGAATTACAATTGAAGATTTCTGAATATCATTTGACAAATCTGAATTAAAATTGATGATTTCTGAATATCAGTTGACAAATCTGAATTACAATTGAAGATTTCTGAATATCATTTGACAAATCTGAATTAAAATTGATGATTTCTAAATATCAGTTGACAAATCTGAATTACAATTGAAGATTTCTGAATATCATTTGACAAATCTGAATTAAAATTGTGATTTCTGAATATCAGTTGACAAATCTGAATTACAATTGACGATTTCTGAATATCATTTGACAAATCTGAATTACAATAATTGATGATTTCTGAATATCAGTTGACAAATCTGAATTACAATTGACGATTTCTGAATATCAGTTGACAAATCTGAATTATAATTGACGATTTCTGAATAGCAGTTGACAAATCTGAATTACAATTGATGATTTCTGAATATCAGTTGACAAATCTGTATTACAATTGACGATTTCTGAATAGCAGTTGATCTTTTCTGAATTACAACTGCAAAAGGTGTGTAGTAAATTTAACCTTAATATTACATTTCCTGTCTGAGTCGACACATATTTTTTACTTTGTTATACTTATTTTGTCTACACATATTTTTTAAATGTTACACTTAATTTGTTTATTAAATATAATTATTCATGATTGAAATTACCAATGCCTATTTTTTAATTTTAAAAACTACTACATTGCGAATTTTGATTAAAATTTTTTTAAAAAAATTAAAATTTGTTCAAATATTCTAGAACTTCATGAAAATACTAACATTAATATCATAAGCATTGGAAAAATAACGAAAAAAATCTCAGCCGTAAATAGGATTAGTTTTAAGCATAGGCCCAATTAGGGGGGGGAGCTAAGCCCCCCAAAATATCCCAATTTTTCGTTATTTTTACCCCCTCCCTTAAAAAATTGTTTGAAAACATTTTTTTAGCCCCCCCCCCCAAACTTTTGACCCTAGTTGCGCTATTTTGGTTATTTTGAATTCATTCCAATTTTTAATTTTTAATAAATTTTTTGATAAAAATTAAAATTTGTTCAAATATTCTGAAACGTGATGGAAATATTAGTACTCTTATAATAAAGAGAGAAAAAATAAGGAAAAAATTCTAAACCGTAAACTGACTGAGATTTAAGGTTATTTTGAATTCATTGCGATTTTTGATTTAAATTTTTTTATAAAAATTAAAATTTGTTCAAATATTCTGAAACTTGATAGAAATATTATTATTATATAATCAGCACTACAGGCCTAGAAGGCCCATGGCTTAGTGGCTATACTAGCCCACATCTTCCCACTCTCAACCAGATATCTCTGTCTAATCTGTTCCAGAAACTTTACATGTATGACGCAGCCGCATTCACGGTAATGACGTCGATACAACAGATCCTGTACAGATAACACCAACAGTGTTTGGATGTCCACTGGAAGGCCGAGCTAAGAAATTCTGTACGGTCCGCGATTTGAACCCAGAATTTCCGCTCCGTAACTCAACCACCGGTCACATCACTCCACCGCTGGAGTGAAACTTGATAGAAATATTAGTACTCTTATAATAAACAGAGCAAAAATAAGGAAAAAATTCTAAATAGTAAACTGACTGAGATTTAAGGTTATTTTGAATTCATTCCAATTTTTGATAGTAAATTTTTTTTTATAAAAATTAATATTTGTTCAAATATTCTGAAACTTCATAGAAATATTAGTACTCTTATAATAAACCGAGGAAAAATACGGAAAAAATTCTAAATAGTAAACTGACTGAGATTTAAGGTTATTTTTAATTCATTCCAATTTTTGATTTTTAGTAAATTTTTTAATAAAAATTAAAATTTGTTCAAATATTCTGAAACTTCATAGAAATATTAGTATTCTTATAATAAACAGAGGAAAAATACGGAAAAAATTCTAAATAGTAAACTGACTGAGATTTAAGGTTATTTTGAATTCATTCCAATTTTTGATTTTTAGTAAATTTTTTAATAAAAATTAAAATTTGTTCAAATATTCTGAAACTTCATAGAAATATTAGTACTCTTATTATAAACAGAGGAAAAGTACGGAAAAAATTCTAAATAGTAAACTGACTGAGATTTAAGGTTATTTTAAATTCAACCCAATTTTTGAATTTTAGTAAATTTTTTATAAAAATTAAAATTTGTTCAAATATTCTGAAACTTCATAGAAATATTAGTACTCTTATAATAAACAGAGGAAAAATAAGGAAAAAATTCTAAACCGTAAACTTACTGAGATTTAAGGCTATTTTGAATTCATTGCGATTTTTGATTTAAATATTTTTATAAAAATTAAAATTTGTTCAAATATTCTGAAACTTGATAGAAATATTCTGAAACTTGATAGAAATATTAGTACTCTTATAATAAACCGAGGAAAAATACGGAAAAAATTCTAAATAGTAAACTGACTGAGATTTAAGGTTATTTTAAATTCATCCCAATTTTTGAATTTTAGTAAATTTTTTATAAAAATTAAAATTTGTTCAAATATTCTGAAACTTCATAGAAATATTAGTACTCGTATAGTAAACAGAGGAAAAATAAAGAAAAAATTCTAAACCCTAAACTGACTGAGATTTAAGGTTATTTTGAATTCATTGCGATTTTTGATTTAAATTTTTTTATAAAAATTAAAATTTGGTCAAATATTCTGAAACTTGATAGAAATATTAGTATACTCTTATAATAAACCGAGGAAAAATACTGAAAAAATTCTAAATAGTAAACTGACTGAGATTTAAGGTTATTTTAAATTCATCCCAATTTTTGAATTTTAGTAAATTTTTTATAAAAATTAAAATTTGTTCAAATATTCGGAAAAGTTCATAGAAATATTAGTACTCGTAGAGTAAACAGAGGGAAAATAAAGAAAAAATTCTAAACCCTAAACTGACTGAGATTTAAGGTTATTTTGAATTCACTGCGATTTTTGATTTAAATTTTTTTATAAAAATTAAAATTTGTTCAAATATTCTGAAACTTGATAGAAATATTAGTACTCTTATAATAAACCGAGGAAAAATACGGAAAAAATACTAAATAGTAAACTGACTGAGATTTAAGGTTATTTTAAATTCAACCCAATTTTTGAATTTTAGTAAATTTTTTATAAAAATTAAAATTTGTTCAAATTTCTGAAACTTCATAGAAATATTAGTACTCGTATAGTAAACAGAGGAAAAATAAAGAAAAAAATTCTAAACCCTAAACTGACTGAGATTTAAGGTTATTCTGAATTCACTGCGATTTTTGATTTAAATTTTTTTATAAAAATTAAAATTTGTTCAAATATTCTGAAACTTTAATTAAATACTAAAACGACTATAATAAAAACAGGAAAAATAACGAAAAACATCTCAGCCGTAAATGGGCTTACATTTAAGGTTATTTTGATTTCAGTATGATTTTTGAATTGCAATTTTTTTATAAAAATTAAATTTTGTTCAAATATTCTATAACTGTAAGAAAATACGAACAATAATATAATAAACACAGAAAAATTAACGAAAAAATTCTTAACCGTAAATTGGTTAATTTTAAGGTTCTTTTGGTTTGATGTGAAAAATTTTTGATTTCTTGAAAATCAAAATAAAATTTTGTTCAAATATTCTAGAACTTCATGAATATACTAACATTAATATGATAAACATTGGAAAAATAACGAAAAAAATCTCAGCCGGAAATGGGATTAGTTTTAAGGTTATTTTGATTTCAGTGAGATTTTTGAATTACATTTTTTGATAAAAATTAAAATTTGTTAAAATATTCTGAAACTTCACAGAAATATTAGTACTCATATAATAACCAGAGGAAAAATAAGGAAAAAATTCTAAACCGTAAACTGACTGAGATTTATGGTTATTTTGAATTAATTGCGATTTTTGATTTAAATTTTTTGATAAAAATTAAAATTTGTTCAAATATTCTGAAACTTGATTTAAATACTAAAACGACTATAATAAACACAGGAAAAATAATGAAAAAAATCTCAGCCGCAAATGGGCTTACATTTAAGGTTATTTTGAATTCAGTGAGATTTTTTAATTAAATTTTTTTATAAAAATTAAATTTTGTTCAAATAACCTAGAACTGTAAGAAAATACTAACAATAATATAATAAACACAGGAAAATTAACGAAAAAATTCCTAAAATTACCCCTTGGCAATTGGAAGTTTATTGTAAATATAAAATTAAAAAGTTTCAAAATTATTAAACAAACAAGTTTATATTATTTTTATCTCTCCTCTCAAAAATTACCCATTAAAAAAACGACTATTTTTATGAGGAAAAAAGTTAACCATAGCCAAAACTTCCATTACTGGAGAGGTCTATGGTCGAGGAGTGGACCAGGGTTGGCTGAATACCTGGATAGGATGTTTTGTTATATTAACCCTTCATTGCATGACTTTTTTTTGCCTTAAAAACAATATTTTTGTGTTTATTGTGGTTTTCTGATATATGGAAAAATATTAAAAAAAATATTTCTTGCAAGGAATTTTTATTATCGATTAAAATTATGTTCATTTTTTTGATTTTCGAATAAGTACTGAATTTTTTCTTTTACACTAATTTGCAAATAAATTAAATAAATGTGTTAATCAATACCTTTCTAAACTAAATATCACTTCACAACAATAAAAAAAAAATTTTAAACGAAAATAATTAATAAATCAAAACGGATTAACAAGCAATCACACTAGATGCACGACTACGAATGAGTAATTTGCTAAAATCTGCTTATCTTTTGAAATGTATACTTTTTGCACGTGCTAGCAAGAATCCCACATATATCGTCGCATTGTTTCAATAAAAATGCATAAAAAAGTCAAAAAATTCGCGCTCAAACATTTTCTCTCGTCGGTAGAAGTCTTTAAATTTGATTTAAGGAAAATTTACAGTCACAATCATCACACTCAAGCTGTTTCTCCCTGGCATGAGCTTTTAAATGCCTTTTTAAATTTGATGCATGTGTAGATTTATAGTCACAAATTTGACAAAAATAGGGTTTCTCCCCGGTATGGGAACTTAAATGCGCTTTTAAATGTGACTTTAGGGTAAATTTAGAGTCACATAATTCGCACTGGAACGGCTTCTCGCCGGTATGACTTTTTAAATGCCTTTTTAAATTCGATGCTTGTGTAGATTTATAACCACAGATTTTACATGAAAACGATTTTTCTCCGGTATGAGTTTTTATATGATCTGTTAAATGTGAGCTCTGTGAACATTTATGGTCACAAAATTTGCACTCAAACGGTTTCTCGCCGGTGTGAGTAAACAAATGAGTTTTTAAAGTTGATTTTTGTTTACATTTATAGCCACATATTTCACAAGAAAAGCGTTTCTCGACGGCGTGAGCTTTGAAATCCAATTTCAATGCGCGAGCTTTCTCTTTTTCATTGTCCTCTTCTTTAATGTCAATAGAATAATGCAAAACTTCTAAATCTTCTGTTTTTATTTTGATATCATCCCCAAGTGCATTCTGTGGAATGTGCATAACTTCACCCGTAGTTTCCATTATCACTTTTCACAATTTAATAATTAATTACATTGCTTTAAAATTTTATACTAGCCTTTTACCAAATCACTGGCCGAAGATTAATTTTATAATCTGTATAAAATGGCGACTGAAGTGTAACGTCATCAGCAACATATAACCAATAGCAACCACAAAGTTTTGCGGGAAATTTAAATTACACAGTCTTGCGGAATGGTGAAAAGAGAGGTGCGAATAGTTAAACAAAAATCTTATTTAATTAAATTTAATTACCCTCTCAAAAATTACCCTTTGCAACTAAAAGTTTTATTATTATTTTTGGAATATTCACAAGTTCTATTTTAATATACCTAATTAAAGAGTTTCAAATTTTTTAAACCTGTAACGAATTTTTGCATTTGTTACGTGGTTCTACTTTTCATTTCGTTTCACGACATTCATAAATCCGACCCTGCATTTTGTTGTGCGATAACAGAGCCTTTGGCGTGCAACTTCCACAATAGTGGACGTACAGAATTTGGTTGATGTGGAACATCTGGAGGTAAGAAAGGCTCTTTTATACGCAAACTACTACGTAGTTTGATAAGCCTGATAACATTCGACTTTATTCGGTTAGCGACGTGTTTTGTTGTTGTTTATCAGAACTTGGAGTTGACGACCGTAGTTGTTGTTTTGGATGACGAGTGTGGAATTCCCTTGTTTTCTGGATGGTCCAATCTTGCTTATCAATTCCAAGACCATCTTTCTCACGGTCTTGCTAACATCAGATCTACTAGCTGTGTTTTGTGTGTCGCGAGTTTCGATCAAGTGTATCCTGTGTAAAATTAACAAGTGTTCCAAATTTTCATCTTTCCTCACGTTGTAAAATGATTGGATGGAAACGCTTGTCACCATCAAGTTTTGAAACAAATCTAAAGTAGTTTTGAATCAAAACCAAGGAACTTTTCATACAAAATGTAGGCTTCTCAATTTTATTCCTAATATAGAGCGTTTTCAAAAAGGTGGAAATCTCTTACAACATTTTCAAATTTAAAAAATGGAATATAATTTGAACAAGTGAACTTTATTGTCAGAACAATTTTGCCTCTCAAATTTATTTTCCCGCTTAAATGTAAATAAATGAGATTAAATTAATATTATTGAATACTTTTTAGTATTTATTTAAAATTTTGATTGCTGTGTAAACAAAATTCATATCTGTCGAATATTTGAAGAAGGTAGATTAGATTAACCCGCTTTAAACACATCAAAAAGAGAAAATTATGTGTTTGGACTTATAAATTGAAATAAACGCGTCGTCTCATCTGTTTGATTGAAAATTTTTTCCCAAATAACCTTGTAATTTTGGAAAAATGAATTTTAATTATGATGCTTATCCACAGCTTCCTCACTGTCAAAATCCATGTACGGTTAACGGTTATGGATGGCGCGGGAACGGATTTGGGTGGCAGTTAGACCCTCTCAAATGGGCCGGTGTTAGTACCAAAAGTGAAGAGGTGATCGAGGAACCAGTTATTACATCCCAAAAAGTTGATGGATCTACTGCGTGGGTAAGAAATTTATTTTCTATTTTAATTTGTTTCTTACTAATTAAATTAACCGAGAGGATTTTTCACTCATCGAATGTCTACTTGCTGACCCCATGTAATCTTGTAAATCTTTAATATTTCCCTAGTTTCGGAATTAACGATGTAAAAATCGTCTATATTCTGTGGTTTAGAATCCACGTTAAGCTGTAGGTCCCCTGTCCCATGTAATCTTGTAAATCTTTAATATTTCCCTAGTTTCGGAATTAACGATGTAAAAATCGTCTATATTCTGTGGTTTAGAATCCACGTTAAGCTGTAAGTCCCCTGTCCCATGTAATCTTGTAAATCTTTAATATTTCCCTAGTTTCGGAATTAACGATGTAAAAATCGTCTATATTCTGTGGTTTAGAATCCACGTTAAGCTGTAGGTCCCCTGTCCCATGTAATCTTGTAAATCTTTAATATTTCCTAGTTTCGGAATTAACGATGTAAAAATCGTCTATATTCTGTGGTTTAGAATTCACGTTAAGCTGTAAGTCCCCTGTCCCATGTAATCTTGTAAATCTTTAATATTTCCCTAGTTTCGGAATTAACGATGTAAAAATCGTCTATATTCTGTGGTTTAGAATCCACGTTAAGCTGTAGGTCCCCTGTCCCATGTAATCTTGTAAATCTTTAATATTTCCCTAGTTTCGGAATTAACGATGTAAAAATGGTCTATATTCCGTGGTTTGGAATCCACGTTAAGCAGTAGGTCCCCTGTATCCGTCAAATATGTTCAAAACGTAATGGACACATGCCGGGAAAACTGCAAATTTACATTAAATAGTAGATATCTACTAATTAAATTTAATTTACTAATTTTAACCTTTTCTTTTTCATGTTATTAGTTTTCGACTCTTTCTTCATTTTGGGTGAGTATTTCTGTTAGTGGTTCTATTGATCATCTACGCTTTACCATAACAATTTTTTGCCCTGGCTAACTTTTGCGGTAGGTCCCGCCCTTAATTAAGCCTTATTTCAAGTATTTACGTCAACCGCACGTACCATCAACAAAATGCGACAACTATGCGATTCTTCGCATAATCCTCATATTATACGTTTGCCCAATGCGATGGAACTTAAAATTGTCATGGTATATTTCCAATCCTAAATTGCTTCCTCCAACTTCCCTTTCCAATGAACTACTATTTTTCCGGTATAGGACATTTGAACGCAGCCGTTTGAACGCAGGGACGTTTGAACGCAGGGACGTTTGAACGCAAGGACGTTTGAACGCAGGGAGGATTGAACGCGAGGCCGTTTGAACGCGAGACCGTTTGAACGCAGGGACGTTTGAACGCGAGGAAGTTTGAACGCGAGGCCGTTTGAACGCAGGGACGTTTGAACGCGAGGACGTTTGAACGCAGGACGTTTGAACGCAGGGACGATTGAACGCGAGCAATTAGATAGGTACTTAATTTGATAATTGGATTAGGTACCGACCTTTTAATGACCTTCTCTTAAAAAAAGTCGTTTCCTAACACTAACCTAGCCTCGACCGGTGGATCTACCTTTTAATGACCTTCTCTTTAAAAAAAAGTCTTTAAATAGAAGTCGATTCCTAACACTAACCTAACCTCGACCGGTGGATCTACCTTTTGCCCTAATTTGGTCATAATAAAGTGCGTCGTTAATAAGTCGATGGAAGGTGCAATTTCTCGCGTTCAAACGTCTCTGCGTTCAATCGTCTCTGTGTTCAAACGGCCGCGTTCAAATGTCCTGCTCCGTATTTTTCAGTTCGGTGAAACCAATTCTGGGTCGACATTCCATCGAGAACCCCAAGATTTTTACGACCTGAGGGAGGAATGTTTACAAAATGGAACTTTGTTCGAGGATCCCGATTTTCCTGCAAACGATGGACAATATAAATGGTTAAGACCAGGGGTTTGTTAGAAACAAAATATTTTTGGAACTTTAATTTTGTAATTTTCACTTTTAGGAAATTGTAGATAAACCGCAGTTGTTTTTTGAGGGATATTCCAGGTTCGACGTCATCCAGGGCAAATTGCGGGACTGCTGGCTGCTCGCCGCAATGGCAAGCCTGACGTTGAATCGTCGCCTGTTCTTCCAAATTGTGCCTGACGATCAAGGATTTGAAGAAAATTATGCCGGAATATTCCATTTTCGGTAAGGAACCAAAAACTGATTTTTCTTCTTGACGAACTTTTTCTGCAGATTCTGGCATTATGGAGAATGGATAGAGGTAGTTATAGATGATCGCCTTCCAACTTACGATGGAAAACTAATTTATTTAAGTTCAAACGAAAAAAACGAATTTTGGAGTGCTCTCCTGGAAAAAGCTTACGCCAAGTACCTTTCTTCCCTGAGAGTTTGGACACTGTTAAACAAAATTTGTTTGTAGGTTAAACGGATCATATGAAGCCTTAACGAGTGGTTCCACCTGTGAAGCTATGGAAGACTTCACGGGAGGAGTGACGGAAATGTACGAAATGAAGGCGATATCACCGAATCTCTTCAAAATTTTACTTAACGCGTTCGAAAGAGGCTCTCTGATGAGTGGATCCCTTGAGGTAAATAAACACCACGTTTGGTTTCGGCTTGATTCCAATTGAGATTTGTTTTTAGCCCGACCCTAACGTTTCGAATGCGCATACACCTGAAGGTTTAATTAGAGGTCACGCTTACAGCATTACGCAGGTGAAGGAGGTCGACATCCAAACCCCAAATTTTAAGGAAAAAATTCCTCTTTTACGATTGCGTAATCCATGGGGTAACGAATACGAATGGAACGGTCCTTGGAGTGACAGGTATGTAACAATTTCTCCTGCAAATAAAAGAATGTTTGGATTGAACTGTGTTCTTCTTTATATTATTTAATGATTTATAACCGTTTCTTCTAGGTCACCAGAATGGCAATACATTCATCAAGAAGAAAAGGAAGCGTTGGGGTTGGTTTTTGATGTCGATGGAGAATTCTGGATGTCGTACAAAGACTTTAAAACTCACTTCAGTCGTTTGGAAATTTGTAATATAACACCTGATTCTCTAAAGGAGGAAGAACTCGGAAAAGGTCATAAGAAAAAATGGGAAATGTTGGTATTTGAGGGCGATTGGGTGCGCGGGGTCACCGCGGGTGGTTGTAGAAACCACTTGGATACTTTTTGGCAAAACCCACAGTACAGGGTAACGTTAACGGATCCAGATGATGGCGACGAGGAAGGCTATGCCACTTTGATCGTAACCTTGATGCAAAAGCACAGAAGATCGAAGAAATTCGAAAAAAAAGTCGAATTTTTAGATATCGGCTTTACCGTGTATCACGTAAGTTGGAAAAATTGACATGTAAGTATGGAGGTTAATGACCAATTATAGCTTTTAGATCCAAATGAAGTCCCCAAACCGCTGGACTTAGAGTTTTTTATGTATAATTCATCGGTTGCAAGGTCACCGTCCTTTATTAACTTACGCGCAGTGACCTGCAGGTTTAGGCTACCACCTGGGACTTATTGCATCATACCTTCCACTTTTGATCCAAATGAAGAAGGGGAGTTTTTGTTGAGAGTGTTCTCTTAATGCAAGAATATTATGGAGTATGGTTCACAATCTTCTAATAATTAATAATCCTAAGTGTACTCAACTAGGTGGTGGAGATTCACCTCCTTCATTATCCGGCTACAATTTTTATCTAAGTGGCTACCAAAAGCCAGAGTATGAAAGTTCAAGTTTCAAATCTCCAGCTAAAATGTATACACTAATGACACACCTCCTTTACCTCGTGGATACTCCCAACCTAGACGACTTCATACCATCCCCAAGCGAATGGACTGATCGAACGTTTTCACCGATTAATCAAGACGTCTATTAAAAATTTTAAACTGTGTTATACTTATTAATTGTGAGTCTGTGACTTCAGAAAAAATATTGAAAAAATTCTAGTTCCTAATGAAGTTGTGTTTAACTGGGGTAAAAGATATTGAACCTGTGAATACTCCAAAAAGTAATAAAATTCTAATCGCTAAAGGTAATTTTTGAGGTGTATTATTTAAATTATTATTAAAATTAGAAATACAAACTTTTTTATTAATATTTTATTTGTTATTAAAATTTCATAAACAAATGCGTACATTTTTGATAAGCAAATCTTCTACGAATTATTTAAACACACAATTTCCAGAATTTTGGCACCGCAGTCGGCCTTGCTAACTATTCGGTGTGAGTTTTTAAATGCCTATTTAAACTTGACTTCTGTGAAAATTTACAGGCACAAAATTCGCACTCGAACGGTTTTTCGCCAGTGTGAATAACCATATGCTTTTTTAAATTTGCTGTTACTGGAGAATTATAATCACAAATTGTACAAGAAAACAGTTTCTTTCCGGTATGAGTAATCATATGCGTTCTTAAATGTGATGCCTTTGCAGCACGATAGTCGCAAATTTGACAAGAAAACGGTTTCTCTCCAGAATGCGATTTTAAATAATGCTTTTTTAAACAATATTTACGTGAAGATTTATAGCGACAAATTTCGCACTCAAATGGCTTCTCGCCGGTGTGTGTAAATATATGATATTTTAAAGCTTTTGGGTAATTGGAACTAAAGTCACAAATTGTACAAGAAAACGGTTTCTCTCCGGCATGAGCTCTTAAATGCACTTTTAAACTTGCCTTAAGTGAAAATTTAAAATTACAAATTTTACATACAAAAGGTTTTTCGCCGGTGTGAGTAAGCATATGCGTTTTTAAATTCGATGAATATTTGGAATTATAGTCACACAATTTACAAGAAAACGGTTTTTCTTCGGTATGGATTTTTAAATGCACTTTTAGATGATCCTTACGTGAACATTTATAACCACAAATTTCGCACACGAACGGTTTTTTTCCGGTGTGAATGAACATATGCGCTTTTAAATTTGATGCATCTGTCGAATTATAACTACAACTGTGACAAGAAAACGGTCTCTCTCCGGTATGAGATTTTAAATGCTTCTTTAAACTTAAATTATGGGTACATTTATAGTCACAAAATTCGCACTTTAACGGTTTGTCGTCGGTGTGAGTAAACATATGCTGTTTTAAATTTCCTGCATATTTAGTAGTGTGGTCACAAATTTTACAAGAAAAGGGTTTATCTCCAGTGTGAGATTTTAAGTGCGCTTTTAAACTTTCCTTACGTGAAGATTTATAGTCACAAATTTCACATACAAAAGGTTTCTCGCCTGTGTGATCTAACATGTGCCTTTTGAAAGTAAATACTCGTGAGAAATGGTTGCCACAAATTGGACAAGAAAACAGCTTCCCTCTAGTATGAGATTTTATATGCGTTCTTAAATTTGATTTTCGGGAACATTTATAGCCACAAATTGCACACTCAAATAAATTTAAGCTGCTATATTTACTTGGAGCTCTCTCTTCTTCCTCGTCCTCTTCCTTAATGTCAATCGAATGACCTAAATCATCCAAATTTAATTTCACGTCATCCAAATCAAATTTCACGTCTTCTAAATTAAATTTCACGTCTTCCATATCTTCTGTTTTTATTTCGATACCACCCTCAGGTAAATCCTGTCGAGTGTGCAAATCTTCACCCATACTCTCCATAATTACTTTTCACTATTTAATAATATATACTATTGCCTTAATTATAATTTACTTTTACATCTTTTGTCCAACAAAATATTAGTGACACAAAATGGCGAATAGTTCATATCGGAGCCATCAATAGCGCTGGTATCGCTTCTATTGAGCGATAAAACCGGCGGGAAAAACAAATGGAAAATATTTTTCTAATTGTTATTAACCCGTGATAAAAAATAAAAAATAAATAATATATTTTAAAATAATATATCGAGTTATAAAGAAATAAGTAAATTACTTAATATTTTTCTTAAGCTTTCAAAAGCAAATGAGTTCTTCGTCAGAATAATTATAATTCAATTATATTAAATTAGAAAATAGAAAATACTAATTCAATTCAAGCCCTAAATTACCACGGGTTTAAGGTAATTTCGGTTTCAGTACGATTTTTGATTTTAATTTTTTTGTTAAAAATTAAATTTTGTTGAAATATTCTGGAACTTCTTGAAAATACTAATTAAGTTATAATAAAGACGACAAAAATATCGAAAAAATTCTAAGCCCTAGCTTACCTCGGGTTTAAGGATATCTTGATTTTAGTGCGATTTTTGATTTTCAATTTTTTGTAAAAAATTAAATTTTGTTGAAATATTCTGAAACTTTGTGAAAATACTAACTAAGTTATAATAAAGACGACAAAAATATCGAAAAAATTCTAAGCCCTAAATTACCTCGGGTTTAAGGTTATTTTGATTTCAGTGCGATTTTTGATTTTCTATTTTTTGTTAAACATTAAATTTTGTTGAAATATTGTGGAACTTCGTGAAAATATTAATTCAATGATAATAAAGACGACAAAAATATTGAAAAAATTCTAAGCCCTAAATTACCTCGGGTTTAAGGTAATTTCGGTTTCAGTACGATTTTTGATTTTAATTTTTTTGTTAAAAATTAAATTTTGTTGAAATATACTGGAACTTCTTGAAAATACTAATTAAGTTATAATAAAGACGACAAAAATATCGAAAAAATTCTAAGCCCTAAATTACCTCGGGTTAAAGGTTATTTTGATTTCAGTGCGATTTTTGATTTTCTATTTTTTGTTAAACATTAAATTTTGTTGAAATATTGTGGAACTTCATGAAAATACTAATTCAATGATAATAAAGACGACAAAAATATTGAAAAAATTCTAAGCCCTAAATTAACTCGGGTTTAAGGTAATTTCGGTTTCAGTACGATTTTTGATTTTAATTTTTTTGTTAAAAATTAAATTTTGTTGAAATATTCTGGAACTTCTTGAAAATACTAATTAAGTTATAATAAAGACGACAAAAATATCGAAAAAATTCTAAGCCCTAAATTACCCCGGGTTTAAGGTTATTTTGATTTCAGTGCGATTTTTGATTTTAAATTTTTTGTTAAAAATTAAATTTTTTTGAAATATTCTGGAACTTCGTGAAAATACTAATTCAATTATAATAAAGACGACAAAAATATCGAAAACATTCTAAGAACAAAATTACCTCGCGTTTAAAGTTATTTTGATTTCACTGCAATTTTTGATTTTCAATTTTTTGTTAAAAATTAAATTTCGTTGAAATATTATGAAACTTCGTGTAAATACTAATTCAATTACAATAAAGACGACAAATATATTGAAAAAATTCTAAGCACAAAATTATCTCGCGTTTAAGGTTATTTTGATTTCGGTGCGATTTTTGATTTTCAATTTTTTGTTAAAAATTAAATTTTTTTGAAATATTCTGGAACTTCGTGAAAATACTAATTCAATGATAATAAAGACGACAAAAATATTGAAAAAATTCTAAGCCCTAAATTAACTCGGGTTTAAGGTAATTTCGGTTTCAGTACGATTTTTGATTTTAATTTTTTTGTTAAAAATTAAATTTTGTTGAAATATTCTGGAACTTCTTGAAAATACTAATTAAGTTATAATAAAGACGACAAAAATATCGAAAAAATTCTAAGCCCTAAATTACCCCGGGTTTAAGGTTATTTTGATTTCAGTGCGATTTTTGATTTTAAATTTTTTGTTAAAAATTAAATTTTTTTGAAATATTCTGGAACTTCGTGAAAATACTAATTCAATAATAATAAATAATAATAATAATAATAATAATAATAAAGACGACAAAAATATCGAAAACATTCTAAGAACAAAATTACCTCGCGTTTAAAGTTATTTTGATTTCACTGCGATTTTTGATTTTCAATTTTTTGTTAAAAATTAAATTTTGTTGAAATATTCTGGAACTTTGTGAAAATACTAATTAAGTTATAATAAAGACGACAAAAATATAGAAAAAATTCTAAGCCCTAGTTTACCTCGGGTTTAAGGATATCTTGATTTTAGTGCGATTTTTGATTTTCAATTTTTTGTAAAAAATTAAATTTTGTTGAAATATTCTGAAACTTCGTGAAAATACTAACTAAGTTATAATAAAGACGACAAAAATATCGAAAAAATTCTAAGCCCTAAATTACCTCGGGTTTAAGGTTATTTTGATTTCAGTGCGATTTTTGATTTTCTATTTTTTGTTAAACATTAAATTTTGTTGAAATATTGTGGAACTTCGTGAAAATACTAATTCAATGATAATAAAGACGACAAAAATATTGAAAAAATTCTAAGCCCTAAATTAACTCGGGTTTAAGGTAATTTCGGTTTCAGTACGATATTTGATTTCAATTTTTTTGGTAAAAATTAAATTTTGTTGAAATATTCTGGAACTTCGTGAAAATACTAATTAAGTTATAATAAAGACGACAAAAATATCGAAAAAATTCTAAGCCCTAAATTACCCCGGGTTTAAGGTTATTTTGATTTCAGTGCGATTTTTGATTTTAAATTTTTTGTTAAAAATTAAATTTCGTTGAAATATTATGAAACTTCGTGTAAATACTAATTCAATTACAATAAAGACGACAAATATATTGAAAAAATTCTAAGCACAAAATTATCTCGCGTTTAAGGTTATTTTGATTTCGGTGCGATTTTTGATTTTCAATTTTTTGTTAAAAATTAAATTTTTTTGAAATATTCTGGAACTTCGTGAAAATACTAATTCAATGATAATAAAGACGACAAAAATATTGAAAAAATTCTAAGCCCTAAATTAACTCGGGTTTAAGGTAATTTCGGTTTCAGTACGATTTTTGATTTTAATTTTTTTGTTAAAAATTAAATTTTGTTGAAATATTCTGGAACTTCTTGAAAATACTAATTAAGTTATAATAAAGACGACAAAAATATCGAAAAAATTCTAAGCCCTAAATTACCCCGGGTTTAAGGTTATTTTGATTTCAGTGCGATTTTTGATTTTAAATTTTTTGTTAAAAATTAAATTTTTTTGAAATATTCTGGAACTTCGTGAAAATACTAATTCAATAATAATAAATAATAATAATAATAATAATAATAATAAAGACGACAAAAATATCGAAAACATTCTAAGAACAAAATTACCTCGCGTTTAAAGTTATTTTGATTTCACTGCGATTTTTGATTTTCAATTTTTTGTTAAAAATTAAATTTTGTTGAAATATTCTGGAACTTTGTGAAAATACTAATTAAGTTATAATAAAGACGACAAAAATATAGAAAAAATTCTAAGCCCTAGTTTACCTCGGGTTTAAGGATATCTTGATTTTAGTGCGATTTTTGATTTTCAATTTTTTGTTAAAAATTAAATTTTGTTGAAATATTCTGAAACTTCGTGAAAATACTAACTAAGTTATAATAAAGACGACAAAAATATCGAAAAAATTCTAAGCCCTAAATTACCTCGGGTTTAAGGTTATTTTGATTTCAGTGCGATTTTTGATTTTCTATTTTTTGTTAAACATTAAATTTTGTTGAAATATTGTGGAACTTCGTGAAAATACTAATTCAATGATAATAAAGACGACAAAAATATTGAAAAAATTCTAAGCCCTAAATTAACTCGGGTTTAAGGTAATTTCGGTTTCAGTACGATATTTGATTTCAATTTTTTTGGTAAAAATTAAATTTTGTTGAAATATTCTGGAACTTCGTGAAAATACTAATTAAGTTATAATAAAGACGACAAAAATATCGAAAAAATTCTAAGCCCTAAATTACCCCGGGTTTAAGGTTATTTTGATTTCAGTGCGATTTTTGATTTTAAATTTTTTGTTAAAAATTAAATTTTTTTGAAATATTCTGGAACTTCGTGAAAATACTAATTCAATTATAATAAAGACGACAAAAATATCGAAATAAATTCTAAGCACAAAATTATCTCGCGTTTAAGGTTATTTTGATTTCTGTGCGATGTTTCATTTTCAATTTTTTGTTAAAAATTAACTTTTGTTTAAATATTCTGGAACTTCGTGAAAATACTAATTAAATTATAAAAAAGACGACAAAAATATCGAAAAAATTCTAAGCCCTAGATTACCTCGGGTTTAAGGATATTATGATTTTAGTGCGATTTTTGATTTTCAATTTTTTGTAAAAACTTAAATTTTGTTGAAATATTCTGAAACTTCGTGAAAATACTAATTAAGATATAATAAAGACGACAAAAATATCGAAAATATTCTAAGCCCTAAATTACCTCGGGTTTAAGGTTATTCTGATTTCAGTGCGATTTTTGATTTTCTATTTTTTGTTAAACATTAAATTTTGTTGAAAAATTATGGAACTTCGTGAAAATACTAATTCAATTACTAGAATAAAGACGACAAAAATATTGAAAAAATTCTAAGCCCTAAATTACCTCAGGTATAAAGTTATTTTGATTTCAGTGCGATTTTTGATTTTCAACATTTTGTTAAAAATTAAATTTTGGTTAAATATTCTGGAACTTCGTGCAAATACTAATTCAATTATAATAAAGACGAGAAAAAAATCGATAAAATTCTAAGCCCCAAATTACCTCAGGTGTATAGTTATTTTGATTTTAGTGTGATTTTTGATTTTCAATTTTTTGTTAAAAATTAAATTTTGTTGAAATATTCTGAAACTTCGTGAAAATACTAATTAAGTTATAATAAAGACGACAAAAATATCGAAAAAATTCTAAGCCCTAAATTACATCGGGTTTAAGGTTATTTTGATTTTAGTGCGATTTTTGATTTTCAATTATTTGTTAAAATTTAAATTTTGTTGAAATATTCTGGAACTTCGTGAAAATACTAATGAAATTATAATAAAGAGGACAAAATTATCGAAAAGATTCTAAGCCCTAAATTACCTCAGTTATAAGGTTATTTTGATTTCAGTGCGATTTTTGATTTTCAACATTTTGTTAAAAATTAAATTTTGGTTAAATATTCTGGAACTTCGTGCAAATACTAATTCATTTATAATAAAGACGAGAAAAAAATCGAAAAAATTCTAAGCCCCAAATTACCCCAGGTGTAAGGTTATTTTGATTTTAGTGTAATTTTTGATTTTCAATTTTTTGTTAAAAATTAAATTTTGTTGAAATATTCTGGAACTTCGTGAAAATACTAATTCAATTACAATAAAGACAACAAAAATATCGAAAAAATTCTAGGCCCTAAATTACCTGATGTGTAAGGTTATTTTGATTTTAGTGCGATTTTTGATTTTCAATTTTTTGTTAAAAATTAAATTTTGTTGAAATATTTTGGAACTTCGTGAAAATACTAATTCAATTAGAATAAAGACGAAAAAAATATCGAAAAAATTCTGAGTCCTAAATTACCTCATGTGTAAGGTTATTTTGATTTTAGTGCGATTTTTGATTTTCAATTTTTTGTTAAAAATTAAATTTTGTTGAAATATTTTGGAACTTCGTGAAAATACTAATTCAATTAGAATAAAGACGACAAAAATATCGAAAAAATTCTGAGCCCTAAATTACCTCAGGTATAAGGTTATTTTGATTTCAGTGCGATTTTTGATTTTCAACATTTTGTTAAAAATTAAATTTTGTTGAAATATTCTTGAACTTCGTGCAAATACTAATTCAATTATAATAAAGACGAGAAAAAAATCGAAAAAATTCTAAGCCCTAAATTACCTCATGTGTAAGGTTATTTTGATTTTAGTGCAATTTTTGATTTTCAATTTTTTGTTAAAAATTAAATTTTGTTGAAATATTTTGGAACTTCGTGAAAATACTAATTCAATTAGAATAAAGACGAGAAAAAAATCGAAAAAATTCTAAGCCCCAAATTACCTCAGGTGTATAGTTATTTTGTTTTTAGTGTGATTTTTGATTTTCAATTTTTTGTTAAAAATTAAATTTTGTTGAAATATTCTGAAACTTCGTGAAAATACTAATTAAGTTATAATAAAGACGACAAAAATATCGAAAAAATTCTAAGCCCTAAATTACCTCGGGTTTAAGGTTATTTTGATTTCAGTGCGATTTTTGATTTTCAACATTTTGTTAAAAATTAAATTTTGTTGAAATATTCTGGAACTTCGTGAAAATACTAATTCAATTACAATAAAGACGATAAAAATATCGAAAAAATTCTAAGCCCTAAATTACCTCATGTGTAAGGTTATTTTGATTTTAGTGCAATTTTTGATTTTCAATTTTTTGTTAAAAATTAAATTTTGTTGAAATATTTTGGAACTTCGTGAAAATACTAATTCAATTAGAATAAAGACGAGAAAAATATCGAAAAAATTCTAAGCCCTAAATTACCTCATGTGTAAGGTTATTTTGATTTTAGTGCGATTTTTGATTTTCAATTTTTTGTTAAAAATTAAATTTTGTTGAAATATTTTGGAACTTCGTGAAAATATTAATTCAATTAGAATAAAGACGACAAAAATATCGAAAAAATTCTAAGCCCTAAATTACCTCATGTGTAAGGTTATTTTGATTTTAGTGCGATTTTTGATTTTCAATTTTTTGTTAAAAATTAAATTTTGTTGAAATATTTTGGAACTTCGTGAAAATACTAATTCAATTAGAATAAAGACGACAAAAATATCGAAAAAATTCTGAGCCCTAAATTACCTCATGTGTAAGGTTATTTTGATTTTAGTGCGATTTTTGATTTTCAATTTTTTGTTAAAAATTAAATTTTGTTGAAATATTTTGGAACTTCGTGAAAATACTAATTCAATTAGAATAAAGACGACAAAAATATCGAAAAAATTCTGAGCCCTAAATTACCTCAGGTATAAGGTTATTTTGATTTCAGTGCGATTTTTGATTTTCAACATTTTGTTAAAAATTAAATTTTGTTGAAATATTCTGGAACTTCGTGCAAATACTAATTCAATTATAATAAAGACGAGAAAAAAATCGAAAAAATTCTAAGCCCTAAATTACTTCAGGTGTAAGGTTATTTTGATTTTAGTGTGATTTTTGATTTTTGATTTTCAGTTTTTTGTTAAAAATTAAATTTTGTTGAAATATTCTGGAACTTCTTGAAAATACTAATTAAGTTATAATAAAGACGACAAAAAAATCGAAAAAATTCTAAGCCCTAAATTACTTCCGGTTTAAGGTAATTTTGATTTTCGTACGATTTTTGATTTCAATTTTTTGTTAAAAATTAAATTTTGTTGAAATATTCTAGAACTTCGTGAAAATAGTAATTAAATTATAATAAAGACGACAAAAATATCGAAAAAATTCTAAGCCCTAAATTACCTCGGGTTTAACGTTATTTTGATTTCAGTGCGATTTTTGATTTTCAATATTTTGTTAAAAATTAAATTTTGTTGAAATATTCTAGAACTTCGTGAAAATAGTAATTAAATTATAATAAAGACGACAAAAATATCGAAAAAATTCTAAGAGCTAAATTACTTCGGGTTTAACTTTTAAATTACCTGACGTAATTTAAATAATAAATACAAAATTTAATTAATTTTAAAGGCGTTTCATAACATTTGCGTAGGTAAAATTTAAGAAATTATGTTTAAAGTTAATTAAAAAAAAATACATATTTGGAATTCTTTTAAATTAATTAAATTAAATTTGTTTCACTGACGCACAATAATTTTGGTTATTTCCCTAAAGTTATACTTTTCATCACTGATAATTTTGTTATTATTTTCTCATGATTTGTAGTTTTAGAATTTTATTCACTCTCCACTCCACTTCACTTTTTTACTATTTTTCTATTAATTGACTAATTAAGTTCTCTACAAGTATGAAATTTCACATTTTTACTCAGCAGCTTATTATAAATAATCAAAGCTTCATTTTATGTTTTATCATTTGCAATATCAAATTGGACATTTTGTCATAATTTTCCGTTTTATGTTTTGTTAATTTAATTAATTAATTTAAAATGAAGTAGGTAAATGGTAATTTTAGTTTCCTACCAAAAAACGATACCTACTCTTAATTTTAATTGATAATGAATCCTTGCCGTCAATTTCTCTCATTTTTCTCACGACCAGCAGTAAAAAGTTTAACTTTAGGGAAATAATAAAAATTATTGTGCGTCAGTTAAACAAATTTAATTTATTTAGATTAATTAAGAATTTTAAATGTCCATAGTCCTTCTCCTTCAAAGATTATTGTAATTAATTTTATTTACTTTGATTTATTGCTTTATTTTTCAATTTTTAATTTTATTTATATAATTTAAAATTGAATTTTATGAGATTTTACTAATTATTAAATTTCGTTTTCATTTTTAGTCGCTGTCGTCATAATTTTTTTTAATCTTCTCTTGCTTCTTTATCTGTAGCTGGTGCCTTCAACGGCTTTATTCTCTTTATTTCCTAAAACCATACACTTAATTAATTAAGCTTTTCATCCATGTTTTTAATTTTGCCCTTTTTTAGGTCATCAAAATTATGGCAGGTTTTTTATTTATTTCTCGAATTTGTTTAATAAATTCTTTAATTCTTCTTTAGATTCTTCCTGGCTCCATAACCGCTGTTATATCTAATTATTATTATGTCAAATTGACAAAAAACCAAAATGAAATAATTTCAGAATAATTACAAATAAAATGATAATTCCTATTGTTATTTTATATAAAAAAGCTTATTACATAAGGTTTTTAATTCAGTTCTATTATATGGATGAATGAGAATAAAATGCAAAAATTTCTATATCATGCTTCTAAAATATTTATTAAATTACAGTTTATGTTGGCTCGTATGTTGTAAAGTCTTATTTGTTTGAATTTCTAAATGTTTAATTTTTAAAGTTTAAAGTGCGTAAGTACTTAGGTATGTACCTACTATTATAATATAATATTTAATTTGTGGAGAAAATTATTCAAAAAATTTTCGGAAAACGAATTTTATTGTTTTTAATCGCCGCTCCGTTATTTAAGGCTATTCAGGCGGTGCTTCTCATTTTTTAATAGTTTCCTCTACGATTTTAATAATACAAAATTTCAGTTTATAAATTGGCTTTAATCAGTAATTAATAGTACTTTAAATTGATTAAAACAATAGGAAGTGGATTTTTAAAGCGTTAAAATTTTGCAGGATTTTTTCGGTGTTGGTGAGATGGAGCAAAGTTGGAAGACTTGAAACAAAGCCCTCGAGGTTTGTTCGTCGGGCACACAATGCATCTACCATTCGATAATTTCTTACCTTGACTAACAATTTTGAATTCATTGACTAGAAGTAATTGTATGGAGTATTATGCGTGTAACATTCAAAACACAATTGAATGTGGAGGTGGCAATATCATAATGTGGGGGGCGTCTTACATTTGGAAATGCTGTATAAGAAGCAAATCCCTATAAAGGTAATGTTTTTCTAATGAATACTAACATAACAATAACGAAAAATTTTACTTTATTTACGTAAATTCTATCCTAATGTCTCACTTACTATTGAAACTTCTTTCGACTTTTGACCGGATTCGACCGGATGGATAACAGTTAAGTATTTTTTTTTTATTAAAATAATAACTTACAAGTGTTAAAGTTTTAGCAAAATAATTTACAAATTTTGTGGGGTATTGTAAAAATACCAATTCATTAGAAAAACATTACCTTTATAGGGATTTGCTTCTTATACAGCATTTCCAAATGTAAGACGCCCCCCACATTATGATATTACCACCTCCACATTCAATTGTGTTTTGAATGTTACACACACAATACTCCATACAATTACTTCTAGTCAATGAATTCAAAATTGTTAGTCAAGGTAAGAAATTATTGAATGGTAGATGCATTGTGTGCCCGACGAACAAACCTCGAGGGCTTTGTTTCAAGTCTTCCAACTTTGCTCCATCTCACCAACACCGAAAAAATCCTGCAAAATTTTAACGCTTTAAAAATCCACTTCCTATTGTTTTAATCAATTTAAAGTACTATTAATTACTGATTAAAGCCAATTTATAAACTGAAATTTTGTATTATTAAAATCGTAGGAAACTATTAAAAAATGAGAAGCACCGCCTGAATAGCCTTAAATAACGGAGCGGCGGTTAAAAACAATAAAATTCGTTTTCCGAAAATTTTTTGAATAATTTTCTCCACAAATTAAATATTATATTATAATAGTAGGTACATACCTAAGTACTTACGCACTTTAAACTTTAAAAATTAAACATTTAGAAATTCAAACAAATAAGACTTTACAACATACGAGCCAACATAAACTGTAATTTAATAAATATTTTAGAAGCATGATATAGAAATTTTTGCATTTTATTCTCATTCATCCATATAATAGAACTGAATTAAAAACCTTATGTAATAAGCTTTTTTATATAAAATAACAATAGGAATTATCATTTTATTTGTAATTATTCTGAAATTATTTCATTTTGGTTTTTTGTCAATTTGACATAATAATAATTAGATATAACAGCGGTTATGGAGCCAGGAAGAATCTAAAGAAGAATTAAAGAATTTATTAAACAAATTCGAGAAATAAATAAAAAACCCTGCGATAATTTTGATGACCTAAAAAAGGGCAAAATTAAAAACATGGATGAAAAGCTTAATTAATTAAGTGTATGGTTTTAGGAAATAAATAAGAAATAAATAAGAGAATAAAGCCGTTGAAGGCACCAGCTACCGATAAAGAAGCAAGAGAAGATTAAAAAAATTATGACGACAGCGACTAAAAATGAAAACGAAATTTAATAATTAGTAAAATCTCATAAAATTCAATTTTAAATTATATAAATAAAATTAAAAATTGAAAAATAAAGCAATAAATCAAAGTAAATAAAATTAATTACAATAATCTTTGAAGGAGAAGGACTATGGACATTTAAAATTCTTAATTAATCTAAATAAATTAAATTTGTTTAACTGACGCACAATAATTTTTATTATTTTCCTAAAGTTAAACTTTTTACTGCTTGTCGTGAGAAAATTGATAGAAATTGACGGCAAGGATTCATTATCAATTAAAATTAAGAGTAGGTATCGTTTTTTGGTAGGAAAAAAAATTACCATTTACCTACTTCATTTTAAATTAATTAATTAAATTAATAAACATAAAACGGAAAATTATGACAAAATGTCCAATTTGATATTGCAAATGATAAAACATAAAATGAAGCTTTGATTATTTATAATAAGCTGCTGAGTAAAAATGTGAAATTTCGTACTTGTAGAGAACTTAATTAGTCAATTAATAGGAAAATAGTAAAAAAGTGAAGTGGAGTGGAGAGTGAATAAAATTCTAAAGCTACAAATCACGAGAAAACAATAAAAAAATTATCAGTGATGAAAAGATTAACTTTAGGGAAATAACCAAAATTATTGTGCGGCAGTTAAACAAAATTAATTTAATTAATTTAAAAGACTTCCAAATACGTATTTTTTTTAATTAACTTTAAACATAATTTCTTAAATTTTACCTACGCAAATGTTATGAAACGCCTTTAAAATTAATTAAATTTTGTATTTATTATTTAAATTACGTCAGGTAATTTAAAAGTTAAACCCGAAGTAATTTAGCTCTTAGAATTTTTTCGATATTTTTGTCGTCTTTATTATAATTTAATTACTATTTTCACGAAGTTCTAGAATATTTCAACAAAATTTAATTTTTAACAAAAAATATTGAAAACCAAAAATCGCACTGAAACCAAAATAACCTTAAACCCGAGGTAATTTAGGGCTTAGAATTTTTTGAATAATTTTGTCGTCTATTATAATTTAATTACTATTTTCACGAAGTTCTAGAATATTTCAACAAAATTTCATTTTTAACAAAAAATTGAAAATCAAAAATCTCACTGAAACCAAAATAACCTTAAACCCGAGGTAATTTAGGGCTTAGAATTTTTTGGATATTTTTGTCGTCTATTATAATTTAATTACTATTTTCACGAAGTTCTACAATATTTCAACAAAATTTAATTTTTAACAAAAATTGAAAATCAAAAATCGCACTGAAATCAATATAACCTTAAACTCGAAGTAATTTAGGGCTTACAATTTTTTCGATATTTTTCTCATCTTTATTATAACGGAATTAGTATTTTCACGAAGCTCCAGAATATTTGAACACAATTTAATTTTTAACAAAAAATAAAATCAAAAATCGCACTGAAATCAAAATTACCTTAAATCGAAGGCAATTTAAGGCTTAAAATTTTTTCGTTAATTTTCCCGTGTTAAAACATAATATTCTTTTTGAACAGTCCAGCATAAAATAACTACAGAGAGAACAAAAATTTGAATTGGTGTAATATTTAATTAATATAATAATAATTATATAACCTTTTGAAGCATTAATAACACAATGCATCGTTTTAATGCAGGTTGGAGAAAAACTTGAAACATTATTATGTAATAAAAACTATAAATGAATTTTTAAATTGGTTAATTATTATTATAAATTCGCGAAAATAAATTAGTAAGTATTATATTTAAATAATTTACGAATTTAGGTAATAAAATTAATATTGTATTTGAGCTTTCAAATGCGGATGCATTCATCATCAGAAATTACATCATAATAATAGGTAAACATGGAAATATATACAATGCATTGTCCTTTGAACGGTAACTGGATCCAATCCAATAACCGTGAGTTAGGAAAAACCTGGATTGTGTTCCACCCAAAAAAGGAAAACCTAACCCCAATACGTAAAAGGAGTTATACAAGTAATCGACTGTTCGTGCGTTCGTTATCAGCCTTTTTCCATCCACTGCTGGACATTAGCCTCTCCATATTATGGAGGTTTGGTTTGGCCATAACTCACCATGCTGGCCAGAGATGGGTTGGTGAGTAGTCCGCAGATCGATTTTGGACTATACCTAGTTGTTTTACATCCGATAGCAGCTTGCTAGGCTAGCATTCAGATGTTCCTGTAGCCCTGTTTTTTGTTAACGGTGGCAATTTGTCAATTCAGGGGGACCGCCGGCTTAACGTGCCCTCCGAAGCACGGAGACTTGGTCATAAGAAAGTTTGACTCTCCCCGGGTTTGAACCCGATACCCCGCATTCACATCCAACTGTGTTAGCTGCAAGGCAATGACCGTCTCAATCGACTGTATATAGTTCAAATGACAATACATTGTATATTGTGGTATTTTGAAAAGATAAGAAAAAGAAAAAAGGTTGTAAAGGGAGAAGGTTTTAATTTTTATAAAAGTAATTAAAATTTAACGTAGAAGCGGATATTGGCATGATAATAAAAATGTGCGTCTGAGCACATAAAACATAATATTCTTTTTGAACATTCAAGCATAAAATAACTACAGAGAGAACAAAAATTTGAATTGGTGTAATATTTATAAATATAAATACTATATTTTATAAGAATAAAGTTGTTTTGTTTTGTTTTGTGATTGTTATTTTTAATGAAGAAGAAATGGGTCAATTAAACACCAAATCTATTAAATATAATGCAATTAAACTCAATATATTATAATCACCTGATTTACCAATTGCATTTCAATCTAAATTGGGTTTTCTCAAAACTACTTTTTCTGACTTAAGACCTTCTTACTAATCACCGGAGAATTCTTTCCCGAAGGTCAGTCATGTGTTGTTTTAAGTCGAGTTACATCGCTACATCGTCTTCAAATTTAACAAATTCATTGCACCGAATTAAATATTAAATTAAAGTTACATTAAAGTTACAATAAAATTACTAAATATTTAAATATGCACTAAAATCTTTAAAATTATTTAATCTTTAATTTATTTTGTGACTAAAACGTGGAAAATAAAAAAAATTATTAAAAAATACTTTTTAAAAAAAAGCAATAAAAGCGTGGGGCCAATAATTTCATTTATTCACTACGAGCGCCCCACGCTTTTATTGATGTTTTATAATTTAAAAATTTATACGAATATTACACCTACACCCCTATTCCCTAGGGTTATTAATTAATTATAATTTATTAAGATTATTAATAGGATTGTTGTGTTTTATAAAAATTAATTATTTTTAGATTTTAATTAAAAAATATTTTTTAATAATTAACTCATTTTTACTTTGTTTACACATTTCCAATAGCTTTCCACAAAACGATCAAATCGTGTTTAAATCACTTTTGGGCGGTACGAAGTTCGTCGGGTCAGCTAGTAGATTATAATTATTCAATTAATTCATAAAATTATTTAAAATAATACAATTAACTAATGCCTTCGAATTTAGTTTTAGAATTTAGAAAAATGCATAAATACATCCAGTAATTTGTATGAATAATCATTACAGAAATTTCTATAAAATGCACCTAAAACATTTATTACATTGCAGTATATGTTCGATCGTATGTTGATAATATCTTATTTGATTGAATTTTTAAAAATTTTTATTTTTAACATATGAAGACGTAGTAGGTATGTATGTATAATATTTTATAATACAATTATTATTGGTCTTTATCCATGAAGAGCACTATTTAATTTGCGGAGAAATTTATTTAAAAAAAATTTCGGAAAACGAACAATTTATTTACAATTTTTAAAATTTTACATTTTTTGTTTTTAATACTGTTGAAAAAGAATTCATTATTTTATTTATGCGTAGTATTATATAACAGTCGTCGAATAAACTTAGAAAACCACATTTCACTGATTTATTTACAATTTAACCTTTATTATTTCTACAATCTAAGTAATAATAAATATAATCAACAGGTTATGGGCCCAGATACCCAGAGACCCAAGTTCGAAGATTATTACTTAGATAATTATAAAGGTTAAAACTTAATCAGTAACCAGCCTGATAAAATTAGTAGACAATAAAAACTAAGTTTAGTGAAAACCGTGCGAATTGTAAGTGATAAAAATGGCAACCGCGTCGCGAAGTGAACTTATACGGATTGTTAAATTCGACGGTAAAAATTTACGTATTTAAAAAAATACGAAAATTGCAGATCTTAAAGAAAAGAACGACCTGCAATTGCTGCAAGAAAAAGGGGCATTGGGCGCGTGAATGTATGCAACGTCAAGAAAACGAAGAAAATGATAACAGCGAAGAACTAAAATCAAATGATGTTTATGTCAGCGACATTTCACCGTTTAATTTAGCAAGTGCAAATTATGAAAGTACAGATTGGATATGTGATTCAGGAACGAGCGTACATATATGACTCATCAACGCGATTCGGTAACGAAAATAGTGGAATTGAAAGAACCAATTTTATTGCTTATTATTTAATAAGCATTAAAGCACCATTGTAAATTTCGCGATAAAAACGGTGTCGTGACGTGTGTCGGTACTAGAAAAGCAATTTCTGGTTAATGGACTTTAGAATTTAAAAGGAAAAGCCGAAGTGTGATATTGCTAACTATGAATTCGTGAACAATTCAGTTTTATGGGATCCAGATAGAATAAAACTGGAAATTGCAAGCAATGTAAATTGTGAAGAAATTAGAGCATATTATACTGACGTAATTCACAAAAACTAAAGCTCCAGTTTATTTTCAATAAATTTGGAAAATGAGTTTCCAGTGCAATTTTTGATTTTAAGATTTTGATAAAAATTAATTTTTGTTCAAATATTCTAAAACTTCATGAAAATACTTAAGTTCTTATAACAAACACGGGAAAAATAGCGAAAAAATTCTAAACTATCAATCGGTTTAGAAATCAGGTCATTTTGATTTCTGTCCAATTTTTATTTCAAAATTTTGATAAAAAATTAAATTTTATTCAAATAATCTGGCAGTTCGTTTAAACAGTTAAACGCTTATAATAGACACGGGAAAAATAATGAAAAAATTCTAAACCCTCGATTGGCTTAGAAATTTGATTATTTTGATTTCGGCGCAATTTTTGATTTTAAGATTTGGAGACAAATTAATTTTTGTTCAAATATTCTAGAAATTCATGAAAATACTTAAGCACTTATAATAAACACAGGAAAAATAACGAAAAAATTCTAAACCATCAATCGGTTTAGAAATTAGGTCATTTTGATATCTGTCCGATTTTTATTTCAAAATTTTGATAAAAATTAAATTTTATTCAAATAATCTAGAAGTTCGTGAAAATAGTTAAACGCTTATAATAGACACGGGAAAAATAATGAAAAAATTTTAAACCCTCGATTGGCTTAGAAATTAGATTATTTTGATTTCGGCGCAATTTTTGATTTTAAGATTTTGAGACAAATTAATTTTTGTTCAAATATTCTAGAACTTCATGAAAATACTTAGGCACTTATAATAAACACAGGAAAAATAACGAAAAAATTCTAAACCATCAATCGGTTTAGAAATTAGGGCATTTTCATATCTGTCCAATTTTTATTTCAAAATTTTGAAAAAAATTAAATTTTGTTCAAATATTCTGGAAGTTCGTGAAAATACTTAAACTGTTATTATAAACACGGGAAAAATAACGAAAAAATTGTAAACCGTCAATTGGCTTAGAAATTAGGTTATTTTGATTTCAGTGCAATATTTTTCATTTCAAAATTTTGAGACAAATTAATTGTTGTTCAAATATTACATAACTTCATGAAAATACTTAAACGCTTATAATTAACACAGGATAAATAACGAAAAAATTCTAATCCCTCAATCGGATTAAAAATTAGGTTATTTTGATTTCTGTCTAATTTTTATTTCAAAATTTTGATAAAAATTAAATATTGTTCAAATATTCTGGTAGTTCGTGAAAATACTTAAACTGTTATTATAAACACGGGAAAAATAACGAAAAAATTGTAAACTGTCAATTGGCTTAGAAATTAGGTTATTTTGATTTCAGTGCAATATTTTTCATTTCAGAATTTTGAGACAAATTAATTTTTGTTCAAATATTCCAGAACTTCATGAAAATACTTAAACGCTTAAAATAAACATAGGAAAAATAACGAAAAAATTCTAATCCCTCAAATCGGTTTAGAAATTAGGTCATTATGATTTCTGTCCAATTTTTATTTCAAAATTTTGAAAAAAATTAAATTTTGTTCAAATATTCTGGAAGTTCGTGAAAATACTTAAACTGTTATTATAAACACGGGAAAAATAACGAAAAAATTGTAAACCGTCAATTGGCTTAGAAATTAGGTTATTTTGATTTCAGTGCAATATTTTTCATTTCAAAATTTTGAGACAAATTAATTGTTGTTCAAATATTCCATAACTTCATGAAAATACTTAAACGCTTATAATAAACATAGGAAAAATAACGAAAAAATTGTAAACCATCAATCGGTTTAGAAATTAGGTCATTCTGATTTCTGTCCAATTTTTATTTCAAAATTTTGATAAATATTAAATTTTTTTCAAATATTCTGGAAGTTCGCGAAAATACTAAAACTGTTATTATCAATACGGGAAAAATAACGAAAAAATTGTAAACCGTCAATTGGCTTAGAAATTAGGTTAGTTTGATTTCAGTGCAATAATTTTTCATTTCAAAATTTTGAGACAAATTAATTTTTGTTCAAATATTCCAGAACTTCATGAAAATACTTAAACGCTTATAATTAACACAGGATAAATAACGAAAAAATTCTAATCCCTCAATCGGTTTAAAAATTAGGTCATTTTGATTTCTGTCTAATATTTATTTCAAAATTTTGATAAAAATTAAATATTGTTCAAATATTCTGGTAGTTCGTGAAAATACTTAAACTGTTATTATAAACACGGGAAAAATATCGAAAAAATTGTAAACTGTCAATTGGCGTAGAAATTAGGTTATTTTGATTTCAGTGCAATATTTTTCATTTCAAAATTTTGAGACAAATTAATTTTTGTTCAAATATTCCAGAACGTCATGAAAATACTTAAACGATTATAATTAACACAGGATAAATAACGAAAAAATTCTAATCCCTCAATCGGTTTAAAAATTAGGTCATTTTGATTTCTGTCTAATTTTTATTTCAAAATTTTGATAAAAATTAAATATTGTTCAAATATTCTGGTAGTTCGTGAAAATACTTAAACTGTTATTATAAACACGGGAAAAATATCGAAAAAATTGTAAACTGTCAATTGGCGTAGAAATTAGGTTATTTTGATTTCAGTGCAATATTTTTCATTTCAAAATTTTGAGACAAATTAATTGTTGTTCAAAAATTCCATAACTTCATGAAAATACTTAAACGCTTATAATTAACACAGGATAAATAACGAAAAAATTCTAATCCCTCAATCGGTTTAAAAATTAGGTCATTTTGATTTCTGTCTAATTTTTATTTCAAAATTTTGATAAAAATTAAATATTGTTCAAATATTCTGGTAGTTCGTGAAAATACTTAAACTGTTATTATAAACACGGGAAAAATATCGAAAAAATTGTAAACTGTCAATTGGCGTAGAAATTAGGTTATTTTGATTTCAGTGCAATATTTTTCATTTCAAAATTTTGAGACAAATTAATTTTTGTTCAAATATTCCAGAACGTCATGAAAATACTTAAACGATTATAATTAACACAGGATAAATAACGAAAAAATTCTAATCCCTCAATCGGTTTAAAAATTAGGTCATTTTGATTTCTGTCTAATTTTTATTTCAAAATTTTGATAAAAATTAAATATTGTTCAAATATTCTGGTAGTTCGTGAAAATACTTAAAGTGTTATTATAAACACGGGAAAAATAACGAAAAAATTGTAAACCGTCAATTGGCTTAGAAATTAGGTTATTTTGATTTCAGTGCAATATTTTTCATTTCAAAATTTTGAGAAAAATTTATTTTTGTTCAAATATTCTAGAACTTCATGAAAATAGTTAAACTCTTATAATAAATACTGGAAAAATAACAAAAAAATTCTAAACCCTCGATTGGCTTAGAAATTAGGTCATTTTGATTTCTGTCCAATTTCAAAATTTTGATAAAAAATAAATTTTGTTCAAATATTCTGGAAGTTCGTGAAAATACTTAAACTCTTATTATAAACACGGGAAAAATAACGAAAAAATTGTAAACTGGGGAGACCAGGAGTGACGCAACGGACAAATGTCTAAAGCATGAAGAAGATGATGATGATGAATAAGTAACCAATTTAAAAATGCATTTATAATTTTTATTGCATAATAATATTTCAAGTTTTTCTCCAAACTGCATTAAAAAGTTGTATTGTGTTGTTAATTACGTCAAAAGGTTATATAATTATTATATTATATTAAATTAAATAATTATGACGTCACTACAAGTCCAATAACTGACGATATTATGACGCTAGTGTGCCGCTTGGGCTAACAAGTAGATTTTAAATTTTTACTTGTGTTTATTACTACAGAATTAAAAATAAACCTATTAGATTCCCCAAATTGCTCAAGGATTGCCAGCTCAGTCGATAAAAAAAATAATTATGTTTTTACGTCGCTCCGAATTTTCCACGATATTGTCCATACGGCGGTTATCGCGCGACCTTGTAATGTTCCAATACGAAGTTACTTTGTTTCATAATTATCAATAATTTCCAAACAACTTCTTTTTGCTTCGATATCCAATTATTCCACAACTTGTAGGCAATAAATAAAAAAAATTTCACCATATTATTATCAATTTTATTCTTTTCAATACCTCAACATTATTTTCTCACACTAAACAAGCGATCTAGCGGATTCGATGGCCGCTCGCCAGTCCTTTAATTCTTATAATTTATTAAATTCTGAATAAATTAATAAATCAACTAAATAAATTTTTATACTTTCGTCGGGATCGTACCGGTCCTCGTACTTTCAATCCAAATTTTCTTCACAATTCAAATTATTTATTCTTTGAATTATTCAAAATTTTGCAAATCAACTAAATTTTCTCCAGATTGGTGAGTGCCAGTGTTGACAAAATTTAATGTAGAAATCGAATAGATCGATTTATGTGTCCAATAAAGTTGAATGTTGAATTTAAAATCGATTATCCTGTAAAATTGGATAATTTGTTGGAAGTTGACTAAACAGTGGTGGTGGTAATATCATGATGTGAGGGCGTTTTGCGTTGGGTAATGCGGGATAACTAATAAAACCCTCTGATGAATATTTCTACATGACCAAAGAGAATTTTTAAAGTTAACATCAGCTAAAATGTAACGACATAAAGATGATTATCAACAATTGTAACTTATTATTTTTTATACAGAGACGCAATATGGCCCCGAATACAACAAATGTGCAACCAATACATCCAGAAATTGCAACACAAAAATTTATCAACTCAAATAATTATGAATCTTTGAAAATCGGCAAAGGTGCTGAAAAAACGGAATATAAAATGGAAATTGTATGGAGAAATGTAATACTAATAGGACTGGCACATATAGGCTTTTTATATGCAGTTTATCTCTTTTTCTTTGTGGCCAAATGGCAGACAGGGATTTACGGTAAGAAAATTTTCAATTATTGAGATTTTGTTTCGATGCGAAAATTCTGTGCCCGTGATGCAGCTGAAAGCAGAAACTTTGAGAGAATAATAAAATAGCACTTTTCTGCGAGTTTTACACTTAATTTTTTCTATTGGTATATGATGAATAATAATTTTATTTTACTAATTTTAGGCGTAAGTCTCGCAATAATATCGATGTGTCTGGGCACTACAGGCGGAGCGCACAGATTATGGACACATAGAGCCTATAAAGCAAAGCTACCATTGCGGGTAGTTTACATGATCTTTCAAACTATTTGTTTTCAAAACCACATTTATGAGTGGGCCAGAGACCACAGAGTTCACCACAAATTCACTGACACAGACGCCGATCCTCACAATGCAACAAGAGGATTTTTCTTTTCACATGTAGGATGGCTTATGGTTAAAAAGCATAAGGATGTAATAGCCAAAGGAAAAACTATTGATTTGAGTGATTTAGACGCGGATCCTGTGGTTCAATTTCAAAAAAAGTAAGAATTAATCGATATCGTTTTGGAATAACCAATAACCAATCAAATTATTTGAATCAAATTACTTCTAATTAATTTAATACTAAAAAATTTCATGGCAAAAAAGAAAACATCACTGCATGCACATTTCTCCATTTGCACACATAAAAACATTGCGAAATAAGGCAAGTATGTGCTACTTATGTTTTAATATTATTTATATGTTTTTCAGATATTACTTAATTTTATTACCAATAGCCTTTTTAATTTCTGGACTGATACCCATGTATTTCTTTGGCGAAAATCTAAAGAATGCTTTTATTATTGGAGCGATTGGTCGTTGGGTACTGTCCGTAAACGGAGCATGGTTTGTTAATAGTGCAGCACATATATGGGGAACAAAACCTTACGACAAGTAAATTTCTTTAATATCACATGATATTAAAAATAATAATAAAATTCCACATTTCAGATCCATTGGACCCTCTGAGAATCTCTTCGTAGCCTACATCGCATTTGGTGAAGGTTGGCATAATTATCATCACGTCTTCCCTTGGGACTACAAAGCAGCAGAATTAGGAAACTACAGCCTTAATTTAACCCTAATGTTTATTAATATCTTTGCAAAATTTGGGTGGGCGTACGATTTAAAAACTGCTTCGAAGGAAATGGTTGAAAAGCGCATACAACGTAGTGGTGATGGGTCACACCCAATAATAAAAGAATCTAAAATTCATAAAGATGATGTTGATCACCATCACCATAAAGATATGACGTGGGGTTGGGGGGATACCGATATGATACAAGAAGATATTCAAGATATAAAGATATATAATAAATTAAAAGAATGTTAAATTCATAAATCTTCAAGCTTTCAAATATAGAATGGTATAAGAGTGGTAGTCAGGAACATTAATATTATTTAATAGATATCAAATACATTTGGCATTACAGCCCTAAAGTTTAATTCTATATTTGAATAGTATTTAAATATTAAGAAATTTAATATATTTTTTCCAAATTTTTTCCAAAATCTGATCAAAACTTTGATGTATTGTCGTGTCTCGAACCAACTGTGAACCCCCCTCTTTAATCGGGCAAAGAATCACGCTGATTCCAGAAAGGTAATTAAAAGGGCCTTCAACGTTTGATCAATTATAATTGAAATTGAAATACAATAGGTTAAATCAATCTTACAATTTGGGACCACAAAATGCCCCTCAACCGTTAGTGTAAAATTGTGTCACTTATTCAAAGTATCATGACATTTAACTTCATCGTATCTGCATGACAATTTGATAAATTGATGGTTAAAAGTGAAGTCATAAATTTCATACAATACATTTTTGTTATTATAGTTTATCGGCTATTTCTTTACCCTCAATTCCCTCGTGACCTCGCACCCAGCGTAGAGCAATTTTGTTGCCCATTGCCAGTTTCTTGAGAGATTGTCGACATTCCCATGTAGACAAGGACTCAAATTTATTTGCTTCGAGTGCCTTTGTCACAGCTTGGCTGTCCGATATTATATTTATCTGCTTTCTCTTTAAATTCCTTCGAAGGCATTCATGAGCACACAGTTCAATCGCAAGTATTTCAGCTTGCACAATTGTGGGATAGGTTCCTAAGGCCATAGATGCCGTGTAATTTGGGCCATGTATGCCTATTCATGTTAACTGTTCAGTTTTTGATCCATCTGTGTACCAGGTGGAGGATTTGTTATCCACTTGTATTATTTGGCTTCTAGCCGTATTGTGGTCCTGAATAGCAACCTCAAACGGCTTCTAAAAGTCAAAAGTTCTTGGAATGATATTATTTTCATAAGAATTGCAACTATAGAATGATAAAACCCTTGCTAATTCTGTTTGTGATTGAATTTTTTCAAACTTTTTGGTGTTACCGGTGACCCTAAGGAATATTTTATAAAATCGTAAGTCGATATTGCTATTTTCTTTTTAAATAACTTCAAAAAGTCAAATTACATTGAAATTATTGAAATTTTTAATAGTTGTCCAAGGACAATTGCGAGTCACTGTAAATATTTGTTTAATAAAATCCAAGTAAATAAATAACGATAGTTCGTAACGATTCGTTTTATTCTTAACACGTAGTGACCAATCCTTTCTATAAATTTGATTATCTTATCAAAAATTCCATTCAGTTGCATAAACACAATTCCAATTATCTCTCTTCATTAAATGTTGTAATTTCCACATATTAAATTTATTTATTAGAAAAATGTATTTAAATTTATTGAAATTGCTCAAAATTTCTTTAATGTCCTATGTCCTTGTCCTTCAAAGATTAATGTAATTATGCATTATTCCTATTCGCACAATAATAGAACTAAATTTTTAAAGCATTTTATATGGTTAGTTGTTAATTTGTGATAACAAATTAATTGTTTTACTTTAAATAATTTTACAAATTAATTGAATTAAATTATAATATAGTATTTTTAAACTTTCAAGTGCTGACGCACTCTTCGTCAAAATAATACCTGTAAAATTCGTAATTTTTAGTAATATTAACCAAACGTAAAACAGTTAATAAATTCTAAAGTTTATAAAATGAAGTTTTTTATTTTAAATAACAATAACAAGTTTCAGCTACTTAAGCTGTCGGCACTGCTTATTGCGGCCGAGAGTGAACGAACGCCGTAAATGTCCCGTAATAATTTATGCATTATTTTAATTTTATTTTTTAATATAATATACCATAATATATAAAAAAAATTTGAATTTAACCATAACACAATGTAATTTTTTATTACAAATTACAAGGAGAGAAACTTGATGCAGAATTCTTCAAAGAGGTTCCTCGATGATTTAAGTCCCTAATCGGCACTCAGAATGTTGTTGTACCACAATAAGTCGGCTCTGCTCTTTGCTCCTCGGGTAACTAAAATTCCTACGCCAGAAATGTTCACACTATCAAACAACTGCTATGCAAAATGCATTCTATTCAATGGTTCCATTTAAATAAAATGCATGGGCCGTACTTAGAAATATTGAAATGAAATGAGAAAGTAGTACCGCATAACGAATTGCAAAAATTCGTTACAACAACCAATTCCACTAATTGACACCAACATAAATCTGCCTGTACGAGTTTCCGTTACTGCAAATTACCTCCGCCCTTTCTTCTCACATTAATTTTTACTATACTTTGCCCTTTAATAATTCAATATGGCGGACATTAGAGATGTTATGCGTAGAAATGCGACGAGAGACAAAACATGTCGATATACTTAATCTTTTGATAAATTTTTAACCCATAAACTTAAAAACAAATTCCTCAAAAGTGAAGAAAATCAGTAATTCTTTTAAATTATTTAGAAACTTTTAAATGTCCTTGTGTTTGTCCTTCAAAGATTACTGTAATCACTTGCTAAATTATAATTAATTATGATTTTAATTTTAAATGCGTTGTTTTAATTTTATTCTTATTTATGATTATTTTAGTTTTTTATTTTTAATTTTATTTAGCAAATCTAAAATTTAATTTTATCAGATTTACAAATTTTTAAATTTCGTTTTCATTTTCAGTAGGTAGCGGTCGTCTTCATTTTTCTTTTGGATGGTGTTTAACAACAATAATGCATAATATTCTTCACAAATTAGCAAAAATGTTTCAAATACTTTAATAAATTAGCATTTCTTTTAATAGATGGTAGCAAAAGACCAGAAGTGGATTAAATAACTTTTGCTTGTAGGAGAAGACACATTGCGAACATTTTAAAATGAAAAAATAAACAATAAGCAAAGTGTGGGTTAAATCATTGTTGCAAACGTCATCCTTTGTAATCTTCCCTTGCTTTTTATCGGGAGCTGGTGCCTTCAGGGGATTTCCACCTTTCACGTCGATTTCAACAAAATGGTCTCCCTTGTAATTTGAGCTAGCTCCATTTCTTTCCTCCAAATTTTAAAAAGGACCGTTTTAATAACAGTACCGCCTACATGACACTTTTTAATTTCCATTATAATTTCCTGAACCTGTTCATCCATGTTTTTAATTTGCCGTTTTTCATGTCATCCACGGGGCTTTTCATTTATTTCTCGAATTTGTTTATTAAAGTCTTTAATTTATTGTTTTTTACATTCTTTTTCGCTCCGCAACCGCGTTTGCAGCATTGCTAGTAACTGTGAGAACTCTCTATTATCCATGTGGGTTTAGGATGATACCAGATGAGATTTTTAAAAGAATTATTAATCTGAATAATTAATCTAAATTTCTCCAAAAATCAACCTCATAAAATAATCACCAAAATGCCCCACTTTCGGGAAAGTTAATTAGTTTCCGCTATCATAAAAAAATAAAAATAATAGGGAAAAATTCTCAGCGGAGGTGGCAAATATTTGAAAATATCAAAATATAAAATTAATTGGAACCTAAATTTATGTAAAGATAATATATAAAAGTAAAAACTTACGTTTTAAATGATATTTTATTATTGAAGTCGAATGGTTTTTAAGAATTCCTCAATAAATATTGGGTAAATAAAACTACAAAATTGGAAAAATATAAAATTTTGATGAAACTGTATGTATCAGATTGACAAAAAAAAATAAAAAAGTTTATTTATAAGGTTTAAAATTTAGATCTATTATTTAGCAATGGGAAAATGAAAAATTCATGAAATAATTTAAAAAACTTCAATAACTTGTCTCTAATATGTTTATTACATTCATTTTACATTTCGGACCTCGCACTTGATTATTTTATAAATTTTTTTTTATTAAATCGATATGGTTCCGCCGCTCCTTTATTTAAGGCTATTCAGGCGGTGCTTCTAATTTTTTAATAATTTCCGTAAAACTTTAATAATACTAAATTTTAATTAATCAATAATTATTACTAGTACGTTGGACTGAATAAAAGAAGTTGGAACTAGATTTTTCATAGATTTTTCGCTAGAACCATTTATAATACCTTTTTTACCCAAAATTAAAGGTAAAACTTGCTGATAATAAGTTTTTTTCGTTAAAGTTATATTATAAACACGTAAAAAAGTCCTCAATTGGCTTAGAAATTAGGTTATTTTGATTTCAGCTCAATATTTGATTTCAAGATTTTTAGGCAAATTAATTTTTGTTCAAATATTCTAGAACTTCATGAAAATACTTAATCGCTTATAATAAACACAGGAAACATGACGAAAAACTTCTAAACCATCAATCGGTTTAGAAATTAGGTCATTTTGATTTCTGTCCGATTTTTATTTCAAAATTTTGATAAAAATTAAATTTTGTTCAAATATTCTGGAAATTCGTGAAAATACTTAAACTCTTATTATAAATACGGGAAAAATAATGAAAAAATTCTAAATCCTCGATTGGCTTAGAAATTATGTTATTTTGATTTCATCGCAATTTTTGATTAAGATTTTGAGACAAATTAATGTTTGTTCAAATATGCTAGAACTTCATGAAAATACTTAAGCACTTATAATAAACACAGGAGAAATAACGAAAAAATTCTAAACCATCAATCGGTTTAGAAATTAGGTCATCTTGATTTCTGTCCAATGTTTAGTATCATTTCAAAATTTTGATAAAAATTTAATTTTATTCAAATAATCTGGCAGTTCGTGAAAATAGTTAAACGCTTATAATAGACACCGGAAAAATAATGAAAAAATTCTAAACCCTCGATTGGGTTAGAAATTAGATTATTTTGATTTCAGCGCAATTTTTGATTTCTAGATTTTGAGACAAATTAATTTTTGTTCAAATATTCCAGAACTTCATGAAAATACTTAAGAACTTATAACAAACTCAGGTAAAATAACGAAAAAATTCTAAACCATCAATCGGTTTAGAAATTAGGTCATTTTGATTTCTGTCCGATTTTTATTTCAAAATTTTGATAAAAATTTAATTTTGTTCAAATATTCTGGAAGTTCGTGAAAATACTTAAACTCTTATTATAAATACGGGAAAAATAATGAAAAAATTCTAAAACCTCGATTGGCTTAGAAATTAGATTATTTTGATTTCAGCGCAATTTTTGATTTCTAGATTTTGAGACAAATTAATTTTTGTTCAAATATTCTAGAACTTCATGAAAATACTTGCACTTATAATAAACACAGGATAAATAACGAAAAAATTCTAAACCATCAATCGGTTTAGAAATTAGGTCATTTTGATTTCTGTCCAATTTTTATTTCAAAATTTTGATAAAAATTAAATTTTATTCAAATAATCTGGCAGTTTGTGAAAATAGTTAAACGTTTATAATAGACACGGGAAAAATAATGAAAAAATTCTAAACCCTCGATTGGCTTAGAAATTAGATTATTTTGATTTCAGCGTAATTTTTGATTTCTAGATTTTGAGACAAATTAATTTTTGTTCAAATATTCTAGAACTTCATGAAAATACTTGCACTTATAATAAACACAGGATAAATAACGAAAAAATTCTAAACCATCAATCGGTTTAGAAATTAGGTCATTTTGATTTCTGTCCAATTTTTATTTCAAAATTTTGATAAAAATTAAATTTTATTCAAATAATCTGGCAGTTTGTGAAAATAGTTAAACGTTTATAATAGACACGGGAAAAATAATGAAAAAATTCTAAACCCTCGATTGGCTTAGAAATTAGATTATTTTGATTTCAGCGTAATTTTTGATTTCTAGATTTTGAGACAAATTAATTTTTGTTCAAATATTCTAGAACTTCATGAAAATACTTAAGCACTTATAATAAACACAGGAAAAATAACGAAAAAATTCTAAACCATCAATCGGTTTAGAAATTAGGTCATTTTGATTTCTGTCCAATTTTTATTTCAAAATTTTGATAAAAATTAAATTTTATTCAAATAATCTGGCAGTTTGTGAAAATAGTTAAACGTTTATAATAGACACGGGAAAAATAATGAAAAAATTCTAAACCCTCGATTGGCTTAGAAATTAGATTATTTTGATTTCAGCGTAATTTTTGATTTCTAGATTTTGAGACAAATTAATTTTTGTTCAAATATTCTAGAACTTCATGAAAATACTTAAGCACTTATAATAAACACAGGAAAAATAACGAAAAAATGCTAAACCATCAATCGGTTTAGAAATTAGGTCATTGTGATTTGATTTCTGTCCAATGTTTATTTCAAAATTTTGAAAAAAATTGAATTTTATTCAAATAATCTGGCAGTTCGTGAAAATACTTAAACGCTTATAATAGACACGGGAAAAATAATGAAAAAATTCTAAATCCTCGATTGGCTTAGAAATTATGTTATTTTGATTTCATCGCAATTTTTGATTAAGATTTTGAGACAAATTAATGTTTGTTCAAATATGCTAGAACTTCATGAAAATAATTAAGCACTTATAATAAACACAGGAGAAATAACGAAAAAATTTTAAACCATCAATCGGTTTAGAAATTAGGTCATCTTGATTTCTGTCCAATGTTTAGTATCATTTCAAAATTTTGATAAAAATTTAATTTTATTCAAATAATCTGGCAGTTCGTGAAAATAGTTAAACGCTTATAATAGACACCGGAAAAATAATGAAAAAATTCTAAACCCTCGATTGGGTTAGAAATTAGATTATTTTGATTTCAGCGCAATTTTTGATTTCTAGATTTTGAGACAAATTAATTTTTGTTCAAATATTCCAGAACTTCATGAAAATACTTAAGAACTTATAACAAACTCAGGTAAAATAACGAAAAAATTCTAAATCATCAATCGGTTTAGAAATTAGGTCATTTTGATTTCTGTCCGATTTTTATTTCAAAATTTTGATAAAAATTTAATTTTGTTCAAATATTCTGGAAGTTCGTGAAAATACTTAAACTCTTATTATAAATACGGGAAAAATAATGAAAAAATTCTAAACCCTCGATTGGCTTAGAAATTAGATTATTTTGATTTCAGCGTAATTTTTGATTTCTAGATTTTGAGACAAATTAATTTTTGTTCAAATATTCTAGAACTTCATGAAAATACTTAAGCACTTATAATAAACACAGGAAAAATAACGAAAAAATGCTAAACCATCAATCGGTTTAGAAATTAGGTCATTGTGATTTGATTTCTGTCCAATGTTTATTTCAAAATTTTGAAAAAAATTGAATTTTATTCAAATAATCTGGCAGTTCGTGAAAATACTTAAACGCTTATAATAGACACGGGAAAAATAATGAAAAAATTCTAAATCCTCGATTGGCTTAGAAATTATGTTATTTTGATTTCATCGCAATTTTTGATTAAGATTTTGAGACAAATTAATGTTTGTTCAAATATGCTAGAACTTCATGAAAATACTTAAGCACTTATAATAAACACAGGAGAAATAACGAAAAAATTCTAAACCATCAATCGGTTTAGAAATTAGGTCATCTTGATTTCTGTCCAATGTTTAGTATCATTTCAAAATTTTGATAAAAATTTAATTTTATTCAAATAATCTGGCAGTTCGTGAAAATAGTTAAACGCTTATAATAGACACCGGAAAAATAATGAAAAAATTCTAAACCCTCGATTGGGTTAGAAATTAGATTATTTTGATTTCAGCGCAATTTTTGATTTCTAGATTTTGAGACAAATTAATTTTTGTTCAAATATTCCAGAACTTCATGAAAATACTTAAGAACTTATAACAAACTCAGGTAAAATAACGAAAAAATTCTAAACCATCAATCGGTTTAGAAATTAGGTCATTTTGATTTCTGTCCGATTTTTATTTCAAAATTTTGATAAAAATTTAATTTTGTTCAAATATTCTGGAAGTTCGTGAAAATACTTAAACTCTTATTATAAATACGGGAAAAATAATGAAAAAATTCTAAAACCTCGATTGGCTTAGAAATTAGATTATTTTGATTTCAGCGCAATTTTTGATTTCTAGATTTTGAGACAAATTAATTTTTGTTCAAATATTCTAGAACTTCATGAAAATACTTGCACTTATAATAAACACAGGATAAATAACGAAAAAATTCTAAACCATCAATCGGTTTAGAAATTAGGTCATTTTGATTTCTGTCCAATTTTTATTTCAAAATTTTGATAAAAATTAAATTTTATTCAAATAATCTGGCAGTTTGTGAAAATAGTTAAACGTTTATAATAGACACGGGAAAAATAATGAAAAAATTCTAAACCCTCGATTGGCTTAGAAATTAGATTATTTTGATTTCAGCGTAATTTTTGATTTCTAGATTTTGAGACAAATTAATTTTTGTTCAAATATTCTAGAACTTCATGAAAATGCTTAAGCACTTATAATAAACACAGGAAAAATAACGAAAAAATGCTAAACCATCAATCGGTTTAGAAATTAGGTCATTTTGATTTGATTTCTGTCCAATGTTTATTTCAAAATTTTGAAAAAAATTGAATTTTATTCAAATAATCTGGCAGTTCGTGAAAATACTTAAACGCTTATAATAGACACGGGAAAAATAATGAAAAAATTCTAAATCCTCGATTGGCTTAGAAATTATGTTATTTTGATTTCATCGCAATTTTTGATTAAGATTTTGAGACAAATTAATGTTTGTTCAAATATGCTAGAACTTCATGAAAATACTTAAGCACTTATAATAAACACAGGAGAAATAACGAAAAAATTCTAAACCATCAATCGGTTTAGAAATTAGGTCATCTTGATTTCTGTCCAATGTTTAGTATCATTTCAAAATTTTGATAAAAATTTAATTTTATTCAAATAATCTGGCAGTTCGTGAAAATAGTTAAACGCTTATAATAGACACCGGAAAAATAATGAAAAAATTCTAAACCCTCGATTGGGTTAGAAATTAGATTATTTTGATTTCAGCGCAATTTTTGATTTCTAGATTTTGAGACAAATTAATTTTTGTTCAAATATTCCAGAACTTCATGAAAATACTTAAGAACTTATAACAAACTCAGGTAAAATAACGAAAAAATTCTAAACCATCAATCGGTTTAGAAATTAGGTCATTTTGATTTCTGTCCGATTTTTATTTCAAAATTTTGATAAAAATTTAATTTTGTTCAAATATTCTGGAAGTTCGTGAAAATACTTAAACTCTTATTATAAATACGGGAAAAATAATGAAAAAATTCTAAAACCTCGATTGGCTTAGAAATTAGATTATTTTGATTTCAGCGCAATTTTTGATTTCTAGATTTTGAGACAAATTAATTTTTGTTCAAATATTCTAGAACTTCATGAAAATACTTGCACTTATAATAAACACAGGATAAATAACGAAAAAATTCTAAACCATCAATCGGTTTAGAAATTAGGTCATTTTGATTTCTGTCCAATTTTTATTTCAAAATTTTGATAAAAATTAAATTTTATTCAAATAATCTGGCAGTTTGTGAAAATAGTTAAACGTTTATAATAGACACGGGAAAAATAATGAAAAAATTCTAAACCCTCGATTGGCTTAGAAATTAGATTATTTTGATTTCAGCGTAATTTTTGATTTCTAGATTTTGAGACAAATTAATTTTTGTTCAAATATTCTAGAACTTCATGAAAATGCTTAAGCACTTATAATAAACACAGGAAAAATAACGAAAAAATGCTAAACCATCAATCGGTTTAGAAATTAGGTCATTTTGATTTGATTTCTGTCCAATGTTTATTTCAAAATTTTGAAAAAAATTGAATTTTATTCAAATAATCTGGCAGTTCGTGAAAATACTTAAACGCTTATAATAGACACGGGAAAAATAATGAAAAAATTCTAAATCCTCGATTGGCTTAGAAATTATGTTATTTTGATTTCATCGCAATTTTTGATTAAGATTTTGAGACAAATTAATGTTTGTTCAAATATGCTAGAACTTCATGAAAATACTTAAGCACTTATAATAAACACAGGAGAAATAACGAAAAAATTCTAAACCATCAATCGGTTTAGAAATTAGGTCATCTTGATTTCTGTCCAATGTTTAGTATCATTTCAAAATTTTGATAAAAATTTAATTTTATTCAAATAATCTGGCAGTTCGTGAAAATAGTTAAACGCTTATAATAGACACCGGAAAAATAATGAAAAAATTCTAAACCCTCGATTGGGTTAGAAATTAGATTATTTTGATTTCAGCGCAATTTTTGATTTCTAGATTTTGAGACAAATTAATTTTTGTTCAAATATTCCAGAACTTCATGAAAATACTTAAGAACTTATAACAAACTCAGGTAAAATAACGAAAAAATTCTAAACCATCAATCGGTTTAGAAATTAGGTCATTTTGATTTCTGTCCGATTTTTATTTCAAAATTTTGATAAAAATTTAATTTTGTTCAAATATTCTGGAAGTTCGTGAAAATACTTAAACTCTTATTATAAATACGGGAAAAATAATGAAAAAATTCTAAAACCTCGATTGGCTTAGAAATTAGATTATTTTGATTTCAGCGCAATTTTTGATTTTAAGATTTTCAGATAAATTAATTTTTGTTCAAATATTCCAGAACTTCATGAAAATACTTAAGAACTTATAATAAACTCAGGTAAAATAACGAAAAAATTCTAAACCATCAATCGGTTTAGAAATTAGGTCATTTTGATTTCTGTCCGATTTTTATTTCAAAATTTTGATAAAAATTTAATTTTGTTCAAATATTCTGGAAGTTCGTGAAAATACTTATAGTCCAGTCATTCTACGAACGACATAATGATAAAGTCGAAAATGATACTACCCGAAAGCAAAAACTTGGGTCGTCTAGAAGAAAAAATTCAAAGAAAGATAGCGATTTTTGCATCGCCCTAGCTGGTGTAGAACATAACCTAAAAAATTAACCAAAGTTGAAAAACCGTTTTTTTGCGATTTAAGAATAAACGAAGCATCTTACAAAAGAAATTTAAATTTGAAATTTGTAGATAATGAAAAACTCTATCGAATGCGACCAGAAAAATGGAAATTTGTTACTTATTTTCGGAGAATATCGAAAAATAACAGTCAAAAATTGCTTTCTTTGTTTTTGCTGTGATTTTTACAATTTGCAAAGTAAATTATTCTTTGTTCAAGGAAAATGTTGCCTTTAGATGATATCTGAAAAATAGTAAATGGCCATGTTAAAACGGAAAAAAATATTGATGAAAAATTTTTTTTTGATTTTTTTTGTTGAGTTTTTGTTTGAATATTCTCAAAATTTGTAAATTGACCAACATCAACCTTGAAAAAACGTAAAAAATAATGAAAAAAATTTTGTGGTCATGGAAATTGTTTTTGGGAGGTAGGAATGTAAATTTTTGCCGAATTTGATATTAATTTTTTCAAAAATTAGAATTTTCTTTTATATAATATCTGAAAAATTGTAAATGGCCTTGTTAAAACTGAAAAAATAATGAAAAAAAGCTAAAGGTTAGGGCAGTGGTTCACGGGAGGAAAGAAAATAAATTTTTGTTGATTTTGTTTTTGAGTTTTTGTTTGAATATTCTCAAAATTTGTAAATTGACCAACATCAACCTTGAAAAAACGAAAAAAATTGTTATTTCTTATAAATAAATATTTTATTTCCCCACTCAAAAATTACCCCTTTGCGACTAGAATTTTTTTATCATTTTTAAACTAACCACAAGTTTAATATTAATATGTTTAAGTAGTTTCAAAATTTTAAAAACAAAATTTCTATTTTGACCCTCAAAAATTACTCCCGGACGATTAGAATATTTTCGTCACTTTTAGAATATTCAATTTTAAGAGGTTTATTTTATTATAATTAAAAACACATTTTAAAATAAAGTTATTAAACCCGGTCGCACTTCATCACGTTTTGCGATCGACCCCCCATCCCCCAAGGCATGGACATCCTATATGGACGACCCCTCCTTCTGAAGAAGCCAGCAAAAATCGTGAAAAACTTCTAATCACTGAGTGATCAATTTTGAAGTGGGGGGAAATATAACAATTTTGTTGATATATTTTCAAAATTAAATCTGTGAATACAGCATAAATAGTAAAATAATTATTGATTTTTGATTATTGAAAATTGTATTTAAAAATTTGCCAAATTAGCGACGCGCATAAGCGGCTTAACGAGATTCCCTGGTCTCTCTTTAAGATTTTTTTATTACTTTTGAAGGAAAATATTAATTTATTTATTAAAACAATCGAATTATGGAGGTTGTACTGTATTGGTAAAAAAAGATATTAGTTACGTGTTACCATCCGAGATGGCGCCGTAATTCAATTGTCATTTGGAATAATATTTATAACCTAGTTTGACAAGTATAATTTTGACGCAGAAAGCCTAATTAATTAAAATGTTGTAGTTCATCGTCCACCAAAAACAGTTATTTCATTTTTAGTGTAGTGCAAAGACGGAATTTTGAGTGTTTTTAAACTGTTGACCCTGAAAATGGTAAGATTTACATGATTGTAATAATTATTTAATTTTATTGCTGGTGGGCGGTATAACCCCACAATGCGGGGGTCCTCTGCAGGAGATATGCATTGGAGATGTTATAAACCTCATCCTGAAAAGAAAAGGGGGCACCGGTGAAAATTGTCAGGGAGCCCTTGAAATTTGACGATTTAATCGACAATTTTCCTTACGGTAACATGAATTACCTTATATAAATTGCATTTTATAGCTATAGAAGTAAGAACTTTATTCTGGCCGTCTCTCTGGTCCTCCAGCTTGGGGGTTCTACGTCAGGCTTGCTCCTCGTCTAGGTAAAAAATGTAAAATGCTAACAAACCAAACACCAATTCGCAAGGTTGGTAGTTGGGCTCGGATAACGTTGTAATGCGTTTCAAAACCGATTATATCACAAATTGCATTTACCGTAATAAAAATATCAATTTCCCTGCTTAAACAGTGGAAATCTTGTTATTCATGTGTCTTTAATTTTAGAATTGCAATAAATCCCAAAGAAATTTGTTTACGATGTATAATGGTGGTTGAATCTCAAATAAGCGACATTTTTATATTTATTATGGGTGCGTTCCACTTAAAACCACGACGACCGCGGCGTGGTCCCGTAATTCTTTAATTAGCTAAAGATAGAACGTGGTTATTTGGTTGGACTACGAGGCCGGAGGCCGAGCTCTGTTATGTGATTTAGGAAGTGCGAAAGTCGAGCTATTTTAAACGAAGAGCAGAAATGAGTCAGTGCCGTGCCCAAAGGGGGGGGGCAATATTTTAGGAAGTTGGAAAAAGCTTGCAAATAACTTAAAATTTGGTCAAGTTGGCGGCAAGAGCCGCTAAACCGACAATAGACAATTACAAAAAGTTGGCAATTTTAAATTAATTAAGTTGGTAAACTTAACCCCCCCTCCACAAAAAAGTTACCTGACCACGTCCCTGCAGAGGCCGAGCTATGTTTTGTGATGATAGAAAGCGGACGCCTCAGAAATCTAGTAATAAAAAATAGAGAAAAAATGGTGAAATTTTACAAAGTAAAACTTGATTTCCCCCTCCCCCTCCATTACCATTGGATGACGACTTTCCATTCATGGTTGCTATTAAAACCTACATTCTGTAATTGTAGTATCATAACCAATTTGCGGGGGTATCTCGATAATCCAATCATGCGCGTCTTCGCAATAGCTTCTAAAATAATTTTTTTACCAGAAACAGTCCAAACATTTTGTTGTTCCTTTTCTCGTTAGCAAGGGCGTATATTATTAGGGTGGGTGGATCTTGAAACGGTTAAATGTTTTCAAATAAAAATTTTATTATCACCCCTTCCCCATAAGCATTGGTTGATTCCGCCCTTGTTTATTGGAATCAATTACTTCCAATAAATCTATCTGTATTATATCATAATAATTATCTCGATAATCCAGTCATGCGCGTCTTTAATTTTAGAATTGCAATAACTTCCAAATCAATTTTGTTGCGAGAAAAAAGGCGATGGCCGGAGGTCGAGCTATGATATGTGGTATAAGGAGTACGAGGTCGGAGACCGAGCTATATCTTGCCCCCCTCCCGCTACGTTACTGCACTCGGGTCTAATTGAACCCCTTTTCTTGTTTCCCTATTTGCCCTCACTGTTTTCTTGCCCAACATTTTAATTTTACAGCAAAATGGTTTCTCACTAAAAAAATATGTCTTATTTGCTTGTTTCTAGTATTAAATTGCCCGTGTTGTGGATTTGTGCCAAGTGACGTCATAGCTTTCTTAAACGTTAATTTTTAGACTTAATATTTGATTTAAGAAAAAATGAAAAATATAGAAGTGCTAGAATTAATGGCTTTTATGAACCTGTAATCAAAAACCTTCAAATCCATGTATATTCCCGATTCCAGTATGCGATACATCAACCTTATGGGAGTTTTTGAGACATTTGGTGTAATTCAAGAAAATGTAATTTCTCTCTCCCTAAATCAGTGGCCGGCAATCTAGACAGTGGAGATGGGGTGGTTTACTAGATCAGGGGCACTGAAATGGGAGAGGAACAAGAGACAATATCGAGAAGATAAATCAAGATCAAGAGGGCGCCACCAGCATAGTTACTCAACATCGACTAACTCCCATAAGGTTGGCGTATCTAATATCAATATCGAAGTTCTTTACTATTTATAAGTTTCTTATAGGAAACTCCACACCATTCTAACAGCTACTTCCAAATTAAGACAGAAGAAGCCGAAGAAGAAATGGAATTCAAATTGGAAGATTTGCATCACTCCATTGACATCAAAGAAGAGATTTCAATTCTAGAAATTGAAGCGGATGTAAAATGCAATCCTGAAACCGGCGAGAAACCGTTTGCATGTGAAATGTGCGACTATAAATGCGCCAATAAAAGTTATTTGAAAATTCACGTACGAACTCATACTGGCGAAAAACCATTTACATGCGAAATTTGTGACTATAAATGTGCGGATAAGGGATATTTAAGAATACATTTAAGAACTCACTCCGGTGAGAAACCGTTTGGGTGCACATTTTGCGACTATAAATGTGTCGATAAGCAATATTTAAAAACTCACTTAAGAACTCATACCGGGGAAAAACCGTTCGTTTGTGAAATTTGTAACCATAAATGCGCACATAAAGGAAGTTTAAAAATTCATATCAGAACTCATACGGGCAAGAAGCCGTTTACATGCGAAATTTGTGCTTATAAATGTGCGCGCTATGGCGATTTAAAAAATCATTTAAGAGCTCATACCGGCGATAAACCGTTTACGTGTGCAACTTGCAACTATAAATGTTCACGTAGCGGAGATTTGAAAATTCACTTAAGAACCCACACCGGTGAGAAACCTTTCGCGTGTAAACTTTGCGACTATAAAAGTGTTCAACGAGGACATTTAAAAATGCATTTAAGGACCCACACCGGCGAGAAACCGTTTAAATGTGTAATTTGTGGATACAAATGCGCCCGTCAAGGAGATTTAACGAAACATTTAAAAATACATACTGGTGAAAAACCTTTTCAGTGTGAATTTTGCGACTATAAGTGTGCTCGTGCGGGAAGCTTCAAAATTCACTTGAGGATTCATACCGGCGAGAAACCGTTCGCGTGTAAAATTTGTAATTACGAATGCGCTCGTACGGAATGTTTAAAAATTCACTTACGAACACATACTGGTGAGAAGCCGTTTACATGCGATAAATGTGACTATAAATGCGTGCGTCGAGGAGATTTAAACATTCATTTAAAAACTCATACGGGTGAGAGACCTTTCGCCTGTGAAATTTGTGATTACAGATGTGCACGAAAGGGAACCTTAAAAACTCATTTAAGAACTCATTCTTCTCACTTCACTTCACTCACTTCTGGATCTTGAAAGATTGAAAATAAGGGAGAATAAATTTTATAAACAATTCACTACATCTTTTTGTGTTTTCTCAAATATCTCGGAAACTAAGCAAGTTGAAGTAACAATTCACACTTACCTTTTTTGTAGAGCGTAAAATTTTCTACAAAAATGGTTTTAAGAACTTTTTTCGTAAAGCCAATCGTTTAGCGTAGAAGCTCATTTAAGAACTCATCCTGGAGCTTAATAGGCTGAAAATGATAGAGAGTAAATTTTAAAATAAAATATCTAGGAAACTAAGCAAGTTAGAGTAACAATTCATATCTACCGTTTTTATAGAGCGTAAAATTTTCTACAGAAATGGTTTTAAGAACTTTTTTCGTAAAGTCAATCGTTTAGCGTAGTAGCTCATTTAAGAACTCATCCTGGAGCTTAATAGGCTGAAAATGATAGAGAGTAAATTTTAAAATCAAATATCTCGAAAACTAAGCAAGTTAGAGTAACAATTCATATCTACCGTTTTTGTAGAGCGTAAAATTTTCTATAAAAATGGTTTTAAGAACTTTTATCGTACAGTCAATCGTGTAGCGTAGAAGCTCATTTAAGAACTCATCCTGGAGCTTAATAGGCTGAAAATGACAGAGAGTAAATTTTAAAATCAAATATCTCGGAAACTAAGCAAGTTAGAGTAACAATTCATATCTACCGTTTTTGTAAAGCGTAAAATTTTCTACAAAAATGGTTCTAAGAACTTTTATCGTACAGTCAATCGGTTAGCGTAGAAACTCATTTAAGAACTCATCCTGGAGCTTAATAGGCTGAAAATGATAGAGAGTAAATTTTAAAATCAAATATTTCGAAAACTAAGCAAGTTAGAGTAACAATTCATATCTACCGTTTTTGTAGAGCGTAAAATTTTCTACAAAAATGGTTTTAAGAACTTTCATCGTACAGTCAATCGTGTAGCGTAGAAGCTCATTTAAGAACTCATCCTGGAGCTTAATAGGCTAAAAATGACAGAGAGTAAATTTTAAAATCAAATATCCCGGAAACTAAGCAAGTTAGAGTAACAATTCATATCTACCGTTTTTGTAGAGCGTAAAATTTTCTATAAAAATGGTTTTAAGAACTTTTATCGTACAGTCAATCGTGTAGCGTAGAAGCTCATTTAAGAACTCATCCTGGAGCTTAATAGGCTGAAAATGACAGAGAGTAAATTTTAAAATCAAATATCTCGGAAACTAGGCAAGTTAGAGTAACAATTCATATCTACCGTTTTTGTAGAGCGTAAAATTTTCTACAAAAATGGTTCTAAGAACTTTTATCGTACAGTCAATCGTGTAGCGTAGAAGCTCATTTAAGAAATCATCCTGGAGCTTAATAGGCTGAAAATGATAGAGTAAATTTTAAAATCAAATATCTCGGAAACTAAGCAAGTTAGAGTAACAATTCATATCTACCGTTTTTGTAGAGCGTAAAATTTTCTACACAAATGATTTTAGGAACTTTTTTCGTAAAGTCAATCGTGTAGCGTAGAAGCTCATTTAAGAACTCATCCTGGAGCTTAATAGGCTGAAAATGACAGAGTAAATTTTAAAATCAAATATCTCGGAAACTAAGCAAGTTAGAGTAACAATTCATATCTACCGTTTTTGTAGAGCGTAAAATTTTCTACAAAAATGATTTTAGGAACTTTTTTCGTAAAGTCAATCGTGTAGCGTAGAAGCTCATTTAAGAAATCATCCTGGAGCTTAATAGGCTGAAAATGATAGAGTAAATTTTAAAATCAAATATCTCGGAAACTAAGCAAGTTAGAGTAACAATTCATATCTACCGTTTTTGTAGAGCGTAAAATTTTCTACACAAATGATTTTAGGAACTTTTTTCGTAAAGTCAATCGTTTAGCTTAGAAACTAATTTATAAACTCATCCTGGAGCTTAATAGACTGAAAATGAGACGGTAAATTTTAAAATCAATTCACTACATCTTTTTGTGTTTTCTCAATTATCTCGGAAACTAAGCAAGTTACAGTAGCAATTCATACCTGCGTTTTTTGTAGATCGTGAAATTTTCTACAATAATGATTTTAAGAACTTTTATCGTCAAGTCAATCGTTTAGCTTAAAAACTCGTTTAAAAACTGATCCTGGAATTTAATAGACTGAAAATGAGAGCGTAAATTTTAAAAACAATTCGCCACCTTTTTTTGTTTTTTCTCAAATATCTCTGAAACTACGCAATTTTAAATAACAATTCATACCTATCTTTTTTGTAAAGCGTAAAATTTTCTACAGAAATGATTGTAAGCTTTGGAGCTATAAGCTGAAAATGAGAGAGTAAATTTTAAGAACACTTCGGCCCTTTTTTGTGTTTTCTCAATTATCTCGGAAACTAAGCAAGTTACAGTAGCAATTCATACCTGCGTTTTTTGTAGAGCGTGAAATTTTCTACAATAATGATTTTAAGAATTTTTATCGTCAAGTCAATCGTTTAGCTTAAAAACTCGTTTAAAAACTGATCCTGGAATTTAATAGACTGAAAATGAGAGCGTAAATTTTAAAAACAATTCGCCACCTTTTTTTGTTTTTTTCTCAAATATCTCTGAAACTACGCAATTTTAAATAACAATTCATACCTATCTTTTTTGTAAAGCGTAAAATTTTCTACAGAAATGATTGTAAGCTTTGGAGCTATAAGCTGAAAATGAGAGAGTAAATTTTAAGAACACTTCGGCCCTTTTTTGTGTTTTCTCAATTATCTCGGAAACTAAGCAAGTTACAGTAGCAATTCATACCTCCGTTTTTTGTAGAGCGTGAAATTTTCTACAATAATGATTTTAAGAACTTTTATCGTCAAGTCAATCGTTTAGCTTAAAAACTCGTTTAAAAACTGATCCTGGAATTTAATAGACTGAAAATGAGAGAGTAAATTTTAAAAACAATTCGCCACCTTTTTTGTTTTTTCTCAAATATCTTTGAAACTTCGCAATTTTAAATAACAATTCACACCTATCTTTTTTGTAAAGTGTAAAATTTTCTACAGAAATGATTGTAAGCTTTGGAGCTATAAAGTGAAAATGAGAGCGTAAATTTTAAGAACACTTCGGCTCTTTGTTGTGTTTTCTCAATTATCTCGGAAACTAAGCAAGTTACAGTAGCAATTCATACCTGCGTTTTTTGTAGAGCGTGAAATTTTCTACAATAATGATTTTAAGAACTTTTATCGTCAAGTCAATCGTTTAGCTTAAAAACTCGTTTAAAAACTGATCCTGGAATTTAATAGACTGAAAATGAGAGAGTAAATTTTAAAAACAATTCGCCACCTTTTTTGTTTTTTCTCAAATATCTTTGAAACTACGCAATTTTTATGTAACAATTCACACCTATCTTTTTTGTAAAGTGTAAAATTTTCTACAGAAATGATTGTAAGCTTTGGAGCTATAAGCTGAAAATGAGAGAGTAAATTTTAAAAAGGGCAGACCTTTTTTGTGTTTTCTCAATTATCTCGGAAACTAAGCAAGTTACAAAAGCAATTCATACCTGCGTTTTTTGTAGAGCGTGAAATTTTCTACAATAATGGTTTTAAGAACTTTTATGGTCAAGTCAATCGTTTAGCTTGCACGCGCCCTCAAAGTTAGAACTTCTCTGTCGGTAAAAATTCGAAACAAATCACACTATCTTCAAAGAATGCTTTTCATGGTGCGACCGATTTGTAGGACGTTTTTGTTGATAGTTACGAAAAAAAATTACTTTTTGGTTCAGTCTTTGCTTAATTTCGCCTCTTGTGGTGACGAAATTCTCATCTGAGTATTTTTTCGTTGCAAAATTGCTTGCACTTGGTGTCGTGTCAGTTGGTAGGTCAGGTTTTAAAATTAAAACAAAATTTTAAATTTACTACACTGGGTGACCTGCGGTTTACCCGAACGCAATAGAATAAAAAACAATTTTACTGTTATTTTATAAATACTTATACGTTTGTGACTAAATAAATTCGAAAAAAATAAATCTTTTATTATTAAAACTTTTATCATCTGCGATTGAATTTTGTTTTTGTTCCCACCCGCCCACCATTCCTGTACAATATTGAGCTACTGTGACGCGCCATGAATGGACTAGCGAGCATTTCACTGAAATATCGAATCGATTTTTAAGGAAATCTTACTGATTCATTGCCCTTTCGGCATTGAGTAACGTAGACCAGCGATTTCCAAAATGGAAGGCGCGGATTTACGCGGTTTTGTGTGTATATTACATATAAGAAATGTAAAATGTGATGATAATATTGCCAATGTTTATTGTGATTTATTTGCAAAGAGGGGGCCATAAGTAATGCTTCAAAGCTGTATAGGGTTAATACCCTAATAGTGAGGAATTCTTAGATTTCCATGCAACAAATCAAAATGGCTCGGAGCAGAGGGCGCGGAGAATCGATTTTGACAACGCAACAATGGCAAATCTCAGATCAATCATCGTTTAATCAATAAAGACACCTAAACTACCAATTTTTGGTGGGTAAAATTGGGGCGGCCGATATTTCCTAGAAAGGAAATATTTTTGGCCAATCTAATCTCATAATTATCTAGTTAGTTTTATTTATTAAAATAAAACAAAACAAAAATATAAATTTTTTTGAAAACGCATCAGTGGAATATCCGTTAATTCAAGGAAATTAATGTATTCTCTCTAGCGATCAAATAATCAACATTACAAAATTTCACTTATCAAATCGTCCATTCATCGTTCATTACTAAAATGTATGAGTGCATAAGCTAGATAGATGGCAATTCCAATAATGTACAGCAGTTTCTCTAAGGACCTTAGTATTCCTCTTTGCAGAGGTCGGTTTCGTGGAATTCTGGCAATAATTGTGGTATATCTCCTATAAATTCCATTTTCACTTTTATACAGGACTATGTCACCGATTGATGATCTACAATATGGGCAAGTGTTTGATTCACGCAGCCATGGGTACAAACAGGTTAAACAAAATGTGTGAGTGCAGTTATTAATTACGGCAACCTCTTGATTTAAAAAACGCTCCCAACAAATTGGACATTTGTCACCTATCAAATTAATTTCCGTTTCGTCCATTTTTCACGTTTTTGTATAATTTGCTTTTACGTAATGAAATTTCCCTTATATATTAGAAAACTTAAAAGCTAAAGGGGATAAATTCAAATTAATCCAATAATATAATTTGCTAGAAAGCTCCTCCTCTTCTCATAGGTTTGTTGTTCATTACCAACCGAAAAAAGTTTACCAACCTACAAACTGGGCAATGAAGAGTTGTCGTTTAGCCGGCCGGTTGCTTTGTCAAACATATCCTTAAGGCATGGACCTCTTAGAATAAAGATGGACTGCTGTTCCTTACGGTTGTGAATTCAAAATAGTGAAGCCTATATGGGCGCCACCATTTGCAGTGCAGTTCCAGGAAATTTCAAATATTTAGTGGTTTATGTTGGTAATAAATTACCCTCAAAAATTCTAAATTACTATTGGCTATGGCAAATGGCGGCTTCATAGATGGACATACTTTTTTTATATTGAATAGCAGTCCATTTTATTTTAAGAGGTCCGGATCAACTGGGTGGAAATGACAACGAACGATGAGGTTTTGAGACGGATGGGAGGCGGTCGAAGAATATGGAAACAAATAGGAACAGTTGATTGGGCACGTACTGAGAAGAGAAGAACTGCGTAAGACCATCAATGAAGGTAATTTCGAAGGCAAGAACTTCATAGGGAGGCCACGCCTAAGATACATAACTCAGATAATGAAAGACACAGGCAGTGAGAGTTATGAGAATATGAAGAGATTGACTTGCAACCGAGAAGAATGGAGAGCTGCATCAAACCAGTCAACCTACCGAGGACTTGTCAAGTGTAAAGCTAACAAATTTGTCTGAAATTACAAGAAGGAGGAGTTTTCTAGTAATTATTAAAATGTATCGCTTTCACTTCGAAACGTCAACGTTGCCTTCAAATATTTATTTAGTATTGTTTTTAAATTCTTACCATGTCTCTTTCCAACACCGTACGTACAGCGCATACAAGCATAATTGGATGAGAGATGGATTTGTGTATAGCACCTCGGCCTCCTTCATCGGTACCGTGCTCCGACTTTTATTTCCCTCCCAGACAACCTATCGCTTCTTCATCTAACGGTTCCAATGTTCTTTTAGTAATGCCGACGGAAACTGCCTGATCAGTGGCGTAACTACCAGTGTGCGCGGTGTGCGAATGAATACGGCCCGTAAAATCCTAGGGGCCCGAGGCAATGTAAAGTAAACACAAATGGTACCGCGCCAATCTTCTTCAGACGCGATGGAGCGGTCGATATACGTTACTTGGAGCAAATGCAGGCGAGGGATGAAATAAGTTTAATTGTGAAATAGGGTAAAGAAAAAAGTTATTTAAAAAAATTCTCGGGAAAAATTATTACACTTTCAAAAACAAAAAAAAGTTAAATATTTCAAGTCCAACCGTCTTGTTACGCTACTGAACCAGTAATTAAGACTTTTAATACTGTTCCTCCACCCTGTGAGGTCGAACAGCCGCATCCGACACCTTAGATCATATTTTCGACACTCATAGGAGGCGGCCATCGGCATCAGAACCGCCTAGTTTTCAATAAAATTGTATATACCCCTTCCTCCAGAGCCGTAACAAGGGTAAGAGCGCCTGTTGCAAGCGGGTTAATTTGCAATACCCCCCGCGGCCCGTTTGAACAAAATATTTTTTTAAATATTTGTTTTTATATCTAAAAACATCGTTAAATCAAAACAAAATTTATCCCTAAAATGTGAAGAAATGGGCGTAAAATCGGGGGGTCTAGGGGGGTACGGAGTACCCTCCAGGACAAGATAAAAACAATCTACTTATGTCGTCTCATTGCTTTTTTACACCTGGGGAGTATTCAATACCACCCATACCCCCCGGTTTCCATCCATCTCTTCATATTTTACACTCGGTGCCCTAAAGTAACAGGCATCAGTATCGGACATCCTCTAAAATGTGAGGAAACGGGCGTGAAACCGGGGGGTCAGGGGGTACGGAGTACCCTCCAAGGCAAGATAAAAAAAATCTACTTATGTCGCCTCATTGCTTTCTTACACCTGGAGGGTATTCCATACCCCCCAGACCCCCCGGTTTCCTATCCATCTCTTCATATTTTACACTAGGCGCCCTTAAAATAAGAGGCATCATCCTTTAAAATGTGAAGAAACGGACGTGAAACCGGGGGGTCTGGGGGGTACGGAGTACCCTCCAGTGCAAGATGAAAACAATCTACTTATGTCCTCATTGCTTTCTTACACCTAGGGAGTATTCCATACACCCCAGACCCCCCGGTTTTCCATCCATCTCTTCACATTATTTTACACTTGGTGTCCTAAAATAAGAGGCATCAGTATTGGTCATCCTCTAAATTGTGAAAAAAACGGGCGTGAAACCGGGCGGTCAGGGGGGTACGGAGTTCCCTCCAGAACAAGATGAAAGCAATCTATTTATGTCGTCTCATTGATTTCTTACACCTGGGGGGTATTCCATACCCCCCAGACCCCCCGGTTTCGCATCAATTTCTTCCTATTTTACACTCGGCGCGCTAAAATAAAAGACATCAGTATCAGACATCCTCTAAAATGTGAAGAAACGGGCGTGATACCGGGGGGTCTGGTGGGTATGAAATCCCCCCAGGTGTGAGAAAGCAATGAGATGACATAAGTAGATTGTTTTCATCTTGTCCTGGAGGGTATTCCATACCCCCCAGACCCCCTGGTTTCCTATCCATCTCTTCATATTTTACACTCGGCGCCCTCAAAATAAGAAGCATCAGTATCAGACATCCTTTAAAATGTGATGAAACGGGCGTGAAACCGGGGGGTCTGGGGGGTACGGAGTACCCTCCTGGACCAGATGAAAGCAATCTACTTATGTCGTCTCATTGCTTTCATACACCTGGGGGGTATTCCATACCCCCCAGACCCCCCGGTTTCTCATCCATCTCTACATATTTTACACTCGGTACCCTAAAATAAGAGGCATCAGTATCAGACATCCTCTAAAATGTAAGGAAACGGGCGTAATACCGATGGGATAGGGGAAGGGGGCCTTCAGGTTAAATTCAAAATCTCGACCAAATTATGCTTTTGCGTATATTCAAAAAATGCTTTTTTTCGTAAAGAAAAAACGGTTTTTTTTTAATAACTCGGCCATTTTTGATTTTACATAAAAACCGTGGGGACAAAAATTGTAGGAAATTTGATTCTCTACAAGTTTGGTCCTCACAATTTTTCTTCTAGAATCGATATTTTTGGAATTGGACCCGAAAAAAGCGACAAATTCAAAATAATATCATTATCGTTTTTATTTTCAACTTAACGGCATAAATGAAGAGAAACAAACTTGTAGAGAATCAAATTTTGGACAAATTTGGTCTCCATCTGTTTTTACAAAAATCGATATTTTCGGAATTTAACCTAAAAATATGTTGTACCCATTTAGAAATATTCCCATTATCCTCTTTATTTTCAATTTTACAGGTACAATTTAAGGCGAACATTGTCGCTTTTTCGGGTCCAATTCCAAAAATATCGATCCTAGAAGAAAAATTGTGAGGACCAAACTTGCAGAGAATGAAATTTCCTACAATTTTTGTCGCCACGGTTTTTATGTAAAATCAAAAATGCCATTTTTTGAGTTATTCAAGAAAAACCGCTTTTTACGAAAAAAACTATTTTTCGAATATACGCAAAAGCATAATTTGGTTGAGATTTTCAGTTTACACTCCCAGTGACCCTCCCCCCCCGAGACAGCTGCGGAAAAAAACCACTAAGAAATTATTCACGAGTAGGGTCGGTTTTTTGGATATAATGACTGGACTACAAGGAAATAACGATATGACTGTTTAAAATTGATACAGATACAAAGTTAATTCTTAAGAACAAATTTTTGTTTACTTATGGCTGGGGGTATTACATAACACCATGTTTTTCAATTATTTATTTATAAAGGTACCCTCCAGGTTGGGGAAAGATTTTTTCAGAAATAAAAATTACAAAATACTTAATTTTATCTCATTTTTTTCTATGTTCTAAGGTGGGTAAGGCCGCTAAACACCCTGAAATGTGAAGAAATGAGCGTGCAAACGAGGGAAGTATATGGGCAGTTGTGGTAAATACTGGGGAGGGGGCAGAAGGAAGAATGGTTCAAGCCCAATGCTTTACCTCTCCCCCCCCTTAAACTGCATTATATGCGACCACGTTTTTTTTTCTTTTTTCGCACACTTATCAATCGAGGGGCCCGTCAAAGCTCTTGCACCCGGGCCTAAAATTTGAATTTACGCCACTGTGCCTGATCATCTTTTGGTTTGTTTTATAACTACGTAAAGTGCGAGGCTGGAGGTCGAGCTATGTTTTCTGATGATTTACATCAAGTTTACAGATAAAAAGAGTGATTGTTTATATTTTTTATTAAGTTTTAAAATTGATGATTAAAATTCATTCAGATTCAAGTAAATATAATAATGGTAAAAAAACTCGTCTGGTGTATTGCAGCAGTAAATTTTTTTGTGCTTCAGACTCCGCTCCAATACTTCAATGCAATCACTTTCGGGTTAAACATTAAATTTAAATAAATGCGAGGGAAGGGGATGCGCTGGTATTGGAGGAATAATTAGTGGGAGTAGGTTTCAATAGTTACGGGATACTGATCAGAGATGGCAACAAAATCAATGTTTTGGTACTCTGGGTAGTTAATTCCTAGAAATCGATTTTGATTGCTGGTTCTGTAGTTGTTTTCTAATTCTATTCCAACAATATTTGTACACAACAACAATATTTTAACCCATCCTTTTTGAAAATTATAACATAACTTTGTTCTTAAATGTAATTTGTTTTCTACCCTGCCATGGTACTAATGACTGAACTAAATCTAGGTACTTACTAAAGAAGCATTTTTTATAGGAGATTATAGGAGACAAAATTAAGACAGAAGAAGTAGAAATGGAAATCAAGTTAGAAGATCTACATCATTCCATTGATGTCAAAGAAGAGTTTTCGGAGAGCGAACCACAAGCAAACCAGAAAGTATTCCCTTGTGAAGTTTGTGGCTACGAATGTAAACAGAAAGGGGCTTTAAAAGTTCATTTAAGAACCCATTCTGGTGAGAAACCATTTGCGTGTGAAATTTGCGACTACACGTGCAGCCAAAAAGGAACTCTTAACGTTCATTTAAGAACCCATACTGGCGAAAAGCCGTTTAAGTGTGAAATTTGTGGTTATGAATGCGCTCGTAGATCAGCCTTCACGATTCATTTAAGAACTCATACCGGCGAAAAACCGTTTGTATGTCGAATTTGCGGCTATAAATGTGTACAGAAAGGAACCTTAAAAATTCATTTCAGGGTCCATACTGGTGAAAAGCCGTTCCAGTGTGAAATTTGTGATTATAAATGTGCTCGTGCAGAAGGCTTCAAAATTCATTTAAGAACTCATACCGGAGAGAAACCGTTTAAGTGTAGTTATTGTGACAGCAAATTTTCACGTCAAGGGCATTTAAATGTTCATTTAGGAACGCATACAGGCGAGAGGCGGTTTAAATGTGAAATTTGTAATTATAAATGTGATCGTAGACAAAACTTGGCAATTCATTTAAGAACTCATACCGGGGAAAAACCTTTTGGGTGTAAAATTTGCGACTATAAATATGCGGATGAGAGATATTTAAAAATTCATTTAAGAACTCATACTGGGCATATAAATTAAATTTGCTATTTTATTTTGATTATTATGAAATAACTATGTGATTTTATACGATTAAGCAAATTGGAGTTCTAAAATTACATTTTTTGTGTGCATTTTCAAATTTTTAAAAGATAATCAAGAAATTATGAAGAATTCATAAAAAACTGCAAACCACTTCGTTGACTATTAGGATTTTTTTCATTATTCATTAATTCGTCATATTATTCTCCATCATCTGGTGTATTGCAGCAGTAAATTTTTTTGTTCTTCGAACTCCGCTTTAAAACTTTGCAATCGCAATCACTTTCGGGTTAAAAAATAAAAACAAAATTTAATAAAAGTGCGCGAAGGGGATACCGATCACAGATGGCGCTTAGTCACCCCTTCTACTTGATATAACCTAAAAAGGATATATTGATTTTCATTCCGTTCTAAATATTGTGAATACTGAATAATAGTATTAATTTTGATTATAGAGTGTACCAGTATTTCCCAAATAGAGGCTTACCTAAAAAAATGGTAAGTTTTAAATAAAAGCAAATATTTAAATTAACCAGAAATATTACATCATTTTATATTGGGCGTCTTGCAATGACCTAAATTTGTGGAATAAGGATGGCGAAAACCATTCTGATTTTTAGGTCCATACTAAATTCTCGATTGTAAAACATCAAAGGATTTTACCCCCCCCCCCCCAAAGTTGGTTAAGTTCGTCTCTGGAAAAATGAGATTTTCTGTACTTTTCTACACTTGACAGCGCTGTAACTAGAATGTAATTCGACGTACAGTAAAATTTTACAGACAAAAGTTGTAGGAAATTACATCCTCTATCAGATTTATATTAACAATTTTTGTCGGAGGATTAACGGTTAAGGAGATATTGTGAAAAATCTGATTTAATTCGTCAGTTTGAACTAAAACGAGAACTTCTTTTCGACTTTAGTCGGCAGACCGAACGCACCCGAAGGGTTTCTCGAGCGCTTATGGTTGAACTAGCTTTAGTTGGGTATGGGTTTTTGGCATCGCAGATTTTTTTGGGTTCTCAAACTTTTGGAAGAGAAGGCCACAGTAAATATTGAAATAAATCACAAAGAGAGCGGATTATCGCGATGCTGATTTAATTTACCAAAAAATGTTTCAAACAAAAGTTGTAGCAAATTATATCCTCTATCAGATTTATAGAAACAATTTTTGTCGTAGGATTAACGGTTAAGGAGATATTGTCGAAAAACTGTTTTAATCCGTCATTTTGAACTAAAAAGAAAACTTTCCCTCCGACTTTATAGTCGGAAGGCCGAACGCACCCGAAGGATTTCTTGAGCGCTGCCTCGTAGAGTAAGAACCGGTACCATGGGCCTTCAGGCCACACAACCTGGGCAATATAATTATAAATATTTTTAGTCATTGACAAAAAAAAAAGGGGGATGGGAGTAAACTAGTTAGTGATGCGCATGAAGGGATTAACGAGATTTCTTTAAATACTGATTCAATTATGATGGAATTTTCACCAATGGATAAATAGACCCCATTTAAGGATTATCATATTATATAGAATTTTCACACGAATTCCAGAAAAGTTTATTAGGCTAACTAAGATTTTCTATTTTGTTAGTTTGTTAATTTTTGGATTTGTTACAGGAAATCCCGAGCTGTTCTATTAACTACTCTCAAATTAAGACGGAAGAAGATATGGAGTTCAAATTAGAGGATCTGCATCATTCAATTGTCATTAAAGATGAGATTCCAATTTCAGAAGAAAGAAAATCAAATTTTAAAGTTCGTACCGGCAAGAAACAATTTTCCTGTGAAACTTGCGACTATAAATCTACAGATAGGGGAAATTTTAACAGACATTTAAGAACACATACGGGTGAGAAATTGTTCGGGTGTAAATTTTGTGATTATAGCACCTCAGATAGAGGATCTTTAAAGAGGCATTTAAGAACTCACACTGGTGAGAAGCCATTTATCTGCGAAATTTGTACTAAAAAGTTTACCCAAAATGGACAGCTTACAAAACATTTAAGAACTCATACAGGTGAGAAACCATATCAATGTGAAATTTGCGAGTATAATTGTGCCGATAAAGGAAATTTAAACCCACAATGCCGAGAAGCCGGCAATGCAACCTTAAAATTTCCCCGAACACAGAATCAAGAATTTAGTTATTGTCTCACTTTGATTCGGATGGCTACAATGAAATCCCATTATTGTTAGTTCTTGTGTTGATGTAAATGTATGACGTAAAATAAAATATTTTAAAACCGATTTTCTCGTAATGAACGGTTTGAAAAGTTCTATATATAATTTGCATGTATTGTAAAAATGTTGCCACGAAATAAAGAATATAAAAAATAATATCGTCCAACTCCACCACTTGTCACAGGTTAGTTAAATTTTGAACAAAATTTTTATTGTTTTAACCACCAATCCCTATTCGTTTAGAATATTTTGACTATTTTAGCAGTCTTCGCAAGTACTATATCATGTATTTAGTAAGTTACAAAAATTTCAACTAAATTTTTATTACTGACTTACCCTCAAAAATGGCCCCTTGTTGTAATTTTCTCTAATTATTCTATAAACTCCGAGAATAAAATGAAATGAAAACATGAAAGTCTTGGATTCAAAAGTTTTATAACGGTAATTTATTATCACAGTTTCAAACATTTTAAATAACTTTATTATTGTTTAACCTCCCCCCCCCCCAAATCACCCATTTCGGTTTAGAATTTTATCACTATATTATGTAACTATAAAAAAATCAAACTGTAACCCCTTTAATTTGAAGTTTAATTTTAATAAAAATATTGTGAAATAAATTGCGTCAGTCGAAATTTCTCATCGAAATACCTTAGAATCCTTTTTTGCTCCTTTGACTTTTTGGGCTGAAAAAAATTCAAAGGGGTTAACCCATCGTTTTTTTAAAATCCGACAAAATAATCGGAAGTTTTACGACATTCTTACGTTTATTTTCGGAAAATCAAGCTTTTTGTGGCACATTGAGCTTGAAGATAATGATAATGGGAATAGGATTGTTTACATTTTTTACTATTTATTTTGATTATTATGAAATAACTGCGTGATTAAATTACGTATGAATTCTTAAATGAACTTTTAAGCTGAATTTATGTGAACATTTGTAATTACAAATTGCACAGGTGAAGGGCTTTTCACCAGTATGAGTTCTTAAATGCGATCTTAAATTTCCCACTTGTATGCATTTATAATCACAAAACTGACATATAAATGGCTTCACGCCGGTATGAGTTATTACATGCATTTTCAAATGTGAACTTCGCGCGCATTTATAATTACAAGTTTTACACGAAAACGGCTTTTCGCCGGTATGAATCCTTGAATGTCTGTTTAAAGCCCCTTTATGTGAGCACTCGTGGCCACAAATTTCACACTTAAACGGTTTTTCTCCTGTATGAGTTCTTAAATGTCTGTTCAAATTTCCTTTAATTGTGCACTTATAATCGCAAATTTCGCACGCAAAAGGTTTATCGCCAGTATGAATCCTTAAATGAATATTTAAATCAGCTTTACTTGTACATTTATGGTTACAAATATCACAAGTGAATGGTTTCTCGCCGGAATGGATCCTTAAATGTTTGTTAAAATCTCCTTTATGTGCACATTTATAATTACAAGTTTCACACGTAAATGGTTTTTCGCTGCCAGTATGAATTTTCACATGGATTTTTAAATCTCCTTTACGTGCAGATTTATAGTCACAAATTTTACACTTAAATGGTTTCACGCCTGTATGAATTTTTAAATGTTTATTGAAAGTTCCTTTATGTGCACATTTATATTCGCATATTTCGCACTTGAAGGGTTTCCTGTTTATTTGTGGATTGAATTCTTTTCCCAGAATGGAAGAATTCTCTTCCTTGATGTCAATGCAATGGTGCAAATCTTTCAACTTAAATTCCACTTCTTCTTCTTCTGTTTTTAGTTGAAGTTGACTTTCTAGAATGAAAGTCTCTTCTTTAATATTAACGAAATGCTGCGTATCTTCCAACTTGAATTCCATATCTTTTTCTGTCTTAATTTGGGAGTAGCTATTTGGCGTTTCCTATAACAAACGTGACACATGGTGCCACATTGGGCACCCAATCAGGGTCGTCTTCGTCATCTGAACTAGCAGGTCCGCCTACAAACAAAAAATTTGACAGCTGGTAAAAAAGTGAGGTTAGATATCAGCAAAATAGCGTAAAATTACGAAATTTCGCTAAAACTTACCACACATAAAATGCTTGGAACAGATACGTTCATTTTTTAGTATTGAATCAGTTAGATCGGGCCTTTTTAAAGCTTGAATCCACCGTAATCTTCGAATTTTCTTTTTCTCGTTAACTTCCGTGTTATTATCCAGCTCGGAAGGGAACTTAAAAAATGAAATTTCCAGATCGCTCGAACTGTAGTTACTGTTACAATTTATTACAGCACAAAAGTGTGGCATTTTTTTAAACTAAATTTTCACGGCGACAGTTTATTTACCCACCCATGTAGTACGGCCATATTGTATGACGTCACTTGACCAATCGATCCGCGAACACTAGCGCCGATGTGGACACTACCAAAGCTCACTCCCCCCTCCACACTAAGAATTGCAGTGAATTTGTCAAACCTGATTGGAGAAGATGGTTTGCTTGAAACTCCAAATTATAATTCGTCATAACTTCGAAACGAAGTGAAGTAAGTAAAAATAACCCAAAACGAAAAATCATCGCTATAAAATTTCCTACAATTTTTGTTTTAAGAATTGTTCTCTACAGTTTACGGTTAAATAATAAAACAACATAAATGTCACTGTCAATGACATTTGTATGACGCTTGTATGACGTCATACAAACGAAATTGTTAGGAACAAATTCTATTTATTAGATATTTTTTTGCTTTGCATTTTTATTTTACTTCGATGAATCACAATATTATTTTTACAATTTTACTCAAGTTTTAATATTATGAGTGAATACAATAATTCAAGTATGGGTTCTTAAATGACGGTTTAAATTTCCCTTATTTGCACATTTATAATCACAAATATCACAAAAAAACGGTTTCTCACCAGCATGAGTTCTTAAATGACTATTAAAATTCCCTTTGGTTGCACATTTATAGCCACACAATTCACACCCAAACGGCTTTTCCCCTGAATGAGTTCTTAAATGCATTTTCAAATTTCTGCTATCCCCAAAACACAATTTACAAACTTCACATGCAAACGGTTTCTCACCAGTGTGAGTTCTTAAGTGACTTTTCAAGCTATTTTTGTGTGCAAATTTATGACCACAAATTTCACAGTTAAACGGCTTCTCGCCGGTATGAGTTCTCAAATGGATGTTCAAGCTTCCCTTATGCGCACTATTATAGTCACAAAATTCACACTTGAACGGTTTCTCCCCAGTATGAATTTTTAAATGAATCCCCAAATCTCCTCGACGTGCACATGTGTAATCGCAAATGTCACACTTAAACGGTTTCTCTCCGGTATGGGTTCTAAGGTGAGTAATTAAATCTCCCTTTCGGGCACATTTACAGTCGCACAGGTCACATAAAAACGGCTTATCGCCGGAATGAGTTCTTAAATGAATTGTTAAAGTTCCCCTCTGTGCACATTTATAGTCACAAATATTACAAATAAACGGTTTCTCGCCAGTATGGGTTCGGACATGAATTTTTAAATATCCCTTATCTGCGCATTTAAAGTCACAAATTCCACACCTAAATGGTTTCTCTCCTGTATGAGTTCTAGCATGAATTTTTAAACTGTCCTTACGTGCAAATTCATACCCACAAATTTCACATTTAAACGATTTTGAGGAAATAAATGGTTTTTCGTCTGTATGAGTGCTTAAATGAATCTCTACAATTCCATCTTGCTTAAACGGTTTCTTCCAGTCTCCCTCCGGTTGATATTCTACTACAGAAGTATCTTCCTTGATGTCAATGGAATGATGCAGATTTTCCATCTTGAATTCCATTTCATCTTCCGTTTTGATTTGGTGATTGCTATTTGAATGCCATGGCGTTTCCTGTAACAAAACTTACCATTAGTACGCTATTCCCAAAGTAACTGCTTTAAAAAATGGAATTCTTTAAGTTTGGGTTTTAGGTAATATAAATATTGCCATGTTCTCGAATGACCATGGAGTGGGGGCGAAGAAAAAAGTTGCACAAGTGAGTTTAAACAAATGTAAATTGTAATAAATGGGAGGGGAATTAAATTAAACAAGAAAAATTCCCCCCCCCCCGCAAATTTCACTGCAATCGGGAGTTTCAGCAATTGCGAGCTTCCGCTTCGCTTCGCTTCCGAATTTTTCTTAAGTTAATGAATTTTTAAGAAAAGTGTAAAATATTAAATAATTTATTAAATTTAATAATTAAATATTTTTTTTTATGGTTCTGTTGAGACCTGTAGCTAGATGAAATTAAAATTTAGTTTTTGAAACAAAAAAATTTGAAGAAAATTTTTGTCAAAAATTATCTACAAATTTTTGATGAAATTTTACAGTTTTTGGATTATTTCGAAGAATTTTCGTTTCTTGTTAAAAAATTTAGATTTTGAAATCTTGAAAAAAATTCTGATAAATTTTTATACTGAAACTGATGGACAAAATTTTGATGAAAAATTACAGTTTTTGGATTATTTCGAAGAATTTTCATTGTTTGATGAACAATTTAATCTTGAAAACAAAATTGTGAAAAATTTTTATGGCAAAACTGATGGATAAAATTTTGATGACAAATTTCAGTTTTTGGATTATTTCGAAGAAGTTTCATTTCTTGTTGAAAAATCTAGATTTTAAAATCTTGAAAAAAAATTTGTGAAAAATTTTTATGGCAAAAACTGATGCAAATTTTTGATGAAAAATACAGTTTTTGGATTATTTCGAAGAATTTTCATTTTTTGATGAAAAATTTAGTTTTTAAAATGTTGAAAAAAAATTATGAAAAATTTGTATGCCAAAACTGATGGACAAATTTTTGATGAAAAATTACAGTTTTTGAATTATTTCGAAGAAGTTTCATTTTTTGTTGAAAAATTTATTTCTTGAAATCTTGAAAAAAAAATTGTGAAAAATTTTTATGGCAAAACTGATGCAAATTTTTGATGAAAACTACAGTTTTTGCATTATTTCGAAGAATTTTCATTTTTTGATGAAAAATTTAGTTTTTAAAATGTTGAAAAAAAAATTATGAAAAATTTTTATACCAAAACTGATGGCAAATTTTTGATGAAAAATTACAGTTTTTGAATTTATTATTTCGAAGTTTCATTTTTTGTTGAAAAATTTATTTCTTGAAATCTTGAAAAAAAAATTGTGAAAAATTTTTATGGCAAAACTGATGGACAAAATTTTGACGACAAATTACAGTTTATAAATGATACAAATGTTTGATGAAAAATTATTGGATTATTTCTAAGATGTTTCATTTCTTGTTGAAAAATCTAGATTTTAAAATCTTGAAAAAAAATTTGTGAAAAATTTTTACGGCAAAACTGATGCAAATTTTTGATGAAAAATACAGTTTTTGGATTATTTCGAAGAATTTTCATTTTTTGATGAAAAATTTAGTTTTTAAAATGTTGAAAAAAAATTATGAAAAATTTGTATGCCAAAACTGATGGACAAATTTTTGATGAAAAATTACAGTTTTTGAATTATTTCGAAGAAGTTTCATTTTTTATTGAAAAATTTATTTCTTGAAATCTTGAAAAAAAAATTGTGAAAAATTTTTATGGCAAAACTGATGGACAAAATTTTGACGACAAATTACAGTTTATAAATGATACAAATTTTTTATGAAAAATTATTGGATTATTTCTAAGATATTTCATTTCTTGTTGAAACATCTAGATTTTAAAATCTTGAAAAAAAATTTGTGAAAAATTTTTATGGCAAAAACTGATGCAAATTTTTGATGAAAATTACAGTTTTCGGATTATTTCGAAGAATTTTCATTTTTTGATGAAAAATTTAGTTTTTAAAATGTTGAAAACAAAATTGTGAAAAATTTTTATGCCATAACTGATGGACAAATTTTTGATGAAAAATTACAGTTTATGAATTATTTCGAAGAAGTTTCATTTTTTATTGAAAAATTTATTTCTTGAAATCTTGAAAAAAACATTGTGAAAAATTTTTATGGCAAAACTGATGGACAAAATTTTGACGACAAATTACAGTTTATAAATGATACAAATTTTTGATGAAAAATTATTGGATTATTTCTAAGATGTTTCATTTCTTGTTGAAAAATCTAGATTTTAAAATCTTGAAAAAAAATTTGTGAAAAATTTTTATGGCAAAACTGATGCAAAGTTTTGATGAAAAATACAGTTTTTGGATTACTTCGAAGAATTTTTATTTTTTGATGAAAAATTTATTTTTTAAAATGTTGAAAAAAAAATTATGAAAAATTTTTATGCCAAAACTGATGGACAAATTTTTGATGAAAAATTACAGTTTTTGAATTTATTACTTCGAAGTTTCATTTTTTGTTGAAAAATTTATTTCTTGAAATCTTGAAAAAAAAATTGTGAAAAATTTATATGGCAAAACTGATGGACAAAATTTTGACGACAAATTACAGTTTATAAATGATACAAATTTTTGATGAAAAATTACAGTTTTTGGATTATTTCTAAGATGTTTCATTTCTTTTTGAAAAATCTATAATCTTGAAAAAAAATTTGTGAAAAATTTTTATGGCAAAACTGATGCAAATTTTTGATGAAAATTACAGTTTTCGGATTATTTCGAAGAATTTTCATTTTTTGATGAAAAATTTAGTTTTTAAAATGTTGAAAAATTTTTATACCAAAACTGATGGACAAATTTTTGATGAAAAATTACAATTTTTGAATTATTTCGAAGAAGTTTCATTTTTTATTGAAAAATTTATTTCTTGAAATCTTGAAAAAAACATTGAAAAATTTTTATGGCAAAACTGGACAAAATTTTGACGACAAATTACAGTTTATAATTGATAAAAAGTTTTGATGAAAAAATACAGTTTTTTGATTAATTCAAAGAAGTTTCATTTTTTTGTTGAAAAAAAATTTGTGAAAAATTTTTATAGCAAAACTGATGGACAAAATTTTGATGACAAATTTCAGTTTCTACATGATACAAATTTTTCATGAAAAATTTTCAATTTTTCGATTATTTCGTGAAGTTTCATTTTTTGTTGAAAAATTTCGATTTTAAAATCTTGAAAAAAAAATTGTGAAAAATTTGTATGGCAAAACTGTAGGACAAAATTTTGATGACAAATTGCAGTTTATTAATGTGAAAAAATACAGTTTTTTGATTATTTCGAAGAAGTTTCATTGTTTGTTTAAAAATTTACATTTTAAAATCTTGAAAAGAAAATTGTGAAAATTTTTTATGGCAAAACTGATGGATAAATTTTTGATGAAAAATTGCAGTTTTTGGATTACTTCGAAGAATTTTCATTTTTTGATGAAAAATTTGTATTTTAAAATCTTGAAAAAAAAAAAAATGTGAAAAATTTTAGGCCAAAACTGATGGACAAATTTTTGATGAATAATTACAGTTTTTGGATTATTTCGAAGAAGTTTCATTTTTTGTTGAAAAATTTATTTCTTGAAATCTTGAAAAAAACATTGTGAAAAATTTTTATGGCAAAACTGATGGACAAAATTTTGACGACAAATTACAGTTTATACATGATAAAAAGTTTTGATGAAAAAATACAGTTTTTTGATTAATTCAAAGAAGTTTCATTTTTTTGTTGAAAAAAAATTTGTGAAAAATTTTTATGCCAAAACTGATGGACAAATTTTTGATGAAAAATTACAGTTTTTGAATTATTTCGAAGAAGTTTCATTTTTTGTTGAAAAATTTATTTCTTGAAATCTTGAAAAAAAAAATTGTGAAAATTTTTTATGGCAAAACTGATGGACAAAATTTTGACGACTAATTACAGTTTATAAATGATACAAAGTTTTGATGAAAAAATACAGTTTTTTGATTAATTCAAAGAAGTTTCATTTTTTTGTTGAAAAAAAATTTGTTAACAATTTTTATGCCAAAACTGATGGACAAATTTTTGATGAAAAATTACAGTTTTTGAATTATTTCGAAGAAGTTTCATTTTTTGTTGAAAAATTTATTTCTTGAAATCTTGAAAAAAAAAATTGTGAAAAATTTTTATGGCAAAACTGATGGACAAAATTTTGACGACAAATTACAGTTTATAAATGATAAAAAGTTTTGATGAAAAAATACTTTTTTTTTATTAATTCAAAGAAGTTTCATTTTTTTGTTGAAAAAAAATTTGTGAAAAATTTTTATGCCAAAACTGATGGACAAATTTTTGATGAAAAATTACAGTTTTTGAATTATTTCGAAGTTTCATTTTTTGTTGAAAAATTTATTTCTTGAAATCTTGAAAAAAAAAATTGTGAAAAATTTTTATGGCAAAACTGATGGACAAAATTTTGACGACAAATTACAGTTTATAAATGATAAAAAGTTTTTATGAAAAAATACAGTTTTTTGATTAATTCAAAGAAGTTTCATTTTTTTGTTGAAAAAAAATTTGTGAAAAATTTTTATAACAAACTGATGGACAAAATTTTGATGACAAATTTCAGTTTCTACATGATACAAATTTTTCATGAAAAATTACAATTTTTGGATTTCGATGAAGTTTCAATTTATGATAATTTTGGGATATAAATTTTTGATGAAAAATTACTGTTATTGGATTATTTTGAAGAATTATCATTTCTTGTTGAAAAAATTAGATTTTTAAAAGTTTGAAAAAAAATTCTGAAAAATTTTGTTGGCCAAACTGATGAACAAAATTTTGATTACAAATTTCAGTTTATATATGATACAAATTTTTCATGAAAAATGACAGTTTTGGATTATTTCGAAGAATCTTCATTTTTTGTTGAAAAATTTAGATTTTAAATCTTGAAAAAAAATTGTGATTTTTATGGCAAAACTTTGACAAAATTTTGATGACAAATTTCAGTTTATAAATGATAAAAAGTTTTGATGAAAAATTACAGGTTTTGGATTATTTCGAAGAATTTTCATTTCTTGTTGAAAATTTGAAATTTGCAGAACTTGAAAAGGCTCTCACGGCTTAATTAAATTTTTTAGAGATATTTTCTCAGGAACTTTTTTGTAGGCAATTTTGTGCCCTACAAAAGAGCTCTTTTCATATTTTTTCTATCTCACCAATTTCACTTAGTTATTTGCAGCGAAAGATACAACAAATTCATCGTACTTTTGGTGAAAATTTGTAGGACCACTGATTCATGTATGCAGATTTATGTCACGATAAGATTAAACTAATAATAAAAAAATTATTTTCTTCTACAGTTTGAACTAATACACTGTATTTTCTATTCTATTGCTTGTCTTCCTGTTAATAAATTAAATAATTACGCAATTTAAATCTTACCATTTTGTGGGTCAAGTTCTGGATTATCTTCCAATCAAACGGCTATCTGTAATTAGTTGAATTATTTACATATGAGATAACCTCAAATCGTCACAAGATTATGCCCAAGATCGTAGAATAAATAATATCTGAGTATTTTATTTTCTTCTATAAAACATTAAAGCAATTTATGACAGTAATAAATTAGCAAAATGTCTGTTTGAAACTGTCAAATATGTTAGATTTTGTTTCCTACCGCCACCTATGATCAAATCAAGAAAAACTTTGAAGAAAATGTTTGAAAAAAATAGAAAAATCTATAAACTAAATGAAAAATTTAGATTTTGAAATTTCAAAAAGAAATTGTGAAAAACTTGTTTACCAAAAATTATGGATATTAGATGAAAAATAGTCAATTTTTATGACAAATTTAGTTTTGGATTATACGAAAAACATTCATTTTTGATGACAAATTCAGATTTAGAAATTTTGAGAGAAAAATTGTGAAATTTTTAAGTTTTTGAAAATTTGACAAAATTTTTGTCAAAAATGATTACAAATTTTTCAGGAAAGTTTTCAGTTTTTGGATATTACGAAAAAAATTCGTTCATTTTTTATGACAAATTCTGAATAAAATATAGTAAATTTTTTTTTGGCAAATTCCAGTATTACGATTATTTGATAATAATTATTGATGACGCTTTAGATGACGAAAATAAACATTTTCTTATGAAAAATTAAATTTTTCAAAATTTGATTGATTCTTGGATTATTCAAAATTTGGTTTTGAAATTTTTAAATTTTTTCTTGTCAAACATGATGGGCCATAATTTTGGTTAAAAAATTTCTGCTTTAGATGACGAAAAAAATCATTTTCTTTATGAAAAATTAAATTTTTCACAATTTGAATGATTTTTGGATTATTCAAAATTTTGTTTTGAAATTTTTGAATTTTTTTTGTCAAACATGATGAAATTTCTTTATGAAAAATTAAATTTTTCAAAATTTGAATGATTTTTGGATTATTCAAAATTTGGTTTTGAAATTTTTGAAATTTTTCTTGTCAAACATGATGGGCCATAATTTTGTTTAAAAAATTTCAGCTTTAGATGACGAAAATAATCATTTTCTTTATGAAAAATTAAATTTTTCAAAATTTGAATGATTTTTGGATTATTCAAAATTTGGTTTTGAACTTTTTGAATTTTTCTTGTCAAACATGATGGGCCATAATTTTGGTTAAAAAATTGCAGCTTTAGATGACGAAAATTTTCTTTTTCTTAATGAAAGATTAAATTTTTCAAAATATGAATGATTTTTGGATTAATATTCAAAATTTGGTTTTGAAATTGTTGAATTTTTCTTGTCAAACATGATGGGCCATAATTTTCGTTAAAAAATTTCAGCTTTAGATGACGAAAATACTCATTTTCTTTGTGAAAAATTAAATTTTTCAAAATTTGAATGATTTTTGGATTATTCAAAATTTGGTTTTGAAATTTTTAAATTTTTTCTTGTCAAACATGATGGGCCATAATTTTGGTTTAAAAATTTCAGCTTTAGATGACGAAAATAATCAATTTTTTTATGAAAAATTAAATTTTTCAAAAGTTTGACTGATTTTTGGATTATTCAAAATTTGGTTTTGAAATTGTTGAATTTTTCTTGTCAAACATGATGGGCCATAATTTTGGTTAAAAAATTTCAGCTTTAGATGACGAAACTAAACATTTTCTTTATGAAAAATTAAATTTTTCAAAATTTGAGTGATTTTTGGATTATTCAAAATTTGGTTTTGAAATTTTTGAAATTTTCTTGTCAAACATGATGGGCCATAATTTTGGTTAAAAAATTTCTGCTTTAGATGACGAAAATAATCATTTTCTTTATGAAAAATTAAATTTTTCAAAATTTGAATGAATTTTGGATATTCAAAATTTGGTTTTTAAATTTTTGAATTTTTTCTTGTCAAACATGATGGACCATAATTTTGGTTTAAAAAGTTCAGCTTTAGATGACGAAAATAATCATTTTCTTTATGAAAAATTAAATTTTTCAAAATTTGAATGATTTTTGGATTATTCAAAATTTGGTTTTGAAATTTTTGAATTTTTTCTTGTCAAACATGATGGGCCATAATTTTGGTTAAAAAATTGCAGCTTTAGATGACGAAAATTTTCTTTTTCTTAATGAAAGATTAAATTTTTCAAAATATGAATGATTTTTGGATTAATATTCAAAATTTGGTTTTGAAATTTTTGAATTTTTTCTTGTCAAACATGATGGGCCATTATTTTGGTTAAAAAATTGCAGCTTTAGATGACGAAAATTTTCTTTTTCTTAATGAAAGATTAAATTTTTCAAAATATGAATGATTTTTGGATTAATATTCAAAATTTGGTTTTGAAATTTTTGAATTTTTCTTGTCAAACATGATGGGCCATAATTTTCGTTAAAAAATTTCAGCTTTAGATGACGAAAATACTCATTTTCTTTGTGAAAAATTAAATTTTTCAAAATTTGAATGATTTTTGGATTATTCAAAATTTGGTTTTGAAATTTTTAAATTTTTTCTTGTCAAACATGATGGGCCATAATTTTGGTTTAAAAATTTCAGATTTAGATGACGAAAATAATCAATTTTTTTATGAAAAATTAAATTTTTCAAACTTTGACTGATTTTTGGATTATTCAAAATTTGGTTTTGAAATTTTTAAATTTTTTCTTGTCAAACATGATGGGCCATAATTTTGGTTTAAAAATTTCAGATTTAGATGACGAAAATAATCAATTTTTATATGAAAAATTAAATTTTTCAAACTTTGACTGATTTTTGGATTATTCAAAATTTGGTTTTGAAATTGTTGAATTTTTCTTGTCAAACATGATGGGCCATAATTTTGGTTAAAAAATTTCAGCTTTAGATGACGAAACTAAACATTTTCTTTATGAAAAATTAAATTTTTCAAAATTTGAGTGATTTTTGGATTATTCAAAATTTGGTTTTGAAATTTTTGAAATTTTCTTGTCAAACATGATGGGCCATAATTTTGGTTAAAAAATTTCTGCTTTAGATGACGAAAATAATCATTTTCTTTATGAAAAATTAAATTTTTCAAAATTTGAATGAATTTTGGATATTCAAAATTTGGTTTTTAAATTTTTGAATTTTTTCTTGTCAAACATGATGGGCCATAATTTTGGTTTAAAAATTTCAGATTTAGATGACGAAAATAATCAATTTTTATATGAAAAATTAAATTTTTCAAACTTTGACTGATTTTTGGATTATTCAAAATTTGGTTTTGAAATTGTTGAATTTTTCTTGTCAAACATGATGGGCCATAATTTTGGTTAAAAAATTTCAGCTTTAGATGACGAAACTAAACATTTTCTTTATGAAAAATTAAATTTTTCAAAATTTGAGTGATTTTTGGATTATTCAAAATTTGGTTTTGAAATTGTTGAATTTTTCTTGTCAAACATGATGGAACATAATTTTGGTTTAAAAAGTTCAGCTTTAGATGACGAAAATAATCATTTTCTTTATGAAAAATTAAATTTTTCAAAATTTGAATGATTTTTGGATTATTCAAAATTTGGTTTTGAAATTTTTGAATTTTTTCTTGTCAAACATGATGGGCCATAATTTTGGTTAAAAAATTGCAGCTTTAGATGACGAAAATTTTCTTTTTCTTAATGAAAGATTAAATTTTTCAAAATATGAATGATTTTTGGATTAATATTCAAAATTTGGTTTTGAAATTTTTGAATTTTTTCTTGTCAAACATGATGGGCCATTATTTTGGTTAAAAAATTGCAGCTTTAGATGACGAAAATTTTCTTTTTCTTAATGAAAGATTAAATTTTTCAAAATATGAATGATTTTTGGATTAATATTCAAAATTTGGTTTTGAAATTTTTGAATTTTTCTTGTCAAACATGATGGGCCATAATTTTGGTTTAAAAATTTCAGCTTTAGATGACGAAAATACTCATTTTCTTTGTGAAAAATTAAATTTTTCAAAATTTGAATGATTTTTGGATTATTCAAAATTTGGTTTTGAAATTTTTAAATTTTTTCTTGTCAAACATGATGGGCCATAATTTTGGTTAAAAAATTTCAGCTTTAGATGACGAAACTAAACATTTTCTTTATGAAAAATTAAATTTTTCAAAATTTGAGTGATTTTTGGATTATTCAAAATTTAGTTTTGAAATTTTTGAACTTTTCTTGTCAAACATGATGGGCCATAATTTTGGTTAAAAAATTTCTGCTTTAGATGACGAAATTAATCATTTTCTTTATGAAAAATTAAATTTTTCAAAATTTGAATGAATTTTGGATTAATATTCAAAATTTGGTTTTGAAATTTTTGAATTTTTTCTTATCAAACATGATGGACCATAATTTTGGTTTAAAAAGTTCAGCTTTAGATGACGAAAATAATCATTTTCTTTATGAAAAATTAAAATTTTCAAAATTTGAATGATTTTTGGATTATTCAAAATTTGGTTTTGAACTTTTTGAATTTTTCTTGTCAAACATGATGGGCCATAATTTTGGTTAAAAAATTTCAGCTTTAGATGTCGAAAATAATCATTTTGTTTATGAAAAATTAAATTTTTCAAAATTTGAATGATTTTTGAATTATTCAAAATTTGGTTTTGAAATTTTTGAATTTTTCTTGTCAAACATGATGGGCCATAATTTTGGTTTAAAAATTGCAGCTGTAGATGACGAAAATAATCATTTTCTTTATGAGAAATTAAATTTTTCAAAATTTGAATGATTTTTGGATTATTCAAAATTTGGTTTTGAAATTTTTGAATTTTTCTTGTCAAACATGATGGGCCATAATTTTGGTTTAAAAATTGCAGCTGTAGATGACGAAAATAATCATTTTCTTTATGAGAAATTAAATTTTTCAAAATTTGAATGATTTTTGGATTATTCAAAATTTGGTTTTGAAATTTTTGAATTTTTCTTATCAAACAAGATGGGCAATAATTTTGGTTTAAAAATTGCAGCTTTAGATGACGAAAATTTTCTTTTTCTTAATGAAAAATTAAATTTTTCAAAATATGAATGATTTTTGGATTATTCAAAATTTGGTTTTGAAATTTTTGAATTTTTCTTGTCAAACATGATGGGCCATAGTTTTGGTTAAAAAATTTCAGCTTTAGATGACGAAAATAATCATTTTCTTTATGAAAAATTAAATTTTTCAAAATTTGAATGATTTTTGGATTATTCAAAATTTGGTTTTGAAATTTTTGAATTTTTTCTTGTCAAACATGATGGGCCATAATTTTGGTTAAAAAATTTCAGCTTTAGATGACGAAAATAATCATTTTCTTTATGAAAAATTAAATTTTTCAAAATTTGAATGATTTTTGGATTATTCAAAATTTGGTTTTGAACTTTTTGAATTTTTCTTGTCAAACATGATGGGCCATAATTTTGGTTAAAAAATTTCAGCTTTAGATGTCGAAAATAATCATTTTGTTTATGAAAAATTAAATTTTTCAAAATTTGAATGATTATTGAATTATTCAAAATTTGGTTTTGAAATTTTTGAATTTTTCTTGTCAAACATGATGGGCCATAATTTTGGTTAAAAAATTTCAGCTTTAGATGACGAAAATAATCATTTTCTTTATGAAAAATTAAATTTTTCAAAATTTGAATGATTTTTGGATTATTCAAAATTTGGTTTTGAACTTTTTGAATTTTTCTTGTCAAACATGATGGGCCATAATGTTGGTTTAAAAATTGCAGCTTTAGATGACGAAAATTTTCTTTTTCTTAATGAAAAATTAAATTTTTCAAAATATGAATGATTTTTGGATTAATATTCAAAATTTGGTTTTGAAATTTTTGAATTTTTCTTGTCAAACATGATGGGCCATAATTTTCGTTAAAAAATTTCAGCTTTAGATGACGAAAATAATCATTTTCTTTATGAAAAATTAAATTTTTCTAAATTTGAATGGTTTTTGATATAAAATTTAGATTTTGAAATTTTGATTAAAATTATAATTGCAGATTAAATTGGTTAATTAAAACATCAACTTAGTACTGAATAATATTTATTTACACACTAAAGAATAATACATCTTTAACACATTTTCGACACAATTGTGAAATCCAAATGGAGAACTTCAACCATAGGATTTAAAATAAATGTAGTATAAATATCAAAATACAATTCATAATTCAAAAATTTAGTATTTCAAAATTTGAAAAACTTGTACGAAAATTTTTGATGAATGATTCCAGTTTTTTCGTCCATTTTTGATACAAATTCTTCAAAAAAACAATTTTTTTTGTCCAAAATGATGGACAAAATTTTCAGCTTTAAAAATTTTGTTTTTGAAAATTTGAAAAAAAAAAAAAATGTAGTTGAAATATAATTTCTGCCTTCCACAAAAGGAGTAACCGTCTGCTCGATTTAATTGTCATTAATGCTAAATGATTATACAATAAACAAAGAGTGACAACCACGAGAGCTCGAGTGCGACTATCCCCAGTTTTATTCCAATAATTCAAAAATGGTAAAATACATAAAAAAAATTCGTTTTCCAGTTACTAGAGAACCATTGGAAAAACTAAAACTTTTTATAGTTTTACTTATACATCAATTTTTGACCTGTATGAGTCCTTAAATGAACTGAAAGATTTCCCGAATGGGCACTTTTAAAGTCACAAATTTTACATTTAAACGGTTTCTCGCCGGTATGAGTTCTTAAATGAATTTTCGAATATCTTTTATCGGAACACTTAAAATCACAAATATCACACGTATACGGTTTCTCCCCAGTATGTCTTTTTACATGAATTTTTAAGCTTCCTCTACGTGCACATTTATAATCACAAATTTCACAATTAAACGGTTTCTCACCGGTATGGGTTCGTAAATGAGCTTCTAAATGCGTTTTTTGTCTGCATTTTAAATCACAAATTTTACAGTTATACGGTTTTTCGCCTCTATGAGTTCTCAAATGCATGTTTAAGCTACCTTTTTGTGTACTATTATAGTCACAAAATTCACACTTGTATGGTTTGTCGCCTCTATGAGTTCTCAAATGAATATTTAAGCTTCCCTTTTGAGCAGTAGTGTAGTCACAAAATTCACACTTGAACGGTTTTTCCCCAGTATGGGTTCTTAGGTGGGTAATCAAATCTCCCTTCCGGCCATATTTACAGTCGCACATGTCACATAAAAACGGCTTATCGCCGGTATGAGTTCTTACATGATTTGTTAAAGCTCCCCTCTGTGCACATTTATAGTCACAAAATTTACAAGTAAACGGTTTCTCGCCAGTATGGGTTCTGATATGAATTTTTAAATATCCTTTATCTACACATTTATAATTACAAATGTCACATGTAAATGGTTTCTCTCCAGTATGAGTTCTAGCATGAATTTCTAAACTCTGCTTACGTGCAAATTCATACCCACAAAACTTACACTTATACGATTTTAAGGAAGAAAATGGTTTTTTGTCTGTATGAGTTCCTAAATGAATCTCTACAATTCCATCTTGCTTAAATGGTTTCGTGCATTCTCCATCCTGTTGATATTCCGCTATGGAAGGCTCTTCCTTGATGTCAATGGAATGATGCAGATTTTCCAACTTGAATTCCATTTCATCTTCCATCTTGATTTGGAGATTGCTAATTGAATGGCACGGCGTTTCCTGTAACCAATTTACCATTAGTAAATTGTATTAGTATTTCCAAAAGAAAAAAAAGAAAAAAATGAAATTTTTTAGGTTTGGGGGTTTAGATATAAATATTGTCATGTTCTCGATTGACTCGATGAGTAGGGGCGAGGATAAAAGTTTAACAGTAGATTTCAATTTAAACAAAAATGTAAATTGTAATCTGTAAATAGAAAGAATTAAATGAAACAAGAAAAATTTCCGTACCCTAGACTACAACAGGGAGCTAAGCTCCTCAATTATACTTTTAAAATCTTCGCTTCCGAAGGTCGCGCTAATTTTTGCAAGTTTCATATTTTTCACTTTTTGACTCCGTATCAAGATAAAATTTAGTTTTTGAATAAAAAAAAATTTTAAAACAAAATTTTTTCATATGATTTTCAAAAACGATCGATAAATTCTTCGATGAAAAATTTACAAATTTTGTAATTTTGCAAAATAATTTTTTTTTTTTCAAAAATGATCAAGTTTTGTAAAAAATATTTCAGTATTTTTGATTAACGAAAATTTTTTTATAAATGATAATTTTTGATCAAACATTTTTAAAACATTTGAAGATAATTTTTTTCAAAAATGATTACAAAATTTTGGCAAAAATGATTTCAAATTTTTGATTACAGATTACAGTTTTTTGATTATTGGAAGAATTTTCATTTTGGATGAAAAATTTAGATTTTAAAAAATAAATTGTGAAAAATTTTTTCATAAGATTTCCAAAAACGATCGATAAATTATCGTCTTCTATGAAAAATTTACTTTGTAATTTTGCAAAATAATTTTTTTTTTTCAAAAATGATCAAGTTTTGTAAAAAATATTTCAGTATTTTTGATTAACGAAAATTTTTTTATAAATGATACTTAATTTTTGATCAAAAATTGGTAAAACATTTGAAGAAAATTTTTGTCAAAAATGATTACAAAATTTTGGCAAAAATGATTTCAAATTTTTGATTACAGATTACAGTTTTTTGATTATTGGAAGAATTTTCATTTTGGATGAAAAATTTAGATTTTAAAAAATAAATTGTGAAAAATTTTTTCATAAGATTTCCAAAAACGATCGATAAATTATCGTCTTCTATGAAAAATTTACTTTGTAATTTTGCAAAATAATTTTTTTTTTTCAAAAATGATCAAGTTTTGTAAAAAATATTTCAGTATTTTTGATTAACGAAAATTTTTTTATAAATGATACTTAATTTTTGATCAAAAATTGGTAAAACATTTGAAGAAAATTTTTGTCAAAAATGATTACAAAATTTTGTCAAAAATGATATCAAATTTTTGATTAAAAATTACAATTTTTGATTATGGAAGAATCTTCATTTTGGATGTAAAATTTAGATTTTAAAAAATTAATTGTGAAAAATTTTTATGGTAAAAATGATGGACAAAATTTGGATGAAATTTTTTTTTTTCAAAAATTGTTTGTTGATTTGAAAGTTTTTTTTTCTTGTATTTTGATTATTATAAAAATTATTGTCAAAACTGCATTGCTAAATTAACTAAATTAAATAATTACGTAATTTTAATCTTACCATTTTGTGGGTCAAATTCTGGATTACCTTCCAATCTTGAGAGGGTTGAATTATTTACAAATGAGAAGACCTCAAATCGTCACAATAATGCCCAAAATGGTAGAATGCAGATCTGAGTATTTTATTTTTCTTCTCTAAATCTTTAAAACAATTATTTATGACCGTAATTTACTATAATTAGAAAATAATGAAACTGTCAAACATAGGAATTGTCATTGTTTCGCTTCTACCGGCACCTATGATCTAAACCCATAAACAAAATTTTGTGGAAAAATTTAGTTTATTGATTTTTCAATAATTTATTATTCAACAGTTAATAATGTTTGAAGAATAATTAAGGTTTTGAAATTTTGCAAAAAAAAAAAATAATTTCGATTAAATTATTTCTATAAAAATTTTGGTTAAATTAGATCAATTAACTTTAGTCGAATGTGATCGATAAATTTTATTCTTGTTGATAAATATTAATATTTGTTGCAATATTAAATTTTGAGAAAAAATCATTTTGAAAAAATTTTTCAAAAATTTCTGTTAAAATTTTGTTAAAAATTATGTAAAAAATTTTGTTTCAATAATTCCAGTTTTTTGATTATTCGATAATTATTCCTAAAATAATCAGTGTTATTAAAAATTAAAGTTTTGAAATTTTGAAAAAAATTTTCATATTCTGCTTTTGTCATATTCCATAATTAATAATAATTTTTGATGAACATTTTTTGAAAAAAAAACATTTTGAAAAATTTGATGAAAATTTATGTCAAAAATGCTTACTCCAGTTTTTAGATTATGAAAATAATCATTTTTTGAAAAATTTATTATTTCAAAATTTGGAAATATTCTAAGAAAATTTTTGACAAACGTGATCTATAAATTTTTGATGAAAAATTCCAGTTTTTTTATTATTAAATTATTAAATTATTCAATAATCGAAATCGTTTTTAATGAAAAATTAAATTTTGAAAAATAATAAATTTATTGTTGAAATTTAAAAAAAAATTCAAGATAATTGTTGTCAGAAAATGATTTATTAACTAATGAAAAATTTAGTTCTAAACATTTGAAAAAACTTTGATGAATATTAATTTCTTTATTTAAAATTTAAAAAAATAATTTGAAAAATTTTTTTTCTAAATTGATCGTTATATTTTGGTCATTTTCTCTGTCAAAATTGATTTACAAATTTTTATTAAAAGACTCCAGTTTTTGGATTATACGAAAAAATTGGTTCATTTTTGATGACAAATTCAGATTTTAAAATTCTAAGAAAAACATTGAAAATTTTTTTCTTAAATTTTATTGACAAAATTTTATTTTTGAAAATTTGAAAAAAATTTTTTTTAAAATTTTTAATTTTTAAAAAAATTCAAAATAATAATTTTTGATAAATTTTCTTCTAAAACTGTTGGTCAAATTTGATCGATGCTTTTTGGTTAAATTTGATCAATAAATTTTATTCTATTAAATAAATAAAAAATTTTGTTGAAAAATTAATTTTTAAATTTTGAAAAAAACATTTTGAAAAATTTTTGAAATATTTAGTGAAAACTGATCTGATGAAAACATACAAAACAGAAACAAAACATACGAAACTGTTGATAAAAATTTTATTAAATACTTAAATAATACATTTTGAAAAATTAATTTTTGACATTTTCAAAAAATTTGAAGAAAATTTTTGAGAATTTTTTTTTACATATTGTAAACTTTTTGTCAAAATTGATTAAAAATTTAACTTTAAAAACTTTAACTTGAAAAATTTAAATTTTGAAAATTTAACGAAAATTTTTTTCAAAAATGACTACAAATTTTTTATGAAAGATTCCAGTTTTTGGTTAATACAAAAAATTTCGTCATTCTGAAAAAAAAAAATTATATTGAAAAATTCCAAATTTTGATTATTCTTGATCAAAAGTTTAGTTTTTGAATTTTTGAAAAACTTGGAAGAAAATTTTGGAGGAAAAATCATGACAATTTTTAATTTGTTTGAAAATTATTGAATAAATAATAAATAATCCACGTTAGACTGCAGTCCTCCGTGTTCCCCGAGAGCTCGAGTGCGACTGTCCCCAGTTTTAATAAACTCCAATAACTCGAAAACGGTGAAAGATATCAAAAATATTAAAGAGGTAAAATGTGTTTATTTTAGAAAAAAAAAACTTTTTTCATTATAAAAATTTTAAATATCGTTCACCGTTTTCCAGTTATTAAAGAGACATTAGAAAAACTAAAACGTTTTATAGTTTTACTTATTCCATAAACTTTTGATCTGTATGGATCCTTAAATGAACTTTAAGATTTCCTTGATGGGCACACTTAAAGTCACAATTTGTACACTTAAACGGTTTCTCGCCAGTATGAGTTCTTAAATGGATTTTCAAATACTGCTTATCGGAACATGTAAAATCACAAATAGAACATTTGAACGGTTTCTCGCCAGAATGCGTTCTTAAGTGAAGGTATAAAACTTCTTTACGTGCACATTTATAGTCGCAAATCTCACATCCAAACGGCTTCTCGCCAGTATGAGTTCTTAAATGATTTGTTAAAGTTCCCTTCTGGGCACATTTATAGTTACAAATTGCACATGTAAACGGTTTCTCGCCAGTATGAGTGCGTAAATGAATTTTTAGATATCCTTTATCTGCATAGTTACATTTACAAATTTTGCACGTAAATGATTTCTCACCAGTATGAGATCTCACGTGAGTTTTCAAAGTTCCACTATCTCCACATTTATAATCACAAATGTCACATGTAAACGGTTTCTCCCCAGTATGATTACTTAAATGAATTTTTAAGCTTCGTGCATGTGCACATTTATAATCACAAAAAGTACACCTGAATAGTTTTTCACCGGTATGCGTCCTTATATGCCTTTTCAAATCTCCTGTACGAGCACATTTATAGTCACAAATTTCACACTTAAATGCTTTCTCACCAGTGTGAATTCCCAAATGAAATTTTAAGTCGCTTTTACGTGCACATTTATAGTCACAAATTTCACAATTAAACGGTTTCTCACCTGAGTGAGTTCTGATGTGAGTTTCTAGGTTTATTTTTTGTCTGCATTTAAAGTCACAAAGTTTACACGAAAATGGTTTAACGACAGAATGGATTCTTAAATGAAGTTTTAAACTTGCATTTTGCGCACACACATAGTCACACAGTGCACAAGAATATGGTTTCTCTCCGGTATGCGTTCTTAAGTGAATTGTTAAAGTGCCCTTTTGGGCACATTTAAAGTTACAAATTGAGCAAGTAAATGGTTTCTCGCCAGTATGAGTTGTTAAGTGTCTTTTTAAATTACATTTAATTGCACATTTATAATCGCACATTTCACATGCGAACGGTTTTCCGCTTCCTGATGGTTTACTTTCTCTGTTCTGTTGATATTCTAGAAGTGTAGCCTCTTCTTTAATGTCTATGGAATGATGCAAATCTTCCAACTTTATTTCAATTTCGCCTTCCTCTGTCTTCATTTGGGAACAGCTGTTCCAATGGCTTGGAGTTTCCTGAAAGAAATGTGGTTTGATTAAGATGAGATTAGGAATAATTAAATTAAAGTTTATAACTTAAAGATCTGAATTTCAGAACTGTAAGTTCCTATTTTCAAGATAATAATGAATTTTTGGTTATTTCAAGTTTCTAACTTGAAGTTTTGAACTTATGATTTATAAGTTAGACACTTTATATAATAAAATTTATTATTATCTTGAAAATAGTAACTTACAATGCTAAAAATTCAGATCATGAAGTTAGAGACTTGAAATTACCAGGTTCATTAACAATCAACTAGTTATTCATTTGTTGGCTCTAGGATCTCTTGGAGTTATATGTTAGGTTTTTCGATCAAATAGAATCTAGTATGGATATATTATAAACTCTTCACCATGCATAACTCAAGCTTCAACGTTTAGCACAAGCAGTAATCAATGAATACCGCCTTAACTCTAAAACTATACACTTCACAAGAAAATGTTTTAGACAAAATTTGTAGAGAATTTGATCATCTACAATTTTTCTAATAGGTATTTTTTGTGTAGGTGTTACTGGCGAGGAGATACTGGCAAAAAACGGTTTTTGTACGCCATTTTCCAATATGGCGGATCGAGTGACAGCGAATTTCGCGAATTTAGTAATTTTCAAGCAAAACCAGCTATCGCCTGACCTATATTCGGTGGAATCAGTGTATGAGAATGACCGAACAGTTGGTGAATAAATTTTTCGGAAATTGGGTCACAAGCATTTGCTTACTTTGAATTACAACTTTCTGGTTATGCGTAGGGCTACCGAATATTAAGATTAGATACCTGGACAATATAATATTATGTAGATTAGTTAAATCTTACCATTTTCTCGGTCGCCTTAGGAACACTCGAAAATTAAACTGGATCACGCACTACCCTTTCAATCGAACAACTTTTTGGTGGACAAGTTAAATTTATAAATAATGGAGGCTTCAGTATTCCAATTTTAATTATCAAACAGTTTTTAGTAATAATTAATTGTTTTATTATAATTTTATAGGTTATGTGTTTCTTACGTCCTCTCAGAATGGAATCGTGAAACAATTGTCATTTTTGGGACGTGTCAAATGTCAAAATATTAGACAGTTGCTCTTCAACAAAGTTAAAACGTGTAATTTTGAGTGCCAGTGGGTCTTTGAAAAAGTTTGTAAAAATTAATCCTTATTGTTTTGATGAGTCCTACTTTTCATGATTATTCTTGATGCTTACTGACCAGTTTTCCATAAAAGAAGTTGACCCACAAAATGGTAAGATGACAAGTAATATTAATAATTTTGCTCACTTTTATCGCAATGTTGTTGTTCTCCAATGGGAGGAAAAATGTTTTTTGATCAACAAAATTCATCATTTTGGTTGTTGTAGGCGTTGCTAGGCAACAAGAAATAATTTTTTCATCATTTTTCATCCAATTTTTGGTCATTTTTTTCCATATTTTTAATGAAAAAATTTCGATAAATAATTATTTCTGATGAAAAATTATCAATTTCTGTTGAATCAGATTTTGAAAAAAAATTTTTCTTTTTCAATTTTATTCATTTCAATTTCAAATTATTTGTTTCATTATTCATTTCAACAACAAAATTTCGATAAATAATAATTATTTCTGATGAAAAATTACTAATGTTTATAATCAATTTTTTCATTTCGATCATTTTTGAAGAAAAATTTACTTTTCTGTTAGTTGAATCAAATTTTGAAAAAAAATTTTTCTTTTTTCAATTTTATTCATTTCAATTTCAAATTATTTGTTTCATTATTCATTTCAACAACAAAATTTCGATAAATAATAATTATTTCTGATGAAAAATTACTAATGTTTATAATCAATTTTTTCATTTCGATCATTTTTGAAGAAAAATTTACTTTTCTGTTAGTTGAATCAAATTTTGAAAAAAAAATTTTTCTTTTTTCAATTTTATTAATTTTAAATACAAATTATTTGTTTCATTATTCATTTCAACAACAAAATTTCGATAAAAATAATTATTTCTCATGAAAAATTACTAATGTTTATAATCAATTTTTTCATTTCGATCATTTTTAAAGAAAAATTTACTTTTCTGTTGTATCAGATTTTGAAAAAAAATTTTTCATTTTTCAATTTTATTCATTTCAATTTCAAATTATTTGTTTCATTATTCATTTCAACAACAAAATTTCGATATATAATAATTATTTATGATGAAAAATTACTAATGTTTATAATCAATTTTTTCATTTCGATCATTTTTGAAGAAAAATTTACTTTTCTGTTAGTTGAATAAAAATTTTGAAAAAAAAATTTTCTTTTTTCAATTTTATTCATTTCAATTTCTAATTATTTGTTTCATTATTCATTTCAACAACAAAATTTCGATAAATAATAATTATTTATGATGAAAAATTACTAATGTTTATAATCAATTTTTTCATTTCGATCATTTTTGAAGAAAAATTTACTTTTCTGTTAGTTGAATAAAAATTTTGAAAAAAAAATTTTCTTTTTTCAATTTTATTCATTTCAATTTCAAATTATTTGTTTCATTATTCATTTCAACAAAAAAATTTCGGTAAATAATAATTATTTATGATGAAAAATTACTAATGTTTATAATCAATTTTTTCATTTCGATCATTTTTGAAGAAAAATTTACTTTTCTGTTGAATCAAATTTTGAAAAAAAATTTTTCTTTTTTCAATTTTATTCATTTCAATTTCAAATTATTTGTTTCATTATTCATTTCAACAACAAAATTTCGATATATAATAATTATTTATGATGAAAAATTACTAATGTTTATAATCAATTTTTTCATTTCGATCATTTTTGAAGAAAAATTTACTTTTCTGTTAGTTGAATCAAATTTTGAAAAAAAATTTTTCTTTTTTCAATTTTAATCATTTCAATTTCAAATTATTTGTTTCATTATTCATTTCAACAAAAGAATTTCGATATATAATAATTATTTATGATGAAAAATTACTAATGTTTATAATCAATTTTTTCATTTCGATCATTTTTGAAGAAAAATTTACTTTTCTGTTGAATCAAATTTTGAAAAAAAATTTTTCTTTTTTCAATTTTATTCATTTCAATTTCAAATTATTTGTTTCATTATTCATTTCAACAACAAAATTTCGATATATAATAATTATTTATGATGAAAAATTACTAATGTTTATAATCAATTTTTTCATTTCGATCATTTTTGAAGAAAAATTTACTTTTCTGTTAGTTGAATCAAATTTTGAAAAAAAATTTTTCTTTTTTCAATTTTAATCATTTCAATTTCAAATTATTTGTTTCATTATTCATTTCAACAAAAGAATTTCGATATATAATAATTATTTATGATGAAAAATTACTAATGTTTATAATCAATTTTTTCATTTCGATCATTTTTGAAGAAAAATTTACTTTTCTGTTGAATCAAATTTTGAAAAAAAATTTTTCTTTTTTCAATTTTATTCATTTCAATCATATTTGATGAGAATTGCCAGTTTTCATCTCTTTTAATCATAAGAAACCGATTATCAATAATTTCTGAAGAAAAATTTAGTTTTCCAGATTAATTTTCATCTTTTTTTTTATAAAATAAGTTTGATCAATTATTATTTTTCATTACAAACTGACAGTGTTTGAAAAAATGATCAATAATAATTGGTCCTGATGACAAATTACAGTTTTTTCTATCAATTTATTCATTTCAAACATTTTAGATGGAAAATTCTGCCGTGCTAAGCAAGAAGGTCGTATCTGCAAATAAGGCCGGTCCTGGAATGTCTTCAAATTTACGTAATTTTTAATAACATACGATAAAAAATTTGATATTTACTACACGCGAAATGATAAAGTAACATATTTCTAAATTACGTTTTAAATTTCAACCTTCTGCAGTAAAAATTGAGGATGCTATTAATAATTATTTAAAAAATATCTCCTTAATCGGTATTTGCAGATACGACCTTCTTGCTTAGCACGACAGAATTACGGTTTCAATTTATTTTAAAAAAAGGAAATGTTACATTTTTTTTGCGATGAAAAATTCCAGTTTATCATCTATTTTAATGATAACAGAACGAACAATTATTAGTTAGGATGACAAATTTACAGTTTTTTATCAATTCTTTCATTTCAAACATTTTAGATGTAAAATTTCGTTTTAAAATATTTTTTTCCGATGAAAAATCCCACTTTTTCATCTATTTTAATGATAACAGAACGAACAATTATTAGTTAGGATGATAAATTTACAGTTTTTTTTATCAATTTTTTCATTTCAAACATTTTAGATGTAAAATTTCGTTTTCAATTTTATTTTAATGAAAAAAACAGTCGATAAATATTTTTTTGCGATGAAAAATCCCAGTTTTTCATTTATTTTAATGATAACAGAACGATCAATTATTAGTTAGGATGGTAAATTTACAGTTTTTTTATCAATTTTTTCATTTCAAACATTTTAGATGTAAAATTTCGTTTTCCATTTTATTTGAATGAAAAAAACAGTCGATAAATATCTTTTTGCGATGAAAAATCCCAGTTTTTCAACTATTCTAATGATAACAGAACGAACAATTAGTACTTAGGATGACAAATTTACAGTTTTTTTCATCAATCAATTATTATCCCCTCCCCCCTTAAATATGACCTTTTTCCGTTTAGAATTTTTTCACTATTTTTGAAGCCTTCACAGGTTTAATATTAAAATAATTAAAGAGTTTCAAAATTATTAAACAAAATTGGTATTTTTACTGCCCCCCCCCCTACTCAACAATTATCCCCCAAAACGGTTAGTCCACAGTTCTAATGTTTATATAATTTTTAATATTCAACTAAATTATTACCTATAATAATGATAATATCGTTAATCCTTCATGGGCGTCATTTCCACTTGTTTTTTTTATAACAAAAGTTTTCAAATCGATCAAATCTTCATAACATACATTAGAAAAATAAAAAGAGTATAAAGTTTGGAAATCACTGCATTAAACAAATGTATTTAGTTATACTGCTCACAGATGGCCATGTAAATAAATGTAGATGATTGCAAAGTCATTTAGGTTTTTCGAGTTTTTAGTAGGTGTAACGGTGTTGCTAAAATCGAAATTTACCCACAAAATGGTAAGCTTTAAATATAAATATTAAAAGTTTGTATTTTTGGTATCTTCTTCGCAGTTTATAGAAATAACTTCTAATTTTTTTATTTCCCATGTGACATAACCTTAAAGGTTTCGGTACTGTCAAAAATAATTGTTCTTGTTTCTTTGTATTAATATTTAATTAATTCCTCATTGTAATTACTTAATTTACTACTTAAAATGTTGATAATCTCAAACAAACAGACTTAAAAAAAATTGAAACACAAAACCGTCAAATTTGGTCAAAAAAAAACAGTGGTGGCTGTTGGTTTCTTCAAAGTGGGGGCACAAAATTTTTAAATTTAATTCAAAATTTGTTGTAAGGTTTATCTTAAATGTAAATCAATATTTATTTTGAATTAAACCCGCGGGCCGTAGGTGTTGGTGCGGCCCGCAAACTCTAAAACAAATTAGCTTTTTTAGTGAATTTTCCAATTCACATATTTGGATCTCTTACAACAAAAGGTTGCCGACCCCTGCTTTACAGCATCAGTGTCCACCACTGCCGCGCATGAATGGTTTAACTGATTAATGATTTCCGCATTTCAGTGCGAGTTTTTATTTAAGGGGCCATGGCCACTTTGAAATTTTATAAAACTCGATTTTTTATTCTTTAATTTTGTTAAAGTTTGAACTTTTAAGAATATTTTAAACGAAAGTTGTATCAAAAATTCCAAAATTCGATCGAGTTACAGCGATTTGAACACAGAGCTACAGCTTATTCAGCGTGGTTGGACGCTTTACCTAATCTTTCGCGTTTTTCTCGAAACTACGTTTATCAAGATAACCGAAAACAAATCTCTGAAACTACTCGTCCGTTCATTTTTTCCGTTTCATTTTTCATGAAATTTTTGAATGAAATTTTTTGCCAAAAATTAAATTTTGTTCAAATATTCTGCAATTTTACAGAAATACTAATGCTGTTATAATAATCACGGGAAAAATAAGGAAAAAATTCTAAGCCGCAAATTAACTGAGATTTAAGGATATATTGGATTCATTGCGATTTTTGAATAACATTTTTTTTCAAAAATTAAAGTTTGTTCAAATACGCTGTAATTTCACGAAAATACTATTACTATTATAATAAAGACGCGAAATATATGGAAAAAATTCTAAATCGCAAATTGACTGAGATTTCAGGTTATTTTGGATTCATTACGATTTAAAATGAAATTTTTTGCCAAAAATTAAATATTGTTCAAATATTCTGAAATTTTATAGAAATACCAATGCTGTTATAATAAATACGGGAAAAATAAGGAAAAAATTCTAAGTTGCAAAGTGACAGAGATTTAATGTTATTTTGGATTCATTGCGATTTTTGAACAAAATTTTTTGAAAATAATGAAATTTTATTCAAATATTCTGCAATTTTACCAAAAAATACTAATACTGTTATTATAACCACGGGAAAAATAAGGAAAAAATTCTAAGCCACAAATTGACTGTGATTTAAGGTTATTTTGGATTCATTGCGATTTTTGAACGAAATTTTTTGAAAATAATGAAATTTTATTCAAATATTCTGCAATTTTACCAAAAAATACTAATGCTGTTATTATAACCACGGGAAAAATAAGGAAAAAATTCTAAGCCACAAATTGACTGTGATTTAAGGTTATTTTGGATTAATTGCGATTTTTGAACGAAATTTTTTGAAAAAATTGAAATTTTGTTCAAATATTCTGCAATTTTAGAATAAATACCAATACTGTTATAATAACCACGGGAAAAATAAGGAAAAAATTCTAAGCCACAAATTGACTGTGATTTAATGTTATTTCGGATTCATTGCGATTTTTGAACGAAATTTTTTGAAAACATTGAAATTTTGTTCAAATATTCTGCAATTGTACAAAAAATACCAATACTGTTATAATAACCACGGCAAAAATTAGGAAAAAATTCTAAGCCACAAATTGACTGTGATTTAAGGTTATTTTGGATTCATTGCAATTTTTGAACGAAATTTTTTGAAAACATTGAAATTTTGTTCAAATATTCTGCAATTTTACAAAAAATACCAAAACTGTTATAATAACCACGGGAAAAATAAGGAAAAAATTCTAAGCCACTAATTGACTGTGATTTAATGTTATTTTGGATTCATTGCGATTTTTGAACGAAATTTTTTGAAAAATTGAAATTTTGTTCAAATATTCTGCAATTGTACAAAAAATACCAATACTGTTATAATAACCACTGGAAAAATAAGGAAAAAATTCTAAGCCACAAATTGACTGTGATTTAAGGTTATTTTGGATTAATTGCGATTTTTGAACGAAATTTTTTGAAAAAATTGAAATTTTGTTCAAATATTCTGCAATTGCACAGAAATACCAATACTATTATTAGAAATCCTGGAAAATTAAGGGACGGATTTTAAGATGCAAATTGAATGAGATCCAAGGTTTTTTGGTTTCATTGCGATTTTGGAAATAAACATTTTTGCTAAAAATTAAATTTTCTTGAAGTATTCTGAAATTTTCCGGAAATACTAATACTGTTTTGGTAAACACGGGAAAATAACGAAGAAATTATAAGCCCTTAATGTCCTTACATTTAAGATAATTATTGATTTTAGTGCTCTATTTTTTTATTTACTTTTTTTTATTAATAAGTATCTACTAACGATCCATTATTTATAGGACGCTGAAATAAAGATCAAAGACGAAATGAAATTGAAGGTGGAAGATCTGCATCATTCAATTGATATTAAGGATGATGATACTGAAGTCAAATTACTGACTAGCAAGAATCCATTGGTATGTGAAATTTGCGACCTCAAATTCTCATTTAAGGGAAATTTAAAACGGCATTTACGAATCCATACCGAAAAGCGGCCCTATTATGAGTGTGCAACTTGTGGCCTAAATTTTCTAACTAGATCAAAACTGATAATTCATTTCAGAATTCATACTGGCGAGAAACCGTTTAAGTGTGAAGTTTGTGACTATAAATGCACTCGAAAAGATGTGTTGAAAGGTCATTTAAGAACTCATACGAGAGAAAAACCGTTTAGTTGTAATGTTTGCGAGGCCAAATATGCGCGGAAGGATAGCCTAACAGTTCACTTAAGAACGCACACCGGCGAGGAGCCATTTAAGTGTGAAATTTGTGACTTTAAAAGTGCATATAAGGGAAAGTTAGAAGTTCATTTAAGAATCCATACCGGTGAGAATCCTTTTATGTGTCCACTTTGTGACTATAGATCTGATTATAAAAGAAATTTGACAAATCATTTAAAATCGCATACAAACGAAAGGCCTTTTAGTTGTGAATTATGTGATAATAAATTTGCAATTAAAAGAAGGTTACAAATTCATATAAGAACTCACAACGGTTACAAACCGTTTGAATGCGACATTTGTAAATTCAAATTTGTGGATAACGAGAATTTAAAACGGCATTATTCCAGAGTTCATAAGGGCGAAAAGCCGTTTGAGTGTGAATTTTGTGACTATAAAAGTTTCGGTAAAGGCGAATTGAAAATTCATCACAGAATTCATACAGGCGAGAAGCCGTATACTTGTGATATTTGTGGGTTAAAACTTCGACAAAAAGGTTCCTTGAATCGACATTTAAGAAGTCATACTAGCGAGAAACCATATCAATGCAAAATTTGCGGCAGCAATTTTGCAGACTCGAAAAATCTCAGATATCATATACAACGTCATAACGGTGACGAACCATTTCAGTGTGCTATTTGCGACTTTAAAGCTCCTATTAAAAAGAAGTTAGAAAATCACATAAGAACCCATACTGGTGAGAAACCGTTTAAATGTGAAATTTGCGACTATCAAGCAACACAAAACTCCCATTTACAAATTCACTTAAGAACCCATACTGGTGAGAAGCCATATACTTGTGAAATTTGTAATGGAAAATTTGCGCATTCGAGCAGTTTACGTGTCCATAGAAGAACCCATACCGGACAGAAACCTTTCCACTGCAAAATTTGTGATTTCAAATTTGCCCAGTTAGCAAACTTGAAGAATCATTTGAAAATTCACACTGACGAAAAGGCTTTCAAATGTAAAATTTGTGACAAAACTTTTAGACAAAAAAACACAATGACAGTTCATTTGGTTACGCATTCTGATGATAAGCAGTTTACGTGTCAGATTTGTGATCGTAAATTCTCACTTCGAGCAAGTTTGCGGAGGCACTTACTAACCCATACCGGAGAGAAGCTTTTTAAGTGTGACAGTTGCGAATTTAAATGTTCCCGGCAAGATGTTCTAGCAATTCATTTAAGAACGCATACAGGTGAAAAACCGTACGCTTGTACGGTGTGCAGCTTCCAAAGTATTCGGAAAGGAAATCTGACCGCTCATATAAAAACTCATACCGGTGAAAAACCGTATAAATGTGAAATTTGTGATTATAGATGTTCACTAAATCAAAGCTTAGTTGTACATCTAAGAACTCATACTGGTGAAAAACCGTACGTTTGTAAAGTCTGTGGCTTCAAATTTGTAGCGGCAGGAGCGCTCAAACAGCATTCGAGGATTCATACCGGCGAGAAACCACATGCCTGTAATCTGTGCGACTTTAAATCTGCACTCAAATCTGGTTTAAGGGAACACTTTCGAACACATACCGGGGAAAAACCGTTTGACTGCAATATCTGCGAGTATAAATGTGCCCGTAAAACAGACTTGGTTTGTCATATAAGAACCCATACGGGCGAGAAACCCTATAAGTGTAGTATTTGCGACTACAGGACTTCACAAAATGGACATTTACATGCTCATATAAGAACCCACACTTCAAAAAAGAAAGTTCGAAATAATAAAAAATGATTATGTTTAATTTGCAATTCGAGCCCCACACGTTGGGCGCCAGATTTATGCATTCATAATAATTTATTAATATTATTTTAAGAAACTCAAATTTTAAAATTCACATTTCAACCGAAAATCGATTTTAATCGATTTTATAATTTTCAAAACTACGCGCTTGTTTGGATTAACGAGATATCCATTATTTTAATAACTTCCTCGAAATTTCGTGAATCTATTGGTTATTTAGTGAGAATCTCTGGCTTAGTTAGGTGAGAATTGACCCCCATTTATTCTTTTTTAATAATTTAAAAAAATTGTAGTAGTTTGTTCGACAATTGTAGCACAAAGTACTACAATTTTTATTGAAATAATTGAAAGTAATATTTAATGTAGAAAAATTTTGTGTTTTCACAAAATTCCAAAATTTTCAAATGATTTTTTTGAAAAATATTTCAAAATTTTTGTAAATTTTACTTAAAAAATTCAATTCCAAAATTTACTGTAAATTTTCCTTCAAATTGTATTAAAAATCTTTATAAACATGTAGTACTTCAACAATTTTCTAAAAATTACTTCAAATTGGTGTGATATTGAATTTATTGAACTACAATTTGAAATTAAAATTACTTCAAAATACTAAAACATTAATTTTCACTATGCATCTCACATCAAGGGATTGTATCAATAGACTCCTTTATATTTTTCATTATTTGTAATTTTTTTTGTGAAAAATATTTCAAAATTTGTGGTTTTTATTAAATTTTGCTATAATATTTTCTACAAATTGTCCAGAAAAGTATTACAATTTTGTACTAATCTTTTTAATTTCATTTTTTTAGTATGTAGTGAATTCCTTCTAAGTTTTATGTTCTTTTTCTATTTACCCTAGAATAATATCTTTATTTAATATTTTTGAAATTTAAAACCTTTACCGCTTTTTTATACCTACTTTTTTAAATATAAATTTTGTAATAATGAAATCTCAGACTTTTTATTTAAATGCTGTATTAAATTGTTTAAAATAATTTTAAACAGAAAATATTTTAAAATATAAAAAATTGCAAATAGGGGAGGGTGGTACCATAATTGGCTTGAAAGTTCCTCCTCCGTGTCATTTGTAGAAGCATCGATCTAATTGCCTCGTTCATTATTTGCAAACAATACGGAATAAACGCAGGCATCTGATTTAGTTAGGTACTTATTTCCACACCACCCTTGAGGTAAAGTACATGGTGCGTTTTTTTTATTGTGGTGTCCCCAAGAGGCCTAATCCACATTTATAGACTGGTAACAATGTAACCAAATAAGAAAGGTCCTGCCGCCTAGTGCAGAGGAAGTTTGCCCTCAGATCTCGTTGCCGGCCCGGGTTTGGCGGACGGGGTGACTACGCGCGCGCTAACGCAACGTGACACTCCTCCATTTGGCCCAGAGCCGACGACGAGAGTTGAAGGGGTATCCGTACCTGGCGTTTTGTGAAGAGGTGTTACGTCTGCTTCCTTTGGTCTGGGCCGGGTTTCACGTTGCTAGGTGACTACGCGCGAGCTACTGCAGCGTGACACTTTGCGGTGAGAACACCCAGGCTCAGAATCCAAAGGGGGCATGCCGAACACGTTCCGCAGAACCTTTCACTTGAGCATGTTGAAATGTCATCCCATTCCCATTGGTGGCATAAGTGGATCCGAAGCGACTTAAGCCGGCGGAACCGGCTTCAATTCCGCTTCAAATTTGAAGTCATCAGGAAATACTCGGCTTACATGAGGATACAATACTTTATAAATTTGAAGTATCGTTACCTCTGCTACCCCAGTAGTTGAGTGCACTTCGTACCTGCTTTTGGCATTGGTCGACGATGCCTGGGAAGCCATGTAAATAGCGGCAGCGACAATCGAAATAGTCGACCGACCGCTCAACTTCTTTACCGCTGTTTTAGCTTCTCGAGCTATGTGAACAGCAGTTTTTTGAATATTATGCGGCAAATTAAGCAATCCGCAGAATCGAGACATGTAATCAGTGGTATCCACTGATTCCGTCGCGACAACAACGTCTTGCTTAATTCGAACGCGACATTTGTTGATGGCTTTGGAAGCCACACCACTGACGGCGCTAATTTCGTCCATTGTGCGCGGAACGCGAGCATCCGTGCATGCAATGAACAAGCACGCTGCTGAGAACTCTGCACATTGCCGTTTGACGAAATGCTTACCCTTCTGCGCCTTTGAGAAGAGTAGCACGGCTGCGCTGATAATTGCCTGCGTGCAATTTAACCTGTCGCCAAATAAAGCAATATGTGCCTTTGCTTTGGTCAGCATCAGATCGGCACCACTCATGGTCGTTTTTGGTGTACGGTACTTGGTTCCGTCTTTGGCGGTAGTTTGTTCAATGGTTGTGGTGGATTGAAAATGTTCCATGAGTAAATCTTCAAATCCGCCGATGCGCGAGGGATCGTTGTTCGCACTGGAGGAGCTATTGTCGTTGCTGTATGTGCCCCATTCGGCACCCACGTCGATGATACGATCGCCAACTACCAAGGCACAGGTAGAACAAATCATGTCTCCTGCGCGCCAGTCTTCGATGAGAGTTGCTTCCGGATGGTACGGGCAGCAAAGTTTTTCATTGAACATATCCATGATGAGATTTGCGTATGAAATGTTAATGGTAATAAAAAGTATATAGGTAGGAGATGACAGAAAAGCTGATATCAAAATAATGATTTCTTATATTACATGTACCTTCATAAGTTTTGAACCGATAAGACGTTGAGTCGTTAAGACGTTGAGTCGTTAAGACGTTGAGACGTTAAGATGTTGAGAAAGTAACTTCTGATTGGTTCTTTCAAGAACCCATGATTTTTTAGGACTCGCGTAGATCAAACAAAACAACAAACAAAAAGTAAAACAAACCTAAGGAAAGCAAAGCGAAGACAAAATCAAAGACAAAATAAAAAAAAATCAAAGACAAAAACAAATACAAAATCAAAATCAAGGACAAAACAAAATCAAAGACAAAAATAAAAACAAAGACAAAATCAAAGACAAAAACAAATATAATCACAAAGACAAAAACAAATTCAAAAACAAGGACAAAGACAAACACAATAACAAAGGCAAAGACAAAAAAAGCCAAAGCTAACACAAAACAAAAAATAAACAATACAAAACAAAAGCAAAACATAACATAAAATCCAAAGTAATAAACGACCATCACTCTGTACCTGCTCCAGCGTGTCATATTTCTAGGATATTCAACGCATTTTGATTGGTTGTTGGCGTTTGTCGTACCAACAAAAATCACCTCCCTGTGATCGAGTTGCACACCAAGTAAGTTTTATTTAGCATTTCAAATGCCAGGACGCTGACCCATCGAAATTAATCTATCCTACAATCTAATTGGTCCATCTTTCTGCCAACTTAAAATCACCCTCCCTACGATCGATTTGCATACCAGGTAAGTTTCCACTGACATGTACAACCTGGATGCTGATCCACCTGTATTATTAACCTGTGCGACAACTTAATTGGTCCAAATGTATCTCCGTTAAATCCAGTAATAAAAATTTAATTTTGTTCAAATATTCAAAAATTTAATAAAAATATTAATTCTGTTCTAATAAATACAGGACAAATAATGAAAAATTTCTAAGCTCTAAGATGCCTTAGATTTGCTGTTATTTTGATTCCAGCGCAATTTTTGATTTAAATTTTTTGATAAAAATTTAATTTTGGTCAAATATTCTGAACTTTAATGAAAATATTAATTCCGTTGTAATAAACACAGGAAAAATAACGAAAAAAATTCTAAGCCATAAGATGCCTTGCATTTGCAGTTATGTTGATTTCAGTGCAATTTTTGATTTAAATTTTTTGACAAAAATTTGATTTTGTTCAAATATTCTGAAATTTAATTAAAATATTAATTCTATTCTAATAAACACAAGAAAAATATAGAAAAAATTCTAAAATTAAATTTTGTTCAAATATTCTGAAACTAGCTGGAAAGCCCGTCCATGGACGGGTAGCTAGTTTTTTAAAACGTCAAATTTTTACTTCAACTTTAAACGAAAAAAGGTAAATTTATATGCAGGGTAACGCAAAAAAGTCAGTCATTGCCTCGCAACTAACGAAGTTCGATGTTGTTTTTGAAATTTTTGAAAAACAAAACCTGATTGGTGTGCTACTCGATCCCAGGGGGAGATGATTAAGTTGGTACTACCAACGACCAATCAGAATGCCTTGTGTGTCCTAAAAAATTGACACGCTGCTTGTTTGAAAAATTTTGAAAAACAAAACCTGATTGGTGTGCCACTCGATCCCAGGGGGAGATGATTAAGTTGGTACTACCAACGACCAATCAGAATGCCTTGTGTGTCCTAAAAAATTGACACGCTGGAAGCGAAGGAGCGTGCTGGTCTTTTATATCAGTATCAGTATCAATAATTAGCTTTTTATGGAGCAATTTGTATGGGTCTAAGCCCAATTTTCTCCTTCGTCGATAGGTGCATTGACTGTGTAATTCAAAAGTGAATTTACAATGATTTTTGTTTACGGCCTCGAGCCATTCATATTTTTGGAGCTGGGAAGACCCCCTTGAGGTGACGCCCCAAGAGTGCAGCTCCTTAGCTAAATAGGTGACTCCTTTAACACTTATAATAATTGTGTTTGGGGAGCCATTGGTAATTTACAACAATCAATAGTAAAACTTTAGAACTTTAGAAGAAGTTTAGAACTTTAAACATGTAAATCGGGTATCGATCGATATTTTCCCATTTTTGGTTTCCCTTTTGTCCATTGTTTTTCTTATTCTTGGGTTTTCTTATGTTCTCGTGGTGTTTCTTGTAGTGCCAACTGTTGGTGTTGTTGTCCTGCCTGGTTTGGAGCACAGCTGGGCATAGTTTTATGGATTATTCGAATTAAATGTGCCATCGGTTTTGCAGTTCGTCTTCCTCGTCTTCGTCGGATGGTGGTCTACTTTCGTTGGTGTTCCTGATTTGAAAATTGTTACCGGAGGGGGGGAGGTCACCCTCGCCTACGTTCATTTGATCACAATGGGGGGGGGATGATTTGGATTGGCTGGTAAAGGGCCGCCCAGAAGAATGACCTTAGGTCTAGGGAAATTTGGGGTGGCTGCCGGGTCGTACTGGCCTAATTGGCTTATAAGCGGGTTAATTGAATGGGCACTCTTTTTATAGAGTCCCTCTGTCAGGTCTACGATGATTTTGTCCAGCGATTTGGCCCCTGTAGCTGCCAGAATCTGACGATTCGACACAAACCACGGGGCCTGGACCGCCTGACGAAGATTTTTGTTGTGGATAGCATATATTTGCTCCATTGGGAATTTATTAGCGAAAGCCCATGCAGGGGCTGCGTAGGTTAGGACCGGTTGTATGACCGTTTGGTAGATCCTCAGCTTATTTTTTGGCGAGAGCTTACTATGTGGGCCTAGGAGGGGGTACAGCGCTCCCTTTACTCCCTTGGCTTGGGATTTAACGTGGTTTACATGTTTGCTCCAGCTAAGCAGGGGGTCCAGAGTGACTCCCAAGTACTTTGCCGAGCTACTCCATGGAATCCTTTCGTTGAACATCGTGATTTTGTGTTTATCCGGCTGTCTGTGGGCTTTACTAAACACCATGGCCACACTTTTAGTCGGATTGACCTTTAGCCTCCACTTGCGGTACCATGGTTCCACTATTCCTATGGCGTCCTTCATCAACTTGACTATCCTTTTTCTGCTTCTAGACTTGACTATCATTCCTACGTCGTCCGCGTAATACGCCATCAGGGTATTGTTGGGCGAAGGGAAGTCGCTCATGAACGCGGTGAAGAGGGGGGGTGGAGAGCAGAGACCCTTGGGGTAAGCCTGCTAGCATGGGATGCGGCGCAGATTTGTACCCGTCAACCTTGACTTGGAACCATCTATCGTCCAAAAAGGAAGCTAGTAGTTGGACCAAGCCTAGTTTGACCCCCCCTTTTATTAGCTTAAAAAGCAGGCCCGGCTTCCAGACCTTGTCGAAGGCCTTCTCGACATCCAAGAAGACCCCCAACGCCTTTTGCCCGGCCGCGAACGCTCCCGTAATTTCTTCCACCACTCTCAGCACTTGGTGGGTGGTTGAATGACCTTCTCGGAACCCAAACTGTTCGTTGGGAATAAGGTCGCACTTATCTAATTCGGATTTGAGCCTATGCAGAATCACTCTTTCCGCGATTTTGCCGATTGAGGGAATTAAAGATATCGGCCTGTAGTTGGATGGGTTGGCGTGATCCTTTCCCGGTTTCGGGATGAGGATCACGTCCGCCGACTTCCATCTGCTAGGATAGTGTTTAAACCTTAGCATAGCATTAAGTGTTTGCGCTAACGCCGAAATTGCCTTGCTGGGCAAATTTCTAAGAGCCTTATTTGGGATGCCGTCGTGGCCTGGGGCTTTGCGGACCTTTGCCTGTTTAATCAGTTCGACTATTTCCTCCACTGAGGTTGGTGGTAAGGGGGAGGGGTCTCTCTTCGAAAGCTCCTCCTCCAATACCTCGTCCACCTGTTGGATGTGGAGTCGCAGGGAGTTATCATTTGCTGCCATTGGGTTAGTTTGGAATTGCTCTTCCAGTGAGGCCGCGAATGCTTCCGCCTTCTCTTCCGGTGTGTAGGCGTATGAGTTTCTAGCCTTAAGGGGTGGCATCGACGTTTTTGAGCCCTTTAATGCCTTTACCATTTGCCAGGCTGAATTGTCCTCAAACGCGAGGGACTCGACCTTGTCGTTCCACCTCTCGTTTGAGAACTTCTTCATTTCCTCCTTCAAATGGTTTTTCAACCTCGCTTCGTACCTTGCATCATCAGGGTGCCATGTACGCTTCGCCACCCTGTGAGCTCTTCTTTTTTCCTTGATTAAAACAAGTAATCTCTGCGGGAGTCGGGGCCTGATCACTGAGCGCGTTGCTGACTTGGTGGCTGCCTCCATCGCGGATAAAATTGCTGATTCGTATTGGACTACGTAGTTGTCCAGATCGGTGGCGCTCTCGATGATAGGGATTTTCCCTAAATTCAACCTCAAATGTTCCTTGTACATTGGCCAGTTTATGCTTTTCTTTTCTGCATACTCGGGATGATCAGTTTTATCTAGGTTTCCTATGGTTAAGAGGACTGGGTAGTGGTCCGACCCCATTTTCTCTCCCAAGCCTAGCTAATGTTGCAGCGTTACGTTTTTAAATATTGCAATGTCCAGAACGTCGTCCGTGTAGTTTTGGTTACCGCAATGATGCGTAGGTTCATCCGGCGCATCCACCGAGAAGGGGAAATTTTCCGCCAGCTCCTTTAACTTTTTCCCCAGCGCGTTTTCCTTAATCGAGTGCCAATCGGCATGCTTAGCGTTAAGATCGCCCGCCACTATGTGGGGGAGTTCGCCGCTGCTTTGGAGAAGCTTGGATAGATCCCTGATGCAATTGTTTCCGGGTTTGTTGTACACTGCTGAGATGTGGTGTAACCCCTCATTCTTAATCGGGATTCCCACTGATGTGTACTCCAAGGAGGAATGATCAGTGGGAGGGATGAAGTGGTTCTGCAGGGTGTTTTTAACGTATATTGCAACTCCGCCGGCAGCTCCTGTGCCCCGGTCGTTTCTATAAATCGTGTAGTTTGCTATGTTGGCCCTGACTCCCTTTTTTAGGTGAGTTTCTCCAATGAGCAATACGTCTAATTTAAACTGCGAAGCTAGATCTTGCAAAAGGAGCCTCTTGTCGGCGTTTAACCCATTTGCGTTCCAATGAACCATCCTGAGATGTTCGGGGATGATTTTCTTGGGCCGCATTTTTGGTTGGCGAAGATACCGAGAAAGAAAGTTAGGGTTAATGAGTGAGATTGATAGGTTTTAAGTGTGCGAGTAAGAGCTTGTGTTTTGAGGAGGGCGGGGCGAGTTTGTTAGGTTTTGTAGTGGTGTGCTTCACTAACAATCGTATTTGGTTCGAATTTGCCTGATCACCTCCTGGATTTCCTCAGACGTAAATCCGGCAATCGTCAATTCCATGACTGTGAGCCCGAGCTCCCTTTGGAACAGTTTCTTATTTTTGTCTTGGGTTTGTGGCTGTGGATTGGAATTTTGGGACTGAGCCTGTCCTTGAACGTGAGTGGTGTTTTCTGTCAGGTTTTGCGTGAGTGAGTCTTGGGCGTGTTCTTGCCTAGGAGGCTCGATGTCCATGCTCATTAGTGGGGGTGGGTCATCGTACTGTCTTTGGCGCCAGTTGTAGTTGTAGCGTCCGTTGTCCCTTTCGTGACGTTGCCTATCGTTTGTCTCGTATCTACGGGAGGAGTGGTACCTACCATTTTGTCTAGGCTGCTGTTGCCTGTCTGGCTGTTGATCTCGCCACAGTTTAGGGTAGGCTCGGCAGCCTTGCCAGTTAGCCGGGTGGCGGCCCCAGCAGTTCGTACACTGGGGGTCGATTTGATGATCCCTTATATACTGCCCAGTAGAGTTAGTGTGGACAACGTTGGAAAAACAAATTTTGCTTTTTTGAAAAATTTTGAAAAACAAAACCTGATTGGTGTGCTACTCGATCCCAGGGGGAGATGATTAAGTTGGTACTACCAACAACCAATCAGAATGCCTTGGCTACGGGCCTGGCATAAATTATATAAATTGTAGGGTTTTGTAAATATAACCTATAAATAAAGTGTCAACTATTACTATCAATATTTTAATATTTAAACGATAAATTGTTTTATTTATTATTATAAATTTCAATTAAATATAATAAAATTAATTTAAAATTAAGCGGGCATTTTAAATTATAATTATTTAAATAAATAAATATTAATATTTCTAATCGTTCGAAATTTAAAAATGTCCGTTCATTTTAGGACACGCTTTTAAACAACTAACTTGTTAAGTCTCAATATACTTTTCCCAACATCGCTTGGTAAATGTGCACATATTTCTAATTCTATAGGGAAAGGTACATTGTATGTACATTTACCAAGAGCACCGGAAAAAGTGCACATTTTCCGGTAAATGTGCACTTTTACCGGTATACGTACTTTTCCCGTAACAGGTACATGTCATTGGAAACTTACCTGGTATGCAAATCGATCGTAGGGAGGGTGATAAATGCTAGATAAAACTTACTTGGTGTGCAACTCGATCACAGGGAGGTGATTTTATGTTGGTACGACAAACGCCAACAAACAATCAAAATGCATTGAATATCCTAGAAATATGACACGCTGGAGCAGGTACAGAGTGATGGTCGTTAATTATTTTGGATTTTATGTTATGTTTTGCTTTTGTTTTAGTTTTGTATTGTTTATTTTTTGTTTTGTGTTAGGTTTGGCTTTCTTTTTGTCTTTGCCTTTGTTTTTGTTATTGTGTTTGTCTTTGTCCTTGTTTTTGAATTTGTTTTTGTCTTTGTGATTATATTTGTTTTTGTTTTTGATTTTTTCTTTGTTTTTATTTTTGTCTTTATTTTTGTCTTTGATTTTGGTTTTTATTTTTTTTTTATTTTGTCTTCGCTTTGCTTTCCTTTGGTTTGTTTTACTTTTTGTTTGTTGTTTTGTTTGATCTACGCGAGTCCTAAAAATTCATGGGTTCTTGAAAGAACCAATCAGAAGTTACTTTCTCAACATCTTAACGTCTTAACGTCTCAACGTCTTAACGACTCAACGTCTTATCGGTTCAAAACTTATGAAGGTACGTGTAATATAAGAAATCATTATTTTGATATCAGCTTTTCTGTCATCTCCTACCTATATACTCTTTATTACCATTAACATTTCACACGCAATTCTCATCATGGATATGTTCAATGAAAAACTTTGCTGCCCATACCATCCGGAAGCAACTCTCATCGAAGACTGGCGCGCAGGAGACATGATTTGTTCTACCTGTGCCTTGGTAGTTGGCGATCGTATCATCGACGTGGGTGCCGAATGGGGCACATACAGCAACGACAATAGCTCCTCCAGTGCGAACAACGATCCCTCGCGCATCGGTGGATTTGAAGATTTACTCATGGAACATTTTCAATCCACCACAACCATTGAACAAACTACCGCCAAAGACGGAACCAAGTACCGTACACCAAAAACGACCATGAGTGGTGCCGATCTGATGCTGACCAAAGCAAAGGCACATATTGCTTTATTTGGCGACAGGTTAAATTGCACGCAGGCAATTATCAGCGCAGCCGTGCTACTCTTCTCAAAGGCGCAGAAGGGTAAGCATTTCGTCAAACGGCAATGTGCAGAGTTCTCAGCAGCGTGCTTGTTCATTGCATGCACGGATGCTCGCGTTCCGCGCACAATGGACGAAATTAGCGCCGTCAGTGGTGTGGCTTCCAAAGCCATCAACAAATGTCGCGTTCGAATTAAGCAAGACGTTGTTGTCGCGACGGAATCAGTGGATACCACTGATTACATGTCTCGATTCTGCGGATTGCTTAATTTGCCGCATGATATTCAAAAAACTGCTGTTCACATAGCTCGAGAAGCTAAAACAGCGGTAAAGAAGTTGAGCGGTCGGTCGACTATTTCGATTGTCGCTGCCGCTATTTACATGGCTTCCCAGGCATCGTCGACCAATGCCAAAAGCAGGTACGAAGTGCACTCAACTACTGGGGTAGCAGAGGTAACGATACTTCAAATTTATAAAGTATTGTATCCTCATGTAAGCCGAGTATTTCCTGATGACTTCAAATTTGAAGCGGAATTGAGGCCGGTTCCGCCGGCATAAGTCGCTCGTTTCGGATCCACTTATGCCACCAATGGGAATGGGATGATATTTCAACATGCTCAAGTGAAAGGTTCTGCGGAACGTGTTCGGCATGCCCCCTTTGTATTCTGAGCCTGGGTGTTCTCACCGCGAAGTGTCACGCTGCAGTAGCTCGCGCGTAGTCACCTAGCAACGTGAAACCCGGCCCAGACCAAAGGAAGCAGACGTAACACCTCTTCACAAAACGCCAGGTACGGATATCCCTTCAACTCTCGTCGTCGGCTCTGGGCCAAATGGAGGAGTGTCACGTTGCGTAGTCACCGCGCGCGTAGTCACCCCGTCCACCAAACCCGGTCCGGCACGAGATCTGAGGGCAGACTCCCTCTGCACTAGGCGGCAGGACCTTTCTTATTTGGTTACATTGTTACCAGTCTATAAATGTGGATTAGGCCTCTTGGGGACACCACAATAAAAAAAACGCACCATGTACTTTACCTCAAGGGTGGTGTGGAAATAAGTACCTAACTAAATCAGATGCCTGCGTTTATTCCGTAGTTCGCAAACTTTTTTGTTTGCAAATAACGAGGCAATTAGATCGATGCTTCTTCAAATGACACGGAGGAGGAACTTTCTAGCCAATTATTAAAAATAATTAAGGCCTTATTAAAAATAAACAACTTTTTCGTCAAAATATTTTCAAAAAGCGTGGTCCCTAAATTTATGGTACCCTATGGGAAAAATCCCTAATGAATTGGTAACTGTCATAAATTTTGACATGCCACTTATTTATATAAAGTCCAATACAGCATTTAAATAAAAAGTATGTGAGTTTCATTATTATAAAATTTATATTTAAAAAAATAGGTACAAAATAAGCGATAAGTTTTAAATAAAGATAATTCTAGGATAAATGGAAAAACATATTTTTTAAATTTATTAAATTCACTATTTATTCAGTGAAATTAATCAAGTGAAAAAGATTACTACAAAATTGTAATACTTTTCTGCACAATTTGTAGAAAATATTGTAGCAAAATTTAATAAAAACCACAAATTTTGAAATATTTTTCACAAAAAAAATTACAAATAATGAAAAATATAAAGGGGTCTATGGATAACCATGCCTCGATGAGATAGGTACGTGAAAATTTTTTTTATTAGAACAGAATTAATATTTTTATTAAATTTTTGAATATTTGAACAAAATTTAATTTTTATCAAAAATTGCACTGAAATTAAAATAACTGGTATTCTAAAGCATCTTAGGGCTTAGAATTTTTTCATTATTTTTCCTGTGTTTATTAGAACAGAATTAATTAATTAATGACTATAAACCGTTAAATTTAGCCAAGCAGTTGTTTTATATTGGTTAATTCTCAATTTCATTTCCCTATATCTCAGTCTTTAATAATTAATTAAGAAATTTTTCCAGTTCTTTCCAATCCACCAAATATACGGATTGTATGAGCGGCTTAAGAGGGGCCTTTAAATTGTGATGCAAAAACATGTTCCAACAGGTGGCGCGCCTTAAAATATTAATCATTTTTACTTATCCTTTCACCAATACAGAATTCTAATAATTTATAAAAGTCATATGAATAAACGATAACTAATTTAGGTAATTAGGAAGTTTGAACTTTCAAAGTTAAATATTTTAAAAAATATTCAATATTTTCAAATATGAATATCTTTTTGGAATATACTTGTAAATATTCAACATTGGAAGCTCAAACTTCCTCATTACCTAAATTAGTTATCGTTTATTCATATGACTTTTATAAATTTTTAGAATTCTGTATTGTTGAAAAGATAAGTAGAAAAGATTAATATTTTAGGGCGCGCCATCTGTTGAAACATGTTTCTGCGTCAAAATTTAAAGGGACCTTTTAATACGGACGTCGTGTAGGCACGCCTTTATATAAATAAGCGACATGTCAAAATTTGACATTTGCCAGTTTCATTCGACTTTCGCGACATTTAAGATTGTTCTTGATTGTATAGTGCAAAATTGGGTTCTAAAATAAAAGTTCACGAAGAAAATGGTGAGTTTATATTTATTTTGATTTAATATCGACAATTTGAAGTAATCTCGGTTAGATATGCAAGTATCCAACTACGGTTACATGGAATTCGACAAATTTCTGTGTAATTTATAATTGCGTAATATTCATTCTTGACTCTCCAATTTGTCCAACCGTCGCTTGTAAGTCTGTGTATAAATATTTGACTTTGAAAATAAATTTTGATTAAGTGACCTTTGACTTTTTGTAAAAAATTTGAAACCACCTCGGAAAATAAAATATATCATATTTTAAGGAAGATTGGACCTACGCAAGTATTTTTATCACGCAATGACAGTGCATCCTGATTAGATACCAGTGCTGATTGGTAGATTATACAAATTCTTTGTGATACGAACCAAAATGAATGAATAATGAAATTATAATGTTGATACGTGCGGCATCGAAACGTACTCGGGTCGAAACGACGGCGTCAAATTGAACAATACCCCCTCAAAAACTACCTCACTTTCACTTAAAATTATTTTACTGTGTTTTTAAAGTGTTCGCATGTACAAAAGTAATATAATAATAATACAAAATTGTTAAACAAAAATTTTATTATTTTATCCCCCCTCCCTTATACCGGTTAGAATTTTTTTAACTATTTTTGCAGTGTTTGCCAGTATAATAGTAATATATTCACCAAGTTTCAAAAATTTTAAACAAAATTTATATTTCGTACCCCCCGAGCTCGATCCCAAAGCGCTTAAGGGGAGCATAAATCTTTTCCGGTCTCCAAGATTTTTAAATGAGGAAATATTTTATTATTTTTTCAGTGTTCACATTAACTTCAGTGATATAACAACAAAATTTTAAACAATATTGTTATTATTTAACCCCCCTGGTCGCCCCTCAAAAATCACCCATTTCGGTTGAGAATTTTTGAACAATTTTTGAAGTTTTTGTAAACATAATAATAGTACTTAATTATATTTACCAAGTTTTAAGAATTTTTTTTGCTGATTTTGCAGTATTTTATAGTATTATTTTTTGCAGGTCAAAACGACCCCCTTTTCATTTTTTATTTTTGTAGTTTTGACGAATTTAAAGGTAATAAATTTACATAGTTTAAAAATGTTTAAAACAATTTTTACTATTTACTTTCTCCTGACCCTTCGGGTAATTATTATTATTAACGACATCAGTCACAATTTACTCTTTCTCTCTATGATTTTTATAACCCACCTTTGCTTAGTTCATTAATATAATTTATTGTTAACCTACACAAATTTTAAGTGCGGTATTCCGGCCGCATAATCATGGAAATCGAATTTTCCTGACTATACTTAGGGAAGGGGGGGGTTTGAATATTATTTTCCACGTTTATGATTTCACAAAATAAAATTGATTCTGAGAACAAAATTTGTTTACTCAAATCGAAATTGATAGAAAAAATTATCAAGGGGATTGAAAAATGACATACAGTTATAGAAAAAGTCCTATTATTATTACTAGATTATGCGGCTTGAGGGCCGCACTGAAAATATTTGTATCTAATGTTTATAATCCACATCTACGTGGTTCATTAATTAAATTTCCAAACTAGTGCGGGCTTTAGGCCGCACAACCAGGTAAATCTAGATTTTTGGCGATTATTTACCAAATCCAGGGGATCATAATACAAAAGTTTGAGAAGCACTGCGATAGAGGTCTTCCAATATTATACTCTAAGGCTAAGGAGTAAAGGGCCACTTTTCATTTCGAGGCTCAATCAGCAGATTTTCCAGGCTGTGCGGCCTGAAGGCCGCACTGAAGCTAATTTTAGGTTGATACTAAACAAACGAACCAATCCCAATTGGATTGTTCTCTCTAATCTTTATTATCCACTTCTACGTAGTTAATTAATTGCATTTCTAGCCTAAGAAACAAGTTCAAGTGCCGCACATCAACAAGGGAATTTAGATTTTTATATGTGCATTGGGGAAGTTCTGTCAATTATTTTCCAAATTGACGAGGTCAATTTTCATTTATTAAATATCGCTAATGTTATTTTTATTAATAATTTTCTTATTACTGGACTAAAGGTCTGTTCACAATGAAGTGGGGTCTTGTCTTACTTCGGTAGAAAGCTGGCAAGAGCCAATCAAAATGAGCAATTTTTAGTATAGAAAAAGATAGAAGAAAATACTTTAATCTAATTGGTTCTTGCCAGCTTTCTACCCCACTTCATTGTGAACACGCCTTAAGAGGAATCCTCAGAGTTGGAAAACACACTTTCGTAATTCGCTGTTATTTTGCTAATTACTCAAAAAATGTGTACAAAAGTATATATTTTGTAAAAGAGGACACTTGGATGCAGGCCGTGTTGTTTTTAATTTTTTTAAATTAAAATGTTTTGAAAATACGAAAATACTTTGGAAAATAATTTTTATTTGGCTAAAGGCCGCACTTGAACTTCCTTATTAGGCTGAAAATTTAATTAATGAACAAATTAGAAGGGGATTATAAAGATTAGAAGGAAAAATTCAGTCAAAAATTCAATTTAGTTCGTCTAAATTAGCTTCAGTGCGGCCTTCAGGCCGCACAGCCTGGGTAATCCGGTGGTAAAATTGACAAAAATAGAACATTGCATATTTTTTGTTTATTTTTCATTCCTGTTGTAATTTTTCCTTTGGTTAGTTTTTGAAACGACATGAATCTCGTTAATCCATTCGTGCGCGTCTTTAAAAATTAACAACACGATTTGGGATTTCAGCCTAAACCTAATTATTTTTCAATTCTGTTAGTACCCCCCCCCCCCTCCCATCGTCAGTTCGTTGGTACGTGCCTGCTTCGTTTTTATTGGTCCATTTGTAAGTGATCTTCAAGCACTTTTGAGGTGGTTTTGAGTCAGATTCTAAATTCCACGACCCCCCACCCCGGTTTAATGCTTGTTTTGTGGTATCGAATGGATTTAGAACCCCTTCAAATTATTTCTGATAATCCCGTTATTCGAAAAATTAAACTTACTCTATTTTTTGCAGGAAACTCAAAGCCACTCAAGTGACTACCCCCAAATTAAGAAGGAAGAAGAGGTGGAATTGAAGTTGGAAGAGTTACATCATTCCATAGATATTAAGGACGAACCAGTTATTCTAGAATTTGAACCGATTACAGCATGCAAACCACAAACTATCGAAAACCTATTTACGTGTGCAATTTGTGAGTATAAATCTGCGTATAAGGGCAGCTTGAAAAGGCACTTAAGAACTCATACTGGCGAAAAGCCGTTTACGTGTGAAGTTTGTCGAGCTAAATTTGCACATAAGGAAAGTTTACAAAATCATATTTCAATTCATACTGGCAACAAACCTTTTAAATGTGGATTTTGTGACTGTCAGTATGTCCGAAAGGAAAGGTTAGAAGAACATTTAAGAACTCACTCCGGGGATTTTCCTTTTACATGTGATATTTGTGATTTTAAATCCAAATATAGGAGATGTTTGATAGTTCATCTAAGAAGTCACACTGGCGAGAAACCATTTACCTGTGAAATTTGCGATTATAAATTTGGATATAAAAGGAGTTTAATCCTTCACTTAAGAACTCATACGGGTGACAAACCCTTCGTATGCGAAATTTGTGAATTTAAATTTGGGAACGAAGAACATTTAAAGCGGCACTATTCAAATATTCATATGGGCGAGAAGCCGTACGTTTGTAAAATTTGTGATTATAAATGTGCAGGTAGCGATCGTTTGAAAAGACACATGAGGATTCATTCAGGAGAGAAACCGTTTTCGTGTGCGCTTTGTGACTATAAATGTGCACATAAGCAAAGTTTACTTTTACATGAACGAAGTCATACAGGCGATAAACCGTTTGCATGTCCAACTTGTGGTTTTAAGTATTCAGATAAAAAGAGTCTCAAGTATCATTTGGGAACTCACACAGGAGTGAAGCCTTTCTTGTGTGAATTTTGCGACTATAAATCATTGTGTAAGGAAAGATTGAGGGTTCACGTAAGAACTCACACTGGCGAAAAACCGTTCAAATGTGAAAGTTGTGACTATAAATGCACAGAAAAAGGTTATTTAAAAATTCATGCAAGAATTCATACTGGTGAGAAACCGTTTGCGTGTGAATTTTGTGATTATAAATGTAGTAACAAGAAGTATTTAAGACCTCACATGAGAGTTCATACAGGCGAGAAGCCGTTTGTTTGTGAAATATGTAACCATAGATTTGCATATAAGGACGGTTTAGTTAAGCATACGAGAGTTCATACAGGAGAGAAACCGTATGCCTGCAATGTCTGTGATTACAAATGTTCAGAAAAAGGAAGTTTAAATGTTCATATGAGAATTCATACAGGGGAGAAACCGTACGCCTGTACTGTTTGTGCCTATAAAAGTGGACGTAAAGGAGATTTAAGAAATCATTTGAAAACTCACACCAACGAAAAGCCGTTTAAGTGTAACGTTTGTGACTACAAATGTGTACAGAAAATACATTTACAACAGCATTTAAAAACTCATACAGGGGAGAAGCCCTTTTCTTGTGAAAGTTGTGATTTTAAGTGTTCACGACGACACGTTTTGAAAATTCATAATAGAACTCATACAGGCGAGAAGCCTTATACGTGTAAAGTTTGTGACTACAAGTTTGCACAAAAAGTACATTTAAATACTCATTTAAAAACTCACGCTCCAAATGATAGTTAAAATTTTTAGTGATTTTCTACTTCGATTCTGGTCATTCGTTGAAGTTTCCTCTAAGTAATTAAAATAATGAGAGTTAGCTGTTGTTAAAAGCTTAGTGGCAACTTAATGGAATGACCAGAATCGGCACTTTTTTTAACCTAAATTTTAGTAATAAGTAATTTTGCAGCTTTTTTGCTAGAAGCAACTCCCATTATTATTTATAGGTTTAGAGGAAGTTCCCCTTTTTAACGCAATCCTTGTGTTTTATATGTTATTCAGTGATTTTTAAGTTTATGGCTTCTTAAAACTTGATTTGTGTTTAAGTCTGTGACTGTAATCTACGAATAGAGATACAACATACAAATATTCTGCAACTGCATAAAACTATTGACTACAACCTAGTAAAGCCAGGAAAAATAATGGAAAAATTCTAAACCAAAAGTTGTCTTTAATTTCCGATGATTTGTTTTCGGAGCGATTTTTGATTTAAATTTTTGGATAAAAAATAAAGTTTGTTCAAATATTCTGCAACTGCATAAAACTATTGATTACAACCTAGTAAAGCCAGGAAAAATAATGAAAAAATTCTAAACCAAAAGTTGTCTTTAATTTCCGATGATTTGTTTTCGGAGCGATTTTTGATTTAAATTTTTGGATAAAAAATAAAGTTTGTTCAAATATTCTGCAACTGCATAAAACTATTGATTACAACCTAGTAAAGCCAGGAAAAATAATGAAAAAATTCTAAACCAAAAGTTGTCTTTAATTTCCGATGATTTGTTTTCGGAGCGATTTTTGATTTAAATTTTTGGATAAAAAATAAAGTTTGTTCAAATATTCTGCAACTGCATAAAACTATTGAATACAACCTAGTAAAGCCAGGAAAAATAATGAAAAAATTCTAAACCAAAAGTTGTCTTTAATTTCCGATGATTTGTTTTCGGAGCGATTTTTGATTTAAATTTTTGGATAAAAAATAAAGTTTGTTCAAATATTCTGCAACTGCATAAAACTATTGAATACAACCTAGTAAAGCCAGGAAAAATAATGAAAAAATTCTAAACCAAAAGTTGTCTTTAATTTCCGATGATTTGTTTTCGGAGCGATTTTTGATTTAAATTTTTGGATAAAAAATAAAGTTTGTTCAAATATTCTGCAACTGCATAAAACTATTGATTACAACCTAGTAAAGCCAGGAAAAATAATGAAAAAATTCTAAACCAAAAGTTGTCTTTAATTTCCGATGATTTGTTTTCGGAGCGATTTTTGATTTAAATTTTTGGATAAAAAATAAAGTTTGTTCAAATATTCTGCAACTGCATAAAACTATTGATTACAACCTAGTAAAGCCAGGAAAAATAATGAAAAAATTCTAAACCAAAAGTTGTCTTTAATTTCCGATGATTTGTTTTCGGAGCGATTTTTGATTTAAATTTTTGGATAAAAAATAAAGTTTGTTCAAATATTCTGCAACAGCATAAAACTATTGAATACAACCTAGTAAAACCAGGAAAAATAATGAAAAAATTCTAAACCAAAAGTTGTCTTTAATTTCCGATGATTTGGTTTCGGAGCGATTTTTGATTTAAATTTTTGGATAAAAAATAAAGTTTGTTCAAATATTCTGCAACTGCATAAAACTATTGATTACAACCTAGTAAAGCCAGGAAAAATAATGAAAAAATTCTAAACCAAAAGTTGTCTTTAATTTCCGATGATTTATTTTCGGAGCGATTTTTGATTTAAATTTTTGGATAAAAAATAAATTTTGTTCAAATATTCTGCAACTGCATAAAACTATTGATTACAACCTAGTAAAGCCAGGAAAAATAATGAAAAAATTCCAAACCAAAAGTTGTCTTTAATTTCCGATGATTTGTTTTCGGAGCAATTTTTGATTTAAATTTTTGTATAAAAAATAAATTTTGTTCAAATATTCTGCAACTGCATAAAACTATTGATTACAACCTAGTAAAGCCAGGAAAAATAATGAAAAAATTCCAAACCAAAAGTTGTCTTTAATTTCCGATGATTTGTTTTCGGAGCGATTTTTGATTTAAATTTTTGTATAAAAAATAAAGTTCGTTCAAATATTCTGCAACTGCATAAAACTATTGATTACAACCTAGTAAATCCAGGAAAAATAATGAAAAAATTTTAACCAAAAGTTGTCTTTAATTTCCGATGATTTGGTTTCGGAGCGATTTTTGATTTAAATTTTTGAATAAAAAATAAAGTTTGTTCAAATATTCTGCAACTGCATGAATATATTGATCGCTTACGAGGAAGCCCTCTTCCAAGAAATCTTTTGAATATTCTCTTCAAACGGCTATAGCACCGAAACCATTGATATTTTGAGATTAAATTTGAAATTCTTTTTTCAAGACCGTAAATTTATCTACAAATTAGATTCTAACCGTTTTTATCTAATATCCACGGTTTTCGAGTTGCGGATTAAATTAAGTAACAAAGCGTTCCAAAAATTCAAAATTTAATTTTTTTTAGGAGTTTTAGAAAGCCTTCGTATCTTTTAAAAGAATTCTTTTTCACTAATTTATTTCTGTTGTTCTGTGGAGAAAATTTTTAAAAAATTAATCAGACAATTTGAAGTATTTAAATTTTGAGTGTAAAAATAATTTATTATTGTGGCACTTTGGCTCCTTCGGATTATGTTTTAATTATCTATCCAAGATGGCGACCTTTATCTTATTTATTAAATAACAGCAGGTCATGAAAAGTTTGTTTCGAATAGTAGGTACGTGATATGGGTTGGTTTTTGATGGTTGAGTGTTTTGTAATCTAAGTGGAAAGTGGCAGAAGTTTAATCCAGAAAATGGTAAGATTTAAATATTGTATTTTGAGGTTAGGTTGTTTTACCTACTGGAATTTAAACTATAGACGGATTTAAACCTCTTGTTAGACATAACATGAAATAAGCTCTAAGTTTTCGTTTGTATAATTATCCAAAGCCTACAAAAAATAGCTTCTTGTCAAAGTTCTGTGATTACGAAGAACCTTCCGGGTGATACGATTGGAGGAGTAAATTATTAGCAAAGAAAGAAGGCTGAGTAATGGTCTAATTGACGATTTTTACGATGAAGTTCGCCACATTAGGCTCTTGGATCATAAAGGGTTATTTTTCTAAAAATTTTGATCGAGTTAAAATTCGTCGTTCATACGGGCTTTATCGATATATGACATCCCTTATCTATATATCGAAAACGCTTCATTTCATTGTTATCTATCAAACTTCGTTGGGTTTCCATTAACAGATTTAATATTTTCTGTAGCCAGTTATCGTGCTACTACTCTCATTAGAATTTCATCCTGTATGATTTACCGGGAGTGTCGTTGATGTTTTTCTTGTAAATCTCAAAAACTATTTGGGTGCAAATATCCACAGTTTATGAGTATCCACAGTTTATTATTCATAATTTGTAGTTATTTTATTTTTGCCCCCTTCCCTCATAAATTACCTCTTAATGGGCCATTAGAATTTATTAATGTTAAATTTGTAAACACTGGAAATATAGTGAAAAAATTCTAATCAAAAGAATATTTTTTGAGGGGGGGGGGTCAACAACAAAAATGTTGGTTAACAATTTTGAAACTTGGTGGTTTGAATAAAAAAGTAATTTCCACCACTAGTCAAGGAGTCCTATGATCCAATATTATTTATTTAATATCGCCAATCATTTTTGTTTTGATTTACATTTTTAACCTGTCTATTGTACAGTTCTCTTTACTGGTTTCAATGGAATTGGGTACTATTCGACGGTAGCTTGTGTGTGGCAACTACAAAGTTGCATTTGCTACATTAATGTTCTATTTGTTACAGGAAAATCAATGCGCCATTAGCTACTACGAAGTTAAGACGGAAGAAATTGAAGTAAAGCTGGAAGATTTGCATCATTCCATTGACCTCAAAGAAGATCCTTCAATTTTAGAGTGTCCGTTGGGTATAGGAACTCCTACTGATAATAAACCATTTTTGTGCACATTTTGTAGCTACAAATGTAAACAGAAAAGAGTTTTAGAAGAACATTTAAGAACTCACACAGGTGAGAAGCCATTTAAGTGCGCAATTTGTGAATATAAAAGTGCACATAAAGGGAGCTTAAAAAATCATTTACGAAATCATGGCGCATCATCCATACGAGATTTAAAATTACGTCGAAAGTATCATACTGACGAGAAACTGTATAAATGTGAAATTTGCGACATAAAAATTGCAACTGAGGAAAGGTTAAATCTTCACGTTAGAACTCATATAGGCGAAAAACTCTTGGAGTGCAGTATATGCGATTATAAATGTACTCGAAAGGCCACGTTAAAACTTCACTACAAGACCCATAATGGCGAGAAACCATTTAAGTGTAAAGTTTGTGAATCTACATTTGACCGACGAGTTGATTTGCAAGTTCATTTTATAAGTCATACAGGTGCCAAACCGTTCGCATGTGATTTATGTGAATTTAGAAGTACCCGAAAAGATTATTTAGTAAGGCACTTGACCAGTCATACTGGCGAAAAACCGTTAACGTGTTATGATTGTGGTTATAAATGTCGACTTAAAAAAGGATTAGTTACACATTTAAGAATGCATACCGGCGAGAAACCGTATAATTGCGAAATTTGTGGTTACAAATGTGCGCGTAAACCAGATTTAAAACAGCATTTAAGAACGCATTCGGGCGAGAAACCGTTCAAGTGTGACATTTGTGAATATGAAAGCTCCCAAAGCGGACATTTAAAATTTCACTTAGCAATTCATACAGGTGACAAACCATTTAGTTGTAATGTATGTGATTATAAAACTGCACGTAAAGGAGATTTAGCGATTCATTTAAAATCGCATACAGAATACAAACCATTTAAATGCCAAATTTGCGACCATAAATATAGAAGTGCGGGAAAATTAAATATCCATTTAAGAACTCATACCACCGAAAGTTTTAAAAATTTAAAAATTTATAGTAATACAACAGGCGAGCAAGTTTTGTTTACATGTGAATTTTGTGACATTAAATTATGTAGTCAAGCTTCATTACGGTTTCACTTAAGAAGAGTGCATAGGGGAGAGACACTATTTAATTGCTTGCCAGAAGTAGTTTGCTCGTCTAGTATCAAAATTTTAGTGTGATTGCAGGAATGGCAGTGTTTTTGGAGTGATTTATAAGTGCAAGCTGATGTCGTTTTGCAGCAAAAAATTCAGTTGCAATAACATGATTTTTAAGAGTACGAATATTTTTTAAGGCTGTAATGGTATTTTTTTGTTCCCTTTTGGGGGCTAATTTTTTTAATGTGTAAAATTTTGATTGTCAACCCCTTCATGAATCATCCCTAAGCAACGGGAATTTTTTCATTATTTTTATGGTATTCACAAATTTTATCTTAGTATTTTTTACAAAGTTTCAGATTTATTAAGCTAAATTCTCACCCCCCCCCCGCCCTGAGAACTACCCATATTATAATTATTTCACTATTTTTCGATTCATTTTTAAAAAATATTAGGAGCTAATTTAGATATATTTTGATTTTTGGTTTCCTAAAACGTGAATCTTTTATTTAATTTGCAAAAAATAATAGTAGTACAGCCGTCCCCCTTCACGGTTAAATTTTTTTTTACTATTTTTTGTGTATTCATATGCTTTTTATTAGTATCTATCTATATTTACAAACTTTCAGAATTTTCATACAAAACTTTTATTTTCATCCCCCCCCCCTCATAAACCATCCAATAAGTTTTAAAAATAATAATTGTAAGATAATACTTATTAAATTTTGTTCTCTTTCCCTAGCGATTAAAATTTTTTCATTATTTTTTAGTACTCACAGATGTAATCTTATTAATAGATATGTTTGAGAATTTTGAAATAAAATTTATTTTTGTATTCCCTAAAAAAAACCTTCATTTTATTTCCCTATTTTTCGGAATTTTGCCAAATATATGAGCTGAATTACATATTCTTATTGCCGGTTTCAGCAACCTTAACTTAAATTTAATCTCAGCGAAATGCTGGAAAATTCTCTTACAAAGCCTAAAAATCAAAAATTGTTTATTATATCTTCAATCGACCGTAAAAGTTTTACCTTGATACTAACTAAAAAATAAACCAGGTCAGTCTAATTTTCCCATGAAAATACATTAGGATCCGTGGAATAATCAAAAATTTTCCATCATTGCCTTTTTGGCTTGAAAAAAAAAATTCCATCGTTTCATCAGAAAATTCTATGGTTTATATTAAAATCCGACAAAAATTTTTAGGGTTCCTTAATTATCGCATAATGACGAATTTTAGTGCGTAAAGTGCGAAAATCCCATTTTCAATTTAAGGAAATGCTGGAAAATCTTTGAAATTCTCTTACAAAGCCTAAAAATCAAAAATTGTTTATTATATCTTCAATCGACCGTAAAAGTTTTACCTTGATACTAACTAAAAAATAAACGAGGTCAGTCTAATTTTCCCATGAAAATACATTAGGATCCGTGGAATAATCGAAAATTTTCCATCATTGCCTTTTAGGCGTGAAAAAAGTTCCATCGTTTCATCAAAAAATTCTATGGTTTATGTAAAAATCCGACAGAAATTTATAGGGTCCCTTAATTATCGTATATGACGAATTTTCGTGCGTAGAGTGCGAAACACGCATTTTCAATTTAAGGAAATGCTGGAAAATCTTTGAAATTCCCTTACAAAGCCTAAAAATCAAAAATTGTTTATTATATCTTCAATCGACCGTAAATGTTTTACCTTGATACTAACTAAAAAATAAACCAGGTCAGTCTAAATATCCCATGAAAATACATTAGGATCCGTCGAATAATCGAAAATTTTCCATCATTGCCTTTTTGGCGTGAAAAAAATTCCGTCGTTTCATCAGAAAATTTTATGGTTTATGTTAAGATCCGACAAGAATTTCTATGGTCCCTTAATTATCGCATATGACGAATTTTCGTGCGTACAGTGCGAAAATCGCATTTTCAATTTAAGGAAATGCTGGAAAATCTTTGAAATTCTCTTACAATGCCTAAAAATCAAAAATTGTTTATTATATCTTCAATCGACCGTAAAAGTTTTACCTTGATACTAACTAAAAAATAAACCCGGTCAGTCTAATTTTCCCATGAAAATACATTAGGATCCGTCGAATAATCTAAAATTTTCCATCATTGACTTTTTGGCGTGAAAAAAATTCCATCGGGTCACTCAGTAAATCCTATGTTTATTACCAAATAGCGGCTAGCAAGAAAATTAAAATCATTTTAATTTTTTTGTCTTCCGGTTTATCGCAACAAAATTGATTTTGTTGATTACCTCGTCAATCAATAAAATTCTGCTAATAATGATTCGGCCCACCTACACTGGCGTAGTTATTAGGTGAGGCCTACAACTCTTTCTTAAAGAAATAAATGTCAAACCGGAGGGTCTGGGGGGGGGGGGGTATTCCATACAAAGAAGCAATAAAATGGCTATTCTAATTTGATTCCTAAAAAATCGTATGGTTGCTTACTTACTGGTATACCTGGGGGGTATTAGACCCCCCGATTTTCCCCCACAGCAAAGGAAATAACGATCTGACTTATCAAAATTGATAAAGTCGCTAATTTATTTCTTGAGAATACAACATCATTTGCTTACTTGCGTCTGGGGGATATTCCATAGCACTCGGTTTTTCAATTGTTTATTTATTAATTATAAAGTGCCCTCCAGGTTACGGGAAGTAATTAGTGTGCAAGTGGGGGTCTTGGGAGGTATGGACTATGGATGGTGGGGTAAATGTTCAATGCTTTGGGCCCCTTTGAACCCTTAAATATTGTAACAAAATTTTGCTTTTGGAATAAATATCTTCTCTCCTTTTATTGAAATTTTGAATATTTATTTATTCAATAAATTAAAAACATCGTTAAACCAAAACAAATTTATCCCCCTAAAATGTGAAGAAATGGGCTTGAAACCGGGGGGTCTGGGGGTATGAAGTACCCTCCAGCTTTAAAGAAGCAATACAATGGCTATTCTAATTTGATTCCTAAAAAATCGTATTGTTGGTTATTTACTGGTGTTCCTGGGGGGTATTCCATCCCCCCAGACCCCCCGGTTTCCCCTTACCGCAATGAAGTAACGATATGAAGGATAATATCCCCCAGCTACAGCAACAAGATAACTGTTCAAAATTCAATTTTAAAATTCTTGCTGGAAAAGAAGAGAATGTGGTGTCAACAAGAGTTAGCCAAAAAATGATAAATCTTAGCAAAAAAAAAAACACTGGGGACACCAACGGTTAACCATGGTTACCAGAAAAACTTGAAGAAATCCCGGGTCTAACATCTGGCGGAATATGCATGATTCGGATCCACTTAGAAGATAATAGGGATTGATCACACTTTTCTTAACCTAAATTTTTGTTAGCCCACTGAAAAAATTGAATAAGCGTTTAAAAAATGTAATTAAATTAAGTGTATGTAGATTACTCTTCTCAAGAGATTTTCTCCAAGAACCAGGTGTTTTGGGGGTATGATGGTATACCCCCCAGATTAAAGTAATTAACAAGCTTACAAGACGACTTTTTAAGAATTAAATATGCATCTTGGTAAATTTTGAAAAGTTAGCCTTCCTTACAGCTCTGGAAGGTAATTTAACCCAGTTCTTTTCGTTCCAAGCTTTATTGCCGTCCACTTCTATTGGGGTAGCTCGAGTGTTAGGAAGTTACTGGTTTCTTATGGCGGGGCTTGGTGTTTAAAATGTTAAGAAAATGGTGTGCCCCCCAGCCGTAATAAATAACAGGCCCGGACTGGCTCCTTTGGGGCCCTCGGCTAAAGACTGGGGAGGGGGGCTTACCAAGAAGAGAGATTTTTGTAAATCACATTTTCCGCTATTTTGACTATATTTGAGTAATAAAAAATACAACCACTTTTTCCCCAAGTATAAACCATTAAGGCTCTTTCGGGGCCCCCTTGAGTCGGGGGCCCTCGGCGATCGCCGACCTAACCAGTCCGGGCCTGAATGTTGGAAATTTTGATTTTAGATCAAATTGAATGTAACCAAAGGTACGAGTTGCTGCTTTTAAAAGATAAGAGGTCAAAAAAGTGTGATCTTCAAAATATTAGTATTCTGCGTAATTTTAAATAAATTTCGGTCAGAACCAAATGTTAAATTTGAACATTATCCCTACCGAAAACCAGATACATATTAGTAATTTATATTTCCCATCACCACGTAAGAAATATAAATGTGATACATAAACTTCAAACCATACGAAGTTTTTTTGACTTCCGGCTTATCAAAACATGTTGTGCAACTACCGATGATATTACCTTTTAAATTATAAAAAATTTAGCCACGCAATCAACCGTCAAATGTGTATATCTATTCACTTTTGTATTAACCACTGTAGAATGAACATCGTCTCAAAATTTTTCCTGTGTCTCCATATTTTGGGCTGTAAAAGTGCAGAAATTGATATATGATTTCAAAAATCATGCTATGTTTTACATCGGTTTTACAATATTAGAGAAGGAATCGCATTTTACTTGCAGAATTAAAGAAACACAAACCACAAATTTAATTGAAGTTGCTTTACGATAACGAAGCTTTGTACAAGCCTTAAGAATAATATGTAAGTTAAACTTAAACAATATATTTTTTAATTAATATATTCATCAATTAGTTACAAATTCTCTTTTGTTTGCATGGTACAGAAAAATGAATCGTATTTTGCCCAAGCATTATGGGTTGTACTTTGGTGACTTAGAAGATCTAAAATTTTGTTACGAAGCAGGAAGACTTTGTGTTGGTTGTATAGTTAACAGAGATGGAGCAAGACACGAAGAGGCATCGCGCAAAAGGACATCAGCGTTCAAGGTATAAAAATCTTTGTAACCATTTTAAAATCATGTTAACAAATGATTTTCTGCTTAATGAAAATAGGGTCGTAATTGAGTGGTCGTAGAGGAGGTCACCCAAGATGTGAGTAGGTAATGGGACGACTTGGTCTGGGAAAAGGTTTTAACCAGTGGAAAATTTTATAACGCCTATATTATAAGTCAGTTAGAGGTGAATGATATCCAAATATTGTGACGACGGGTTCCCATTTGGGTATAAATGACTGGTTGACTCCTCTAATCAGATTCTCATAGAGAACGCGTATCAACTTCGGATGTTGCTAAGACGGGCTTACAAACCCCGCGGACATCCTTAAGGAGTTAGGTATATACTAGAGCCGAGTCGACCTAACAGCCTGTCGAATTAACAATTATCCTACTGCATTACAAAATTCCTACTCTCCAATATCATTATCAGAATGTTTGGATAGGTCATTAACCTCTAAATCACTTATAATTAACACCTATCTGTCCTCGGCAATACAAAGGCAGTGTAAAATTTCCATAGTTCAAGAACATTTCTTAGTCCACTTCGCCCCATCGCCAACTGATGTGGTCTTTAAATGGTAGTACCCTGAGTGACTTGAAATAATCTTAGGTAGGCAACAAATTTTAAATTTTCACATTATTCCTAGAATGATAAAATTTTTATTTACAGGATTACTTTTTTCGAAATTCCGCGGTCGGTAGTGATATAGTGTCGAGTTCGTTATTGTTTAGTGAGAAGCTTCTTGATGGAAAGCTCTAAATTTCGCGAATCGGTTGTGGTTTTAAATTTCAAAGTGAAAAAGTGGTGCAAAGTGTTGTTGTTGTGTCTGGTGGTGATGGAAGGAAGAGCTGGCGGAGATGAAGCAGAGCCGCGGTGAGGCATCTGGCTCAAGGATGACAGGATTAAAGGTAATCTCAAATTTTTACTAATAATTTATCAATGATAATACTAAAAACTAATTTTCTGTTTAATGTAGGTAGGTCCGTAATGGTGGATGGATTTTCAACGGAAAAGGTTGGTGAAAATTAATCTTTCTCCAGTGATGTAGGTACAGTGATTTACAAGTTTTAGTGTGTTATGTCCAAGTAAGGGGTAGATTTTTATTTAAATGTACCCCGAAGACCCTCAAATGAAAGCTAGGTAGGAAAATTGTTAATATTTCTGAAGTTTTTAATAACTTAAGAGCAGATAAAATAGAGATATCTCAATCGTTATGTTTCAGATGACATTATCTAGTTGTACCTGTGTAAATCAATTTCAATTATTTTCCCAAATTTTGGAATAAACTAGAGTTTTGACAAGGTTTACTTCTTCACTGTATGCAATGTTGAAGCGATTGGGTGTAGTGCCGAAATGTTCAGAATGGCCACTTGAGCCCGGTTCGCCGGGCCAACGCCACGAAAAAAAATTAACATTTTTAATTTTCAAAGCAATCCCACTATTTAGAAATTTTTATCACTGGAATTATATCTAATTCCTTCCCCGTTTAGTGACAATTTCGTCATTGATCCTACAGTAGAGAAGGTCAGAGAAGATTCGGCCTTCAAAATGTTTATGCCCTTAGTGAATGACCTTTAATAGTCTTCGGTAAGCAAATATTGTTGGATTTTTCCATTAGCTCAATAATAATGTAATTTTTATTTCCAGGATTATTTTTTAATTCCTTCCACGGTCGGTGGGAATCATTTTTTTGTCCTAACCGCAGGAGAGGTTTCCAGAGAAAATGCGATTCTTCAGAACTGTAGTACACGGAACGACCTTCAATAATCTCAGGTAAGCAACAAATTTTAAGTTTTCATTTTATCCCTATAATAATGAAATTGTTATTTGCAGGATTATTTTTCTTAATAAATGCGTGTTCGTGATAATCTTTTCGAAATTCCGTGGTCGGTTGTGTGTAAGTGTCGAGTTCGTTTAGTAAAGGAAAAGCTTGATGGAAGCTTTAAATTTCGTGAATCGGTTGTGGTTTTAAATTTCAAAGTGAAAAAGTGATGCAAAGTGTTGTTGTTGTGCCTAGTGGTGATGGAAGAATGAGTTGGCGGGGATGGAGCAGAGCTACGGAGAGGTACCGGGCTCAAGGACTACAGGATTAAAGGTAATCACAAATTTTTACTAATCAATTATCAATGATAATACTAATAAATAATTTTCTGTTTAATGTAGGTACAGTGATTTACAAGTTTTAATGTGTCATGTCGCATGTCCAAGTGAGGGGTATGTACCCCTCCAAATTTTAGTTAAATGTACCTCGAAACACCCTCCAAGATACGTGCGACTAACAGCAGTCGGGTCTCAAAACGCTCCGGTCAATAAGAGCGAACTAGCGTCGCGCGCATTCGTTTTAAATTTGACGTTTAAAAATGTAGCAAGTTAACCTATAAATTTATGTTGTCTGTCATCATTAAATTTTGACGTTTAATTATTTAGAAATTTTAAAATTTTGTTTGAAATTCACGATGAAAACAAATCAACACCGAATTTACCAATTTGCCGCATAGCGCGATCAATAACGTGAACTTTTTATCGATATTCGAATGTTGGTTTTACTGAGAAAATATAATAGTATTCGCGTTTCACATTAAGAAACGCCACCACACGGAATAATTTGAGACTCCATTTTGGACGCAACGTTGTTACTGATGGTGGCGCCACCAACGGTAATGTAAAACGCAAATAGGATCCAGTAACAAGATGTTACTTTGTTAAGAAATTCGGAAAGTCCTTTTGTTATTTTCTTACAGCTGGGGGGTATTCCATACCCCCCAGACCCCCCGGTTTCTTTCCCCACCTGACAATTTGTCTAAAATTTTTGAAGTTGCAAACTTATTAATGTTAAATTTGTGAATACTGCAGAATTCGTGAAAGAATTTTAAGCACATTTTTGAGGGGGGGGGGGGTAAAATAATAAGACTTTTGTAAACAAACAATGCAAAAGTAGTAAACTATAATTATATAGGTTATAAGTAGGGTCCGGATTTGTAGGCACTAAAAAACTTGAAAATATGCAGGCAAATATGCTCTAAAAACTTCAAAATAAGCACTCAAATATGCGTTAAAAACAGTCACAAACGAAGCATAATCGATTGAGACTATTTTGAATCCGAAATTCGAATATCAAAAAAATATGTATCCAGCCCCCCCCCCCAACTTAAAATAGAATTATCTCGAAAACTATTTGGGTACAAACGAAAATAATGTTTGCACAAACAGGCACAAACGAATCACAAACGATTGAGACTATTTTGGAGTCAAAATTCGAAATGGAGGGCCCCATGTCTCCAGCCCACCCCCAAGGTTAATTTTGAAATATCTCTAAAACTATTTGGATACAAACGAAAATAATGGTTGCACAAACAGACACAAACGATTGAGACGATTTTGGAGTCAAAATTTGAAATGGGGGGGGGGGCTAGGGACATGCACCTTCTTGGTAACATGTTTAGAGCGGTAATATTAATAGAATATGCAGTTATTACACAGAATCACCTACAGTTGACAAAGTAGATATTAATTAAAATTATTGTTTTAAATAATATAAAAAGCGGCAATATCAGAAAGAGAATAATAATTAAAATTATTTAAAATTTTATTATTGAATTTGCTAAATATGCAAAATATATACCAATATAAGCAAATAAGCATTTATAGGCAGCAAATCGCCAAATATGCACTTAAACTCAAAATATGCATTATAGGCAAAATAAAAACTATATAAAACGATTCAGAAAGGCGTAAAACATGCTCCCCTTTTAAAATTTTTCACGTGCCTATACGCAAAAAAAACATGCAAATGCCTACAAATCCGGACCCTAGTTATAAGTAGAGACAGGATAGTTAGGCAAAATAAAACCTCCAAAAAGGCAGGCAAAAAGGCATTAAAAACAAGCAAAAAAGGCAAAATAAAAGGCAAAAAGGTACAAAAAAGGCAAAAACGTTTTTTCAACAAAAATCATACAAATTCAAATTAATTCTCTTCATTTTTGTACCAACTTGTTACCAGAAGTTTTTCGATATTATCTACAGCAGCTTAAATTTGTTCTCTTGTCACTCAAAATTTATCTTATCTGATCTGGTGTTAGCTCTAAATCAATATCGTCATTCGAAATTCCTTGATGTATTTTAGAAATTTCCTGTATAATCTTATACGATGGATTTTTTTCTAAAACATTATATTAATTTTTCATTAAATTTTTTCCCTAGTGTCGATTCTCTGCTTCACTGGAAAGCTAATATAACAATAACATCTAAGTCAGTTTGGAATTCGTCAAGTAAGCATAACGTCGCCGAATCGTAGTAATTTGATAACGCGCGCTTCATAATTGAATGGAGAAGAGGTTTTGTTTTACTAAACGTCTAGCATAACCGTATTATTTCAAGAATCGGATTCTACCGATTAGTAGAATTTGAATTTAAAAATTTAAAATTTTTATAATTAAATATAACATTTAGAAATTTTTAAATAAAATTAAGAAATAAATTTTAAAAGAGCAAAAAAGAAATATTTTGGTTCAAAAAGCACAAAAAAGGCAAAAACAACCGCAAAATAGGTGAAAAAGGCAAAAAAGACTGGAACCCCCCAAAAAGGCCAAACAAAAAATGAATTTTTGAATAGTACATGCTCTGAAACGGATTTTAAATTGGGTCTGCCTGAAATATTTCAATTTTTAAAAAAAGGCATTTTGCCTAACTATCCTGTCTCTAGTTATAAGTATAACTCTAAATGAAAAGAGGAAGTTTTTGAGAGGGGGAAGGGGGTAAAATAAAAATAATTCTGTTTAAAATTTATGAAGCTAAGTAAATTTATTAACGTTAAATCTGCAAATACTGCAAAACTGCAGAATACCTCAGAAACTTAAGGGTCTGGGGGGCATTAAAGTTTTACATTAACAACACGCCACCACCCGGAATAATTTCAAACTCTATTTTGGACGTAATGTTGCTACTAATGGTGGCGCCACCAACGGTAATGTAAAACGCGAATATTATACATCGAGGGTGTAAAGTGTCACTTTTCGTCATGAGGGTAAAGGTTTCTTACACGAGGCGCAGCAGAGGGGAAAACTTACCCGAAGGACGAAAAGTCACTTTAATCCCGAGCGCGAATATACTATTTTTTGCCTCTCCGAAAGTCAATTACGAAATTCAAAGCAAATATTTGTTAGAATAAGCGAGAATTACCAAACCATATAGCCTCAAGCCATGCCATTAATAAAGTACGGCTCTGATTATTATTTAACGAAGTGTTGAATAAGTAATACCAACTTAAGTTGGTGGTCTTTACTTTTCCTCCCGCTGTTTTACTTTTCCTCCCGCTCCTAAGAAAAGTGACACTTTGCTCCCGCAAAACGGAAAGGCAAAAAGCTTTAATTTTCGTCCCCACCCTCCAAATCTATATACAGTGTGTTCACGGAAAATGGTAACAGTGAATAATTTTGCCATTTTTTGAATTTGAAGTATAAAAAAATATACAACAGCAGTTTCCGATAGTAAATTTCCAGTTGAATAAAAAACTATTTAAACTTTTTTTTGTATATAGTAGCATATAAAAATTATTTACTGTTACCATTTTCCGTGAACACACTGTATATAAAAGAATAAACTGACTGATATATCAACGCACAGCCCAAACTACTGGGTCCCTAGCGATGAAATTTTGCACAGAGGTTCCTGTTATCACGTAGGCGAGCACTAAGAAAGGATTTCATGAAAATCCTATCCCAAAAGGATTTATCACCTATTATCTAATTAGTGGTGACGCGCATGAATATTAACGAGATTCCCACTGTCGACGTCCCTCAATTTTCCAAAACACAGCCTAAACCGGTGGGTCTACGTTTAGAAGCATGGGATTATCTTTATAAAAAAATATATACATAAATATGGGATTTATCACCTAATATCTAATTAGTGGTGACGCGCGCGAATGGATTAACGAGATTTCCACTGTCGACGTCCTTCAAGTTTCAAAAGCACAGCCTAAACCGGTGTGTCTACTAGAGAAGAATGCGGGACTACTTTTTCTTGTCCCGTCCCGCCCCGTCCCGCGGTGCGGCCTTGTCCTGCAGTCCCGTCCCGTCCCGCGGGTCCCGCATATCCCGCGGGTCTCGCATATCCCGGGGGTCCCGCATATCCCGCGGGTCCCACGCGTCCCGCAGGTCCCGCGCATCCACCCCCTGAGCACTGTTTTATTTTATAAATAGTATAAAAATAACAATTTTAATTGTTTTTTATTATTTTTTTTAATAACTTTTAAAATTTTTACTTAAGTAAAATAAATTTATAAATCAAACGCGGGACTTAATTGGCATCCCGTCCCGCGCGGGACTAAATTGGCACCCCGTCCCGCGCGGGACTGAATTAAATCCCGTCCCGCGCGGGATTCAACTGTCGTCCCGTCCCGCCCCGTCCCGCGCGCGGGACGGGACGGGACGGGATTTTTTTGATCCCGCATTCTTCTCTAGTGTCTACTGTCCCGAAGCATGGAATTTCTTTAGAAAGGGAAAGAATAAACTTTTAGAAATTAAAAAATAAAAGTGTGAGACAGGTTAGGATAGAACGAGAACCTCCGAAAAGTTGATTTGGGTTGACGTTTCTAGCGCGAGTAGAGAGAGAGAGAAATGAAACGTCAAACGGAATGGAAAGAAGAAGGGAAAATGAGGGAGATACAAAGAGTACGAAAGGTGGAGGTAGCCGGAAATGGGAACTGATGGGAGTTGGAGGAGGGAGTGCCAGAGTATTGTTGAAGCCAGGTGTAACAAGTGAGGTACGATTTGGGAGCTGTAGAGGTGGATGAGTGGAAAGAGAGCGTGCAGGACAGGACTGCATGGAGAAACTGTGGACAACATACCAGGAGAGAGAGACCGATGGAGTAGAGAATAGAATATAGAGACGGAAGGAAAAAGGTTTGCGCGCAAAAAAGTTAATTCCACGCGGACGAAGTCGCGGGCAACAGCTAGTATACCATAATTAATCACTTAGCGATTAGAATTTTTTTTATGTTATTCACTGATTACACAGTAGTTGTTTTTTGTGTATTGACAAGATTTGATTAGTATATTTACAAACGTGCAGAATTTTCATCCCCAACACAAACCATCCCTTTTGTTGGTGCTATATGAATCTCATATCTAAGATATCTCTCGTTTTCGAATTATTCTTTACGCTCTGTATTTTCATTATGTTAATTTTGCATTATTGCGTATTGTGGCACTTTGGCTCCTTCGGATTATAATATTTTAATTAACTATCCAAGATGGCGGTAAGAAACCTCATCTCATTTATTCATTTATTAAATAACAGCAGGTCATGAAAAGTTTATTTCAAAAAGTGGGTGCGTAATAAGGGTTGGTTTTTGATAGTTGAGGGTAACCAGTGTTTTGTAATCTAAGTGGAAAGTGGTAGAAGTTTAACCTAAAAAATGGTAAGATTTAAATATTGTATTTTGAGGTTAGGTTTTTTTACTTTCCTGAATTTGGATAATAGACGGATTTAAACTTCTTGTTATAAATAACATCAAATAATAAAGCCGCAGTGGTGACTTGATGTGGTCGGTGGTTGAGTTCAGAGCGGAAATTCTGTGTTCGAATCGAGGACAAGCGGTCCTGGTCACCGTGTCGTGCGACCGGGTAACAATTTCTCTATCACAATTTTTCAAAAAAGTGATCCAAGAAACTTGTGTAGCTAACTTCATCAGGACAATCATCAATTGAGTTTTCCACTAATCCAGCTAGTAAAAAAATGTATTGGCCTGTGGGGTCAAGATTTTCAGACATTAAAAGTCATTTGTCGGAAAAAAAACAAGCAGAATATTTTTTTAATTTTATTAATAATATAAGTTACTACACGATCGCTTTGTATTGAATCCCGATTATACAGTAGAAATTCTGTATTAAAATTTTTACATCGTTGGTTCATAATCGTATATATAAATACAGGATGTATCATCTTCATCTGCAATGAATGCTACCTTTGCTTGCGTTATCATGGGTTTATTAAGAAGTTGTAATCCGTCATTCGGTCCTATATCCAAAGTTCCAAGAAATCTCCCTGTTTTGGCACACCACATTTGCGTTGCTACGAATTGATCACTTTCCGAATACTGCGTTGTACATGTAGTAGTAGGTGACCACTCTCCATTTTCCAGAACATCCACTTCGAGCCACATACTTAGACCTATTGCGAGGAACTTACCTTCAGTTAAAAAAGTTAAGCTTGCAATCTGATCTTCTTTACGAAAACATTGTTTGGTTTTCACATTATATATACATACACTTAGGTTAGAAGTAGGATTCCAGAAATCACTATAAGTTATTAAGTAATCCTGTTCTATTGCCATAAAATCAATTATATAGCGTTCACAGCATTCTAGTTTCGCTACACAGTTCAAATTGAAATCCAAGATTTCCTTCGAGCCATAGTAGTTTGCTATTACAAAATAATTTTCATTACAACATACATTTTCAACTTTTTTCCTCGTGTAGATGATAGACTCTGTCATCAAATCAAATATTGTAAGTTGATCACCTTTTGTTATTGTACAAGCAATTAAGTTTTTATTTATTATGAATAAATCGCCAAATATTGATACTTGTACGTTCAGTTTCTTATTTTTAAGGCATTCACCTGTTTCAATATTCCACATTTTAACAGCTGTCATACTTTTAGAACCAAATGTGACTATAATCAAATCATCAAATTTAAAAAATTTTAAAATGGTATTCGGGACGGAAAAAACTTTTACAATCTCACCATTACGAGAATTTATCACTAGTATACTATTTTCTTCGGTTGTAGCAATTAAAAATTCGTCATCCAAATATCTGATCTGATAAACTATACTTTTCCATTGCACAGGGGTTACACGATAGATGCCATTTTTCCAGTTACATTCCAATTGCATGTTATAAAGATAAACGCTTTTCCAATATGAAGAATAAGTTTGTAGAAATTCTTGGAATCGTTCAGATTTTTTTCTGTATTCAAAATCTGTATATCCGTCTTTTATACATTTATGCTTCCAGAAGTAATCATTATCTTGAAGACATTTCCATTTTTTAATGCCGTTCCACACTTTCTGAATATCGGCAGGTGCTAACTGCATTAAAATTTCATCGGTAACTTCTCGAGGCAGTTTCATCATTATATCCATTTTTGTTTCTAATTTAGTATTAGGTTCCATTTTCTCTGACTTGCTTCTTGTTACGTTTTTCGGTTTTATTTTTGGTTTTGAAAATATACTAAGTGTTCCTTATATAGTACAAATTTTTTTTTTGTTATTTGGTAAATGTTTCTTTAATCTTATTAATTTTAATCTTTAAGCGCCGGCCAAAAATGTACTGCACTGGTTTTTGCAGTAAGTAGACGAACAGGCTAAACATTTGTGCAACAGTAGATGTCATTTCAGCAATCCCATATGTGGAAATTAACTCTTTGTCTATAAAAACTGTTTCTTGGGATTTTGGAGGTACAGAAAAAACAACAAAAGTCGCAAATCGGGTGACGGACGTTTTAGTGTTATATTTTTACACCATAATTACGGCACTAAACAATATACAAGTCAATACAAATTAAATCAATTAAAATCATTAGCACCCACAGTGAGGAAGGTAAAAATTGCTGTTGTACCATACGTTACAAACCATTAAAAAAACAAAAAATAAAGAAAAGAACTGTCAAAAACTAACTGACATCTAATTGACAAAATTTTTCTGTGAGTACCAACGAATAAACTAAAAATAACTAAGGTCAAAACACAAACATTTGGAAAAACAAACTTTCAAAAAAAAGTTAAAAATTTTTTAAAAAAACCTTTTATTTAAAATTAAAAAAGTGCACTAAAAAATAAAAAATAATTTTAATAAGAATAAAAATTTAAAAAAAAAACCTTTTATTTAAAATTAAAAAGGTGCACTAAAAAATAAAAAATAATTTTAATAAGAATAAACAAAACTTCTTGAAAACATCAATATAAAAGCGTGGGGCTATTTATTTAGAGGTAAGCGAGGTAAGTAAGCAATTGCTAGCCCCACGCTTTTATATTGATGTTTTCAAGAAGTTTTGTTTATTCTTATTAAAATTATTTTTTATTTTTTAGTGCACCTTTTTAATTTTAAATAAAAGGTTTTTTTTTAAAATTTTTAATTTTTTATTTTTAATTTTTTAGTCATGTTCGACTAAGTGGGAGGCGGTCGCAGCAAGCACGAATGCGCTTTATTATTTTCAGTATTTTACATTCTTATCGGAGAACTTCAGCTTTGCCTCCTTCTACAAATGATTAACTTCTTGCTAGTAATTTGGGGGGGGAGGGTCTTGTTTTTCTATTTTCCCTCTTTATTTGAATTTTGGGGTGAAATTGGTGTCAAACGTTAAAGCATCGTTAGAGTCTAACTGAGCTTCCATTTTTTCGTTTGAGCTTCAACCGTCGCGGAGTTATTCGCGAAATATTGGGGGGGGGGTAGACGTGTTTTTCTATTTTCGTTATATTTTTGAAGTTTTTGGTGAAATTGGTGTCAGATGTTAGATCGTACAATTTTTGTTTCGATTACAAAAAGTAATCCTAAACCAATAATGAATGTTCATTTAGGCTCTAACGTATGATGCCAATTTCACCCCAAAATTCGACTTACAGATGGGGAAACGCGTCTACGTCCTTGTAAGTAATGAATAAATAATTTTTTAGTAATATTTACAGCTCTTGCTTCATCCTATCAGAATTCTTATGGTATGTGTTTTTGATGTTTGATGCTTCACCCTGTATACATCATTAAAACAAAATATTTCACCCTGAATGCGGCCCTTAAAAATGCGAATGCGATTTAGTAATGTAACTTTTCACCCTGTATGGTAAAACTGTACAATGCGCAGCCACGCATGCGCTTTATTATTTTCAGTTTTTTCCCGATTTTTCGCTTATTTCGCGGAATTTTGGGACACAAAATTAATATATGAAAATTCGCTGCAAGAGAAAGCTATGTTCCAAATTTCAGCTCTCTAGGACTTCGGGAAGTTGGTTAAAAACGGCCTCGAAAAAGTCCAAGGGACGGACGACGGACAACGGTCACACCAAGTTAAATAAAAGCTTTTAATTAATAAACAGAGTTTCTTGGAAACATCAATATAAAAACGTGGGGCTATTTATTTAGAGGTAAGTAAGTAATTGATAACCCCACGCTTTTATATTGATGTTTCCAAGAAGCTCTGTTTATTCTTATTAAAATTATTTTTTATTTTTTAGTGCACTTTTTTAATTTTTTAGTCATGTTTGTCAAATACAGCTCCTGCTTCATCCTATCAGAATTCCTCTGGTATGTGTTTTTGATGTTTGATGCTTCACTCTGTATACATCATTAAAACAAAAAATTTCACCCTGAATGCGGTCCTTAAAAATGCGAATGCGATTTAGTAATGTAACTTTTCACCCTGTATGATAAAACTGTACAATGCGCAGCCACGCATACGATTTATTATTTTTAGTTTTTTCCCGATTTATCGCTTATTTGGCGGAATTTTGGGACACAAAATTAATATACAGGGTGGGCCTTTGAAAACGAAACAGACGGGATTGTGGCCAGCAGAATTTTTTTTTCAAGAAATGCAAAAACACGTCAATTTTATCATCGAGGGGGACAACTTTTGCGACCAATGTCACTCCCGTATTGTTTCATCCCTTCGCGCTGTGATGACAACCCCTGAAATGTTAATAGGGATGATATGTCAAGTGACACCTCATTTGAAAGGTCTTGCTTCCCTGAATTCAGCGATATAATTTTTTTGAAGTTTAATCAATTATTCAACAACAAAATTGAAGAGACGGTCATTGCCTTGCAGCTAACGCAGTTGGATGCAAATGCGGGGCACCGGATTCAAACCTGGGGAGAGTCAAACTTTCTTATTACTAGTCTCCGTGCTTCGGAGGGCACGTTAAGCCGGTGGTCCCCTGGGTTAGTGAATTGCCACCATTAACATAAAAAACCAGGATACATGGCACATCTGACGGCAAGTCTAGCAAGCTGCCTGATGGATGTAAAATATTTATATGCTCACAGAACCAGCACTGCCAAGGAAACGACGCAGATGTTGGTAATAACAAGCCTTAAGGCTTAAGAGGGGCATTTAAATTTTGATATGAAAACATGTTTCAAAAGATGGCGCGCCCTAAAATATTCTAAGAATCTAAGAATCTTTTCACCAATACAGAATTCTAATAATTTATAAAAGTCATATGAATAAACGATAACTAATTTAGGGAATGAAGAAGTTTGAGCTTCCAATGTTGAATATTTACAAGTATATTTCAAAAAGATATTCATATTTGAAAATATTGAATATTTTTAAAAATATTCAACATTGGAAGCTCAAACTTCCTCATTCCCTAAATTAGTTATCGTTTATTCATATGACTTTTATAAATTATTAGAATTCTATATTGGTGAAAAGATTCTTAGATTCTTAGAATATTTTAGGGCGCGCCATCTTTTGAAACATGTTTTCGCATCAAAATTTAAATGCCCCTCTTAAACTAAGAAGAAGAAGAAGAAAATTGAAGCTGCAAAAATGCGAAATAAATCCGATATTTCAAGACATTAAGAATAAAAAAGTGAAAAACGCTTGGTCAGGTTGATTTTAATTTCAAGGGGGCTACTTTTACTACTATTCATAAACATTGATTGTTCAACCCTTAAGGTAAAGGGCAAACCACCCTTAGAATTTTGAATGAAAATATGGGTCTGATAAAAAGATCAGTTTAATCAAATTATAGTTCAAATTGTTCACCACCAGCTTCTTCCATGGAAAAATTGTTTCAATTCCTCATTGCATTCAAGATTGTAAGGGTGGTTTGCCCTTTACCTTCAGGGTTGAACTGTCAATGTTTATGAATTAGCAGTAAAAGTAGCCCCCTTGAAATTAAAATCAACCTGTCCAAGCGTTTTTCACTTTTTTATTCTTAAATGTCTTGAAATATCGGATTTATTTCGCATATTTACAGCTTCAATTTTTTTGTTAAATAACCGATAAAACTTCAAAAAAATTATTTCGCTGAATTCAGGGAAGCAAGACCTTTCAAATGAGGTGTCACTTGACATATCATCCCTATTAACATTTCAGGGGTTGTAATCACAGCGCGAAGGGATGAAACAATACGGGAGTTATATTGGTCGCAAAAGTTGTCCCCCTCGATGATAAAATTGACGTGTTTTTGCATTTCTTGAAAAAAAAATTCTGCTGGCCACAATCCCGTCTGTTTCGTTTTCAAAGGGCCACCCTGTATAAGCATTCGCTGCAAGTGAAAGCTATATTCCAAATTTCAGCTCTCTAGGACTTGGGGAAGTTTCCATTTTCCATTCTTTTCGGTGAACTTCAGCTTTGCCTCCTTCTACAAACGATTAACTTCTTGCTGGTAATTTGAGGGGGGGTCGTGGTCTTGTTTTTCTATTTTCCCTCTTTATTTGAATTTTGGGGTTAAATTGGTGTCAAACGTTAAAGCATCGTTAGAGTCTAACTGAGCTTCCATTTTTTTGTTTGAGCCCAACCGTCGCGGAGTTATTCGCGAAATCTTGGGGGGGGGGGTAGATGTGTTTTTCTATTTTCGTTATATTTTTGAAGTTTTTGGTGAAATTGGTGTCAGATCGTAAAATTTTTGTTTCGATTACAAAATGTAATCCTAAACCAATAATGAATGTTCCTTTAGGTTCTAACGTATGATAGCAATTACATGCGCTTTAGTATTTCAGTTTTTTCCCGATTTTTCGCTTATTTCGCGGAATTTTGGGACACAAAATTAATATATGAAAATTCGCTGCAAGTGAAAGCTATGTTCCCAATTTCAGCTCTCTAGGACTTCGGGAAGTTGGTTAAAAACGGCCTCGAAAAAGTCCAAGGGACGGACGACGGACAACGGTCACACCAAGTTAAATAAAAGCTTTTAAAAACGGGTCCGTTTACTTGGCACCACCAAGTTAATATTTTCTCCCAAAAAGCTAGCTCCCGAATCCTTATAGCTAGCACCGGCTAGCACCCAAATATAAAAGCTAGCACCATTATAGTTTTTCCACAAATCGATTTTAAAATAGCTGCACCCTGGTAAATCCTATAATCATGGGAAATATGTACCTATGATTGTACACTTCTTTAATATGCATGAAATTTAGTATTGGGATCTAATATTAAGATCCCAGCGCCAGTGCGGATAAAATCTGAACTACTCCTGGAGACATCGTTCGTGTTTATGTTAAGGTTTATATGGAGGTTATGCGTTTTAAACTTTGTTTTTAAACATATAAAACAATCATTTTAAACAATTTAAAATGTTGTGTGTCGTAGTTTTGTTTATTGGTAACAAATTAATTTGAGTTTTGGTTATTGATAACGAATTTTGTACGATTTATGATTATGTAAACATACTAATGGAATGTAAGTAAACATTGTATTTGAGTTCAATGTATTATGGATTTGTAGAGATGAAACACATATTTCTGTTGTAGATTATTTTAAGGAAGTCTATGGCAATAAAAATTCACGAAGTTTAATACAAGGCATGTAATTATGTTTGGTGTTTTAAATGCTTTATTCCTATAAACCTGTTGCAGGTGAAAAACACTTTACTGAGGGTATACAAGGTATAATTTTTGCACTATTATGGTAATTTTTTACTATCTTACTGTATTAATGATTTTTAGAACTTCGATTAACAAATTTGAAGTAATATTGCAGACAGACATTCAGTGTTCGTGGTCATGTTTTTGGTCAAATTTTCAAATAAATATACAGATTATGGTTTATAATAAGATCCACATCCTAGAAAACTCTTTAAAACAAGTACTGGGTATAAATGAAGTTGTCGAAACAGGACTAGTAGTATCTCCGACTGACTGACGTAGTATGTCTGCTAACGGAGAAACATAATTTCTATGGCCAAATACAATTGCAGATGATATTACTTAATTTTTCAATGTTATTTTGTAGTTTATTGATAGTTTAGCTAAAGTCTGAGAATTTGCTCACAAATTAGTCTTTAACGTAAAAGAAGAATATTTTAAAATGTTACGATCACTATACAATTAAAGCCTTTTTCATTTATTTGTTTTTATTATTTATAAATTATTATCATCTACATTCTTGGAACAATCTGGGCTCACATCTTGTATGGGTTCTAAGTTATAAAAGCATTCCTTTCTTAATTTTTAGTATCATTTTGAAGTTGACGATTGATGGGCCAGCACCTGGTCTTAAACTACATGGAAGATGAAGTGATTGACAATAATTATATTGTGGGAATTGCCAATGGTTTTAAAAAATTTTTATGACCAATTGTAAAACCTAAATAAAATAAGAAATAAGTATTTTTGATGTCAATAATTAGAATGTGCTTACCTTTATTGAATAGGTTCTTTATCAAAATTTGACAAACTCTCATAAAAGGGCTAATCATTTTCGTAACTTTTAAAGAATCTGGATTCTTTGTCCTCCAAGTATTGCCTTAAGATTCGTAACAATAAGTAACAAAATTAAAAGAAAGGTAACCCAACCTATAACTTGCTGGTATGTAACTTTTCTTATTTTCACTTTTTAAAAACTTCTTTGGCAAATAAATTACACTAAATATACGCGACTACAACTGTACTATATACTATTAATTTAAATATTATCATTACTATACGTAAAAACATAAATAATCTAAAAAAACGGTAACACAACCTATAACTTGCATGTAATTTTTGTTTGTTTATGTCTCCAGAAGTAGTTCTACAATTCACCGCAAGACGGCGTAGTCCTTAGCTGGAGATCCCAATACTAAGGTTTTAGCAAATACTTTACTTTACAATACGGGAAACTCTTGCAAATTCTATTGTTATTTTCGGCGACATTTTTAAGGGTGCCACCTATTGGCTTAAGACGTGTACTAACGAAACTGTCGAGATTTGGTGGGTGATAATTAGTAATTTACTATAATTTACAGTACGATTTTAACCGTATTGGTTATAATTAGAGTTTTTATTTAAACAAATCCCAATACCCTTAATAAATCAACATAACCTTCGTCAAGTAGCGTTAATTCACGGTTCCAGCCGCTAGTGGCGCTGCGATTTTGTGTCGCCGAAAATGTGCATGAGTTTCCCGTATTGTAAAGTAAAGTATTTGGTTTTAGTGGTTGCTGATTACGACTAAAAAGTCGTAATTGCAAAAAATAAAATGGCGATTCAAATATGGCGGAAATATGTATTTAAATATTATAACATATAGCCGAAATTTTGTGATGGGGTGTGTTTGGGGTCGGTAATAATGAATTCAAGATCAAAATGACAAATAACAAAATGGCGGATCCAATATGGCGGATATTTATTTTGAAACTTCTACTTATAGATAACTATACACCGCAATCTCAAGTTCTACCTTGTGACCGCCTAATGTAGAGAATAAATCATCAAAAGAAATTTCAAGAGTAGGTGCGATATTAATTGATAGGCGGTCACAAGGCGGAATTTTTGTGATAAAATCTGAATTTTTCAAATTTTTTAATTTTTGAAATTCAAATTTATTTTTTTGAAGTTATAGTGGTACCACTGTGTATACCATGCTATACCATGCACGATTGCGACAGTAAAAACCTGGCTGTGACTGTGGCGCCATCTGTGGTGCGGTTATGTAACTCTTAGAAAATTTGACTTCACAGTGAGGTTATGCGAAGTTGTGTTATGTATCCAAGCATGCGCATTTGGTGCTGTGCTGATTTGTGGAAAAACTATAATGGTGCTAGCTTTTATATTTGGGTGCTAGCCGGTGCTAGCTATAAGGATTCGGGAGCTAGCTTTTGGGGAGAAAATATTAACTTGGTGGTGCCAAGTAAACGGACCCTTTAAAAACAAAGATACCGGCAATAGAAAATGATTGTAGGTAAAATAGTCTAAGGAAAAATAGTCTACGGTAAATTGGTCTAGGTAAAAAGGTCTAGGTAAAATGGTCTAGGTAAAAAAGTATATTTCCATCCGCCCGGCGTGGATCTGCACTTGGGAAAATATATGTCTACAAGTTTAAAACAAAAAATCAATATTATTAAAAATTATTATTTATTAATATTAATTTCACTAGTTAAACCCTACGTGGTTAAACCTAATAGTCAGGGCCATATTTCTGAATAGGCAGAGTAGGCAGCTGCCTAGAGCGGCGAATTTTTAGGGGCGGCAAATTTTTAATGTAAAAGTAAAAAATAAGAATTATTTTTAAAATATTTTCCAACCATAAATATTTTAATTATTTGTAAGTTAACTCTCAACTTATCAATCATAAATATCAACTTATAGAATATAGAGCCTCTGAAGTATATACAGTGGCTCGCAAAAGTCCTCGGACACTCCTATGTTACCAATGTAAATTACACATTTTGAAGCCGTTTTTTGATATATAAAAATCGATTTTAGAACAAAAATTTTTAAACATTTTTTGTAGAAAATTTTATTATCTTCAATTTTATACCTATAAATTTTTTCAATTTGTCACCCCGTTTTTGACTGAGAGCGACTTAAACAAGACTCGGGGAAAATACACAAAATATTGTCACCTGTATCTCGGAAGCGGTTCAACGAAATAGGAAAAATAGAGAGGAATTTTTTTTTGTAAATTTCGTTCCCTACATTTTTATTCATATACAATTTTCTATTTTGTCGCACCGTTTCCGAGATACAGGTGACAATATTTTTTGTATTTTCCCGAGTCTTGTTTAAGTCGCTCTCAGTTAAAAACGGGGCGACAAAATGAAAAAATTTATAGATATAAAATTGAAGATAATGAAATTTTCTGCAAAAAATGTTTAAAAAGTTTTGTTGTAGAATCGATTTTTATATGTCAAAAAACGGCTTTAAAATGTGAAATTTACATTGCTAACATCGGAGTGTCCCAAGACTTTTGCGAGCCACTGTAGTTACATTTGACTACATCCGCTGACTTCTAAGAAAATCATATGAAATTAATGTATACATAGGTATTAATTTGAATTGAATAGTAGACTTTGAGTTGCGATTGCTTATTTTGTTGTTTATTGTTTATTAAAATATCGGTGGTCATATTATCCATTCCCCCCCCCCCACATCCCCTGGGCGACCACTACTCACCCCCTAATATTTTTGTGTAATAAAGGGGCGGCAAATATTATTATGTCTACAGGCGGCAAATTGGTAAATCCGGCCCTGCTAATAGTATGACCAATATCGCGAATAAATTCGATCATAGTACGAGTTCCGTCCCGATATTATCCGGATTATCTCTTAAACAGGGCCATCATCATTAGAGCAGGGAATTATATGCAACAACAGACCGGTCTTGAGGTAATACCCCGGCGATAAACAATTGGTTAAGAAAAATAAACGTTTTCTATTGGAAACAAATTTTTCTTAACAAATTGTTTATCGCCGAGGTTTTGTTTCCTCAAGACCGGTCTGTTGTGCATATAAATCCGCTCTCTAACAGTATCATCAATACAACCATTTGCTAACTCTTTCACATAGTGTGTCAGGTCCGTAGCCAGGATTCTATTTCGGGGAGGGGGGGCATTTGTTAAAAGCCTTTTGTAAAATATAAAATTTTCGGTTGTTCCCCTTCATTTTTCTTTGTCTTTCAACATTTCGGGGGGGGGGGGGCATGTGCCCTCCCTGGCTACGGGCCTGTAGTGTGTGGTTGGTAACAGTAAATCTTTCGAATTTTTTGTTTTATCATCCACTCTGTATCACATCCATTTTACCAGTAGTTACTCATTGGTTCTAAAAATTTTTGTAAATCACATTTTCGTTGTTCCGGCCGTAAAGTGAGTGGTTTACGGCCTCATTTGAGGTACAAAAAGTGCCTTTTTACGTCCTAGGGAGTAAAGGGGGGGGGGTTAAATAAAAAAATCTTCGTCGGCTTTGAAGGTAATAAAATACTTTTGCCATTTTGACAATAAAATGGATTCCAAAATTGGAAATATAGACTTTTTTACCCAGACTATTTTCCCTAGACCATTTTACCTAGACCATTTTACCTAGACTTTTTTACCCGTAGACTTTTTTTCCATAGACCTTTTTACCTAGACCAATTTACCGTAGACTATTTTGATTTAGACCATTTTACCGATTACCATAGAAAATCCATACAAATTTTAAATTTGTAAAATTCTAATTTTTATATTTGCCCTGATTTCAAGAGAACGGAGGCCTCTGGTGACTTGACAAAAAATTGAGAATAGGTAAAACATTATGTAATTTCCCGCCAAACCTCCGAAACAATCCATAAAAATTCGAGATTTTCCAAAAAAAAATTAAAAAGTTACGATTTTTTTTGTCCAGTTACAAAAGAATCGCATTTTTATTTAAAAAATCGAGGTTTTTCGTCTACGAGTTCAATACTTCCGGTTCAATCGTTCTGATTTTAGGTTTGGTGGGAAATTACGTATCTTACGAAAAGAAAGACCACTTACAGAACCGAAAAAAATTATTTTTAAGTACGATAGTAGGGAAAAATGGAAGAAACACGTGTAAATACGCCGCAGACGGTGCCGCCTTTTTGTAAGCTTAAATGACCTCCATATCGCAATTTGTTTTATCATTTATATATCAATAAACATTGGTTAAAATTACAGAAGTGTATCTGTTTCCTTTCTATGTTAAAATTAAGATTAACAAGAGCGCCGAATTCAATCATTAACCGTTGCCTAGTCCTCTTAAGTACCAGATTCTTATATCCTATTATAAAGCTGTAGTCAGTTTGCTTGTTTACATTTTCTGTTGTTGTGGAAATGTAGGCCGCTTCTAGGAATATTCGTTTCTTGTTGTTTGGCGCTAGATATCCGTGACATCTGTCCAGAAAAACCACCTTACTTGTGATACCCTGTATACATGCTTAATATAGAGTGTCTCAAAAAACAACTACGACAGCTTTACAGTAGAAATCTACTCAAATGTATTCTGATCCACTCTGTATCTAGTAGACAGTAGAGCAAATAAAATTTTTAGAATAATTTGTTTGTGCACTGCTATTGGATGTCTTGCTCGCTTCCGTGATCAGTGTTGGTGGAACCCAACCTACTCTCTTTGAATTCGCTTATCTCGTCACTTAAAACTGTTAGAAAGCCAATTACGCAAAAGATTTCCACCAGTAAGCGCCACTATAAAGAAGTGTATTCCCATCAAATAGCTTCACAAAATGCATTCCTCATAGGCGCAACTAGGGGGAGGGCTTGGGGGACTAAACCCCCCAAAATTCAAGTTAGCCCCCCTAAATATCCCAGTTTTTTGTTATTTTTACCCCCTTCTTAAAAAAATTGTTTGAAAATATTTTTTTAGCCCCCCCAAACTTTTGACCCTAGTTGCGCCAATGGCATTCCTTATCTCAGGCCCGGACTGGCTCCTTTTGAGGCCCTCAGCTAGAGATTGAGTAGGGACCCTTTTACCTATTAGAGGTGAGATTTTTGAAAATCACATTTTCCTCTATATTGAACACTTGGAAATAGTACCTGAGTAATAAAAAATACAAACTACTTTTACCCTTGGCGATCTCCAACTAGCCGACCTAGACAGTCCGAGTCTAGTCGCTTTATAGAGAAACCAAATCGGGACAGGTTTATGGGACTTTTAGGAGGAGATTAATTTTTTTTTTATTGAAGTAAGTAAGAAAAGTCTACAAGGGGAAATAACCATAAAGGTTAGGGCCAAAAGATGTTCTACTTCGAAGAGCTAACTACAAGGATGGCCGTAAGGCCGATAGCACTGACTAAGCCGAATTACAATTATTGATACTTTTTGAATTAAAACTGGAGATGGTATAAATATATTGAGATGATGTTTTCCCTTTTAACCTACAAAGACCGCAAAAGCTAGTTTTATGCCGGAGTAGAGTTTTTCTCTTCCACAGGGTAGATGGGTTCAATGGACGAAATAAAAAGAGAGTAATTCGAAAACCACATAATTTATTAAACCAAAATAATGAATTGTGAAAATTTGCATCAATTTTCTAAAGGCAATAAATTTGTCTTAAACCAAATGTGTAAGGTGTAATAATCAAGAGATCCGAAATTACATTTAATTCAAATACAGAAGTTAAATTTGGATTTCTCATTATTTGTGTGTCGTGTAAAATAGCAATTGAAATTTAACAAAGCATCTTTTTAATCAATCCATTAACAACACAAATCGTTGCTTTAAAATTGGATTCATTAAAATAAAAAAAGAACAAATTTTCTACCTTGTTATAAACTGGTAAAGTTTCACTGAAGTTAGTGTGTTGCCGGATCCATGTGACCAAATTCCTGCCAGCAGTCGCCAGCTGTTCCAATTTGTTCAAATCCACCAAACGTTCCACACAGCAGCCAATATTCCAAACACAAATACGTCACCAAATGTGAAGTCAACTTTCAACTCGTTATCTTCGCAACACACAATTTTCCACTAATTATGGAACACAACTAATTAATTACGCAGAAATGCGATTCTCGCAAATTATCCGCTACTGCGAATTTACAAACTTTGCTTCTTAGTTCCCGGATCAAAAAGAACTTTACTTGAGTTCCCAGTGTGGGATTCACCAAGCAACTCAAACACGAGTTTCTGCTTTGGTCTTCACAGGAGAACTGGCCTGTTTCTGCTCGCCGATTTTCTGTGTTCCCAGTTTTTGAAATTGGATTTTTATAGGTGGGACTCTTTTCATCCTGGTTAGCTAAATTGACTCTACTGACAGGTAACACAACGTCGTTAATTGCGTACGCACTAAATTGTTATTCACACTTTACATTTTCTAGGACTTTGGCGCTAATTTCAAATGAAAATCATACAATAGCCCCACGTTTTTATATTGATGTTTCCAAGAAACTCTGTTTATTCTTATTAAAATTATTTTTTATTTTTTAGTGCACTTTTTTAATTTTAAATAAAAGGTTTTTTTAAAAAATTTTTAAAAAAACCTTTTTTGTGTTTTGACCTTAGTTATTTTTAGTTTATTCGTTGGTAATCACAGAAAAATTTTGTCAATTAGATGTCAGTTAGTTTTTGACAGTTCTTTTCTTTATTTTTTGTTTTTTTAATGGTTTGTAACGTATGGTACAACAGCAATTTTTACCTTCCTCACTGTGGGTGCTAATGATTTTAATTGATTTAATTTGTATTGACTTGTATATTTTTTAGTGCCGTAATTATGGTGTAAAAATATAACACCAAAACGTCCGTCACCCGATTTGCGACTTTTGTTGTTTTTTCTGTACCTCCAAAATCCCAAGAAACAGTTTTTATAGACAAAGAGTTAATTTCCACATATGGGATTGCTGAAATGACATCTACTGTTGCACAAATGTTTAGCCTGTTCGTCTACTTACTGCAAAAACCAGTGCAGTACATTTTTGGCCGGCGCTTAAAAATTAAAATTAATAAGATTAAAGAAACATTTACCAAATAACAAAAAAAAAATGTGTACTATATAAGGAACACTTAGTATATTTTCAAAACCAAATATAAAACCGAAAAACGTAACAAGAAGCAAGTCAGAGAAAATGGAACCTAATACTAAATTAGAAACAAAAATGGATATAATGATGAAACTGCCTCGAGAAGTTACCGATGAAATTTTAATGCAGTTAGCACCTGCCGATATTCAGAAAGTGTGGAACGGCATTAAAAAATGGAAATGTCTTCAAGATAATGATTACTTCTGGAAGCATAAATGTATAAAAGACGGATATACAGATTTTGAATACAGAAAAAAATCTGAACGATTCCAAGAATTTCTACAAACTTATTCTTCATATTGGAAAAGCGTTTATCTCTATAACATGCAATTGGAATGTAACTGGAAAAATGGCATATATCGTGTAACCCCTGTGCAATGGAAAAATATAGTTTATAAGATCAGATATTTGGATGACGAATTTTTAATTGCTACAACCGAAGAAAATAGTATACTAGTGATAAATTCTCGTAATGGTGAGATTGTAAAAGTTTTTTCCGTCCCGAATACCATTTTAAAATTTTTTAAATTTGATGATTTGATTATAGTCACATTTGGTTCTAAAAGTATGACAGCTGTTAAAATGTGGAATATTGAAACAGGTGAATGCCTTAAAAATAAGAAACTGAACGTACAAGTATCAATATTTGGCGATTTATTCATAATAAATAAAAACTTAATTGCTTGTACAATAACAAAAGGTGATCAACTTACAATATTTGATTTGATGACAGAGTCTATCATCTACACGAGGAAAAAAGTTGAAAATGTATGTTGTAATGAAAATTATTTTGTAATAGCAAACTACTATGGCTCGAAGGAAATCTTGGATTTCAATTTGAACTGTGTAGCGAAACTAGAATGCTGTGAACGCTATATAATTGATTTTATGGCAATAGAACAGGATTACTTAATAACTTATAGTGATTTCTGGAATCCTACTTCTAACCTAAGTGTATGTATATATAATGTGAAAACCAAACAATGTTTTCGTAAAGAAGATCAGATTGCAAGCTTAACTTTTTTAACTGAAGGTAAGTTCCTCGCAATAGGTCTAAGTATGTGGCTCGAAGTGGATGTTCTGGAAAATGGAGAGTGGTCACCTACTACTACATGTACAACGCAGTATTCGGAAAGTGATCAATTCGTAGCAACGCAAATGTGGTGTGCCAAAACAGGGAGATTTCTTGGAACTTTGGATATAGGACCGAATGACGGATTACAACTTCTTAATAAACCCATGATAACGCAAGCAAAGGTAGCATTCATTGCAGATGAAGATGATACATCCTGTATTTATATATACGATTATGAACCAACGATATAAAAATTTGAATACAGAATTCCTACTCTACTATAATCGGGATTCAATACAAAGCGATCGTGTACTAACTTATATTATTAATAAAATAAAAAAATATTCTGCCTGTTTTTTTTTTCGACAAATGAATTTTAATGTCTGAAAATCTTGACCCCACAGGCCAATACATTTTTTTTACTAGCTGGATTAGTGGAAAACTCAATTGATGAAATAACCATAAAGGTTAGGGCCAAAAAATGATCTACTTCGAAGAGCTAACTACAAGGATGGCCGTAAGGCCGATAGCACTGGACTAAGCATAATTACAATTGATGCTTTTTGAATTAAAACTGGAGATGGTATAGATCTATAGATGACTATCGACCGGTGGTGTAATCGTGATTGGTTCGACCATTTATTATTAATCTAAACATTGTTTCAGTGCGGCCGTTAGGCCGCACAGCCTTGGCCATATATTTCAGTAGATTGTTTTCCACTTGTCCTGGAGGGTATTCCCCCAGTTTCACTCCCATTTCTTCACATTTTAGAGGATACATTTGTTTCGGTTACAAGGAAGTAACAAAATGGGCGTGAAACCGGGGGGTCTGGAATACCCTCCAGATATAAAGAAGTAATAAGCTGACTATTCTAATTCGATTCCTAAAAAGTAGTATTGTTGTTTATTTACTGATGTACCTGGGAGGTATTCCATACCATACCCCCCAGTTTCACGCCCATTTCTTCACATTTTAGGGGATAAATTTGTTTCGGTTACAAGGAAGTAACAAGATGGCTTCTCAAACTTAATAAAGACGCAAATTTAATTCTTAAAGAAACATCGCTTTTTTACTTACGGCTGGGAAGCACCCCCCCCCCCACTGATTTACCTAGTCCCGCATGTTGAGGAAGGGGGTTATAGTTCCTTAATGTACAGCGTCGTGTGCTATATGTGAAGAAGTGGTTGCGAAACCGGGGGGTCTGGGGGGTATGGAATACCCCCCAGGTACACCTGTAAGTAATTAACAATCCGACTTTTTAGGAATCAAATTTTAATAGCATACTTATTGCTTCGTTATAGATGGGGGGGGGTATGGAATACCCCCCGACCCGATGTTTCTTTGAGAATTAAATTTGTGTCTTTCTCCTATAACATTAAACGAGCAATTCTTGTATGTATATATATATTGACGCGTAATTTTCCACCCTTAAAATATCAATTATAAAGCTTTCCAACTTGTCTTGGTAAAATTTTTAACTCGGGCGGAGAAATCCACTTCTTACCAGGGGTGGGCAAAATACATGAAAATATGTATTTGAAATACAAATTACAAAATACATTTGTTTTGGGTATTTGAAATTCAAAATACAAAATACATTTGTTTCGAATATTTGAAATACAAAATACAAGATACTGTATTTCAAATACAAGATACAGTATTTCAAATACAAAATACAATACATTTTCAGATTTTTATGTTTTTGAGGTATTTACAACATTTACAAACAAGAGCAATTCTTTATTAAACATGATTATGTATTAAAAATACATTATATTGGAGTATTTAATTATATTTCTTAAATATAAAAAAAAATTTGAAAATTTTTCCGCCAAATTTGCACGTGTTTTAAACTGCCTCTGCGCAGGTCTGTTTTTTTAAGTATCTTGATAAATCGATTTAGATTTACAATTTAATTAATAATGACGTTTTTCATTGGTTGAAAAGAATGAAAGAAAAATTTCATTGGTTTCAAAAGGCGCATCTTTTGAAATCATGCAAATTATGGTCGAAGCGAGACTTCATTTATAACACTTACAATTCTTTAAATTTAAACAATTTCAATTAAATGCGCGTTTTTGATATAAAATCGCTAATTAACATAATCAAAATTTTAACCCGTTATCAAAACAAAATTAAATGGAAATTTTTTTCAAAAGTCAATAACCTTATCGATTTTAAAGTATTTTGTATTTTGTACAGTATTTTTTAAATTGTATTTGAAATCGAAAATACAAAATACATTTGTTTTGGGTATTTGAAATACAAAATACAAATACATTGAAAATATGTATTTGAAATACAAATTACAAAATACAAAATGTATTTCAAATACATGTATTTGAGATACTGCCCAGCCCTGCTTCTTACCCGGCTGGCTCAATCGTAATCTCTTTGAAAGCCGGCCCTTATCAAGCGACCTTGTAAAATTAATAATGAAAATAATTACACTTTCTAGCTGTAATTTTCAAATATTTTTCTTCCAAATTCTGGTTCTAAAAGAAATAACACACTTTCTATTTTAACTTGTCTTTTATTCTTAAATAAATCAACTTTTATAACTAATAATAATCAATCAAAAACTAAAAATGTCGACCGTCCACGACTTGGACGGCGTACGCAAGTCTTCTTCTTTACTGCTCGCGCTCTGGAACCTGCGCTCCACAGCGACATCGAACCGCCGCAAAATTCAAATTTAAATTTTTACTACACTTTACAAAATTTTGGTTGTTCCTTATCCAAAATTAACACGACAATATGTATGCAATGGCTTTCTCGAAAACGGCCCCAACGATTTCTATGAAAATCACGGACTAGGGGTTTTTTGGGTCTACAAATCGATCTGACAGGGTCTTATCTTTAGGAAAATTCATTTTCGCGAGAAAAAGCGACTTGCAAGATGTGCATGACCTTATCTCAGTCCTGATTGGTTGATTATACACGGTTGGTACCGCAAATCAAGCGCCCCCTACCTCACTCCCCTCCATAAGTTATTTTTGATAATTCCATGAGTGTATAAAACTGTCCATAAACGCCGTCGAATATTTAAAGTTTGCTACCGGATAAACCACGATTTAGTAGGCCGTGAAAGGAAGATAAAATGCAGGTGGATATTTTTTTCGGATTTCATCGTTTACTAGCGGAATTATCTTATCAAATACAAATCTAGCTTTTAATCATAATAATTTCTAATTCTTAATCAGTCAGGCGTGCTTTTAAAATTTAGCTCTAGAAAATTTGATACCGAGTGACAACTTAATAATTAATTACCCATGTAACAAAAATATTGGCTCTATATTGGTGCAATACTTCTTCCCTGCGTTCGGGGAGAAGCTGAAAGGGAAAGAAACTGAAAGGGGCGGAGCCAACGCATTTGGAAGTTCGAAAGAAGGAAAAAAAGAAATGTTTGGTAGCAAAAGTAGTTTCTCCCCGAACGCAGGGCAAATTTACCAATCAGGATGCACTGACCTTCTAGAAAACGACCAAGTCCAAGTGTATCGTGAAACGACCTAAAAAATTTCTATGAAAATCACGAAGTGGGTTTTTTTGGTCTACCAATCGATGTGTCAGGCTCTCATCTTTCGGAAAATTTAATTTCGCGAAAAGAAATAATCTGAAAGATGTTCATGAATCTCAAGACCATATCTCTATACGGTTGGATTCCATCCCCCCCCCCCACGTCACGCTGCAACACATTTCTTTCAAACCCTTATTTGATATGATGCAAATCCTGAATGATTATTTAGTAGTTATCGAAATGCCCTCGTCTGCGTCGGGTTATTTTATAAAAGTCAGGGGGGGGCACGTGCCTGACTACGGGCCTGTAACGAAGTGATCATTTCGATAACTACTAATTAATCATTCAGCAATCAGGATCTACGTAATTACATCCGAAATGTTGAAAACAAAAGGGAACGGAAGGGGAACCACCGAAAATGTTACATTTTACAAAAGGCTTTTTACAAGTGCCCCCCCCCCGAAATGAAATCCTTGCTACGGGCCTGCTTCATTAAGTCGCCGCTACGTTATTTCCAAATTTAGAAAAACTCAAGAACGACCTTACACCACTTAATCTTATAGACACGGCCTTTCCTATCCCTCCTTGAATACAAACTGAAATAAACATGTATGACGTCATACGTGGAATTGTATCTAACATAACGACTTTTCTTAATATAAAAATAAAAAGAGAACCTACGCCTTTCTCGTGTAAATAAAAAATAAGAATAGTTACGATCGGAGATCGGTCACCCATCAGGTACTTAAATTTGAAAAGCCATCTTGTTACTCCCCCCCCCCCACTGATGTACCTAGTTCCGCATGTTGAGGAAGGGGGTTATAGTTCCTTAATGTACAGCGTCATGTGCTATATGTGAAGAAGTGGTTGCGAAACCGGGGGGTCTGGGGGGTATGGAATACCCCCCAGGTGCACCTGTAAGTAATTAACAATCCGGCTTTTTAGGAATCAAATTTTAATAGCATACTTATTGCTTAAGGGCCATACCCCCCAGACCCCCCGGTTTGACTCCCATTTCTTTATATTTTACACACAAAGTGCGGGAACTTTTTATTTTTTTGGCTTCTTTTCAATTTTTTACGATTTATTTGCATTATTTTCGGTTCATTTGTTGCGTAAGTAAAAAGAGGTGCATGTCGCTGCCCCCCCCCCCAATCGAATTTTGGGGTGAATTTGGTGTCAATCGTTAGAGCCTAAATGAGCTTCCATTTTTTTCGTTTGAGCCTCAACCGTCGCGAAGATATTCGCGAAAAAGTTGGGGGGGGGGGCTGTAGACACGTTGCCCCCCCTCCAAGTGGAATTTTGGGGTGAAAATGGTGTCAAATGTTAGAGCTTCGTTAGAGCCTAAATGAGCTTTCATTTTTTCGTTTGAGCCTAAACGGTCGCGGAGTTATTCGCGAAATAGTTGGGGGGGGGCCACAGACACGTTGGCCCCCCAAGTGGAATTTTGGGGTGAAAATGGTGTCAAACGTTAGAGCCTAAATGAGCTTCCATTTTTTTCGTTTGAGCATCAACCGTCGCGGAGTTATTATTATTAGTTACTGAACGGGACTAGGCAACGGTTAATGATTGAATTCGGCGCTCTTGTTTATCTTAATTTTAACATAGAAAGGAAACAGATACACTTCTGTAATTTTAACCAATGTTTATTGATATATAAATGATAAAACAAATTGCGCTATGGTGGGTCATATGTGCTTACAAAAAGGCGGCACAGTCTGCGGCGTATTTACACGTTTTTCTTCCATTTTTCCCTACTATCGTAATTAAAAATAATTTTTTTTCGGTTCTGTTGGTCTTTCTTTTCGTAAGATACGTAATTTCCCGCCAAACCTAAAATCAGAACGATTGAACCGGAAGTATTGAACTCGTAGACGAAAAACCTCGATTTTTTAAATAAAAATGCGATTCTTTTGTAACTGGACAAAAGAATCATGACTTTTTAATTTTTTTTGGAAAATCTCGAATTTTTATGGATTGTTTCGGAGGTTTGGCGGGAAATTACATATGTTTTACGTATTCTCAATTTTTTTTCAAGTCACCAGAGACCTCCGTCCTCTTGAAATCAGGGCAAAACCAAACGAAAATGTAAAGCAGCGATATTCGCGTTCAAAATGTTTTATTCATATAAAAATTAGAATTTTACAAATTTAAAATTTTTATGGATTTTCTATTGCCTAGTTCCCTTAATTGGTATGTACCCCAAAATCATTAATAAAATACTTGGACTAATGCATTTCCGCATCCCCACCTGATTATCCATTTATACCCGTAGCGGTTTCATCTTCCAGAGCTTTTCTCCTATTTTTTCAACACTTTACACTCCTTGCGTTGCGATTCTTTTTCCCCTTCCAATATCACAAATTTTTCTTTGTCCTATGATCCATATTATTTATTTAATATCGCCAATCAGTTTTGTTTTGATTTTCATTTTTAACCTGTCTATTGTACCGTTCCCTTTACTGGTTTCGAAGCAATTGGGTACTATTCGACGGTAGCTTATGTGAGGCAATTACAAGGTTGCGTTTGTTACATTAATATTCTATTTGTTACAGGAAAATCAATGCGCCATTAGCTTCTGTGAAGTTAAGGTGGAAGAAATTGAAGTGAAAGTGGAAGATTATTTGCATCATTCCATTGACCTCAAAGAAGATCCCTCAATTGTAGAGTCTCCATTGGGTATAGGAACTCCTACTGATAATAAACCATTTTCGTGTACATTTTGTGGCTACAAATGTAAACAGAAAGGAGTTTTAGAAGAACATTTAAGAACTCACACAGGTGAGAAGCCATTTAAGTGCCCAATTTGTGACTATAAAAGTGCACACAAAGCGAGCTTGAAATTTCATTTAAGAAATCATACTGGCGCATCCTACATACGAGATATAAAAACACATCTAAAGTCTCATACTGATGGGAAACTGTATAAATGTGAAAATTGCGAATTTAAATATGCAACTGAGGAAAGTTTAAAAGATCACGTCAAAACTCATATAGGCGAGAAACTCTTGGAGTGCAGTACTTGCGATTTTAAATGTACTCTAAAGGCAATGTTGAAAGTTCACTATAAGACTCATACTGGCGAGAAACCATTTAAATGTAAAATTTGTGAATCTGCATTTAAGCGATCAATCAATTTGGAAGCTCATTTTAGAATGCATACTGGCGACAAACCGTTCGCATGTGATTTATGTGAATATAAAACTACGCGAAGAGAAAATTTAATGAGGCACCGGACCTGTCACACTGGCGAAAAACCGTTCACATGTGATTATTGTGGCCATAAATGCAGACTTAAAAGAAGATTAATGGAACATTTAAGAAAGCATACCGGCGAGAAACCATATAATTGCGAATTTTGTGGTTATAAATGTGCGTTTAGGCAAGATTTAAAAATACATTTAAGAATGCATACGGGCGAGAAACCGTACAAGTGTGACATTTGTGAATACGAAAGCTCCCGAAGGAAAAGTTTAAAAATTCATTTAGCAATTCATACAGGTGACAAACCATTTAGTTGTAATGTATGCGATTATAAAACTGCACGTAAAGGAGATTTATTGATTCATTTAAAATCGCATACGGAATACAAACCGTTTAATTGCCAAATTTGCAACCATAAATTTAGAAATGCGGGAAAATTAAATATCCACTTAAGAACTCATACAGGCGAGAAACCGTTTACGTGTGAAATTTGTCACCAAAAGTTTTCAACTAGGGAAGCGTTAATTATCCATACAAGAAAGCATACTGGGGAGAAGCCGTATTGTTGCAACATTTGTGACTTTAAATGTGCTGATAACAGTTCGCTGAGCAAACATTTAAAAATTTATAGTAATACAGCAGGCGAGAAAGTTTTGTATACATGTGAAATTTGTAACATTAAATTGTGTAGTAAAGTTACATTAAGGATTCACTTAAGAAGAGTGCATAATGGAGAGACACTATTTAATTGTAAAAGTTGTGACTACAAATGTGCAAATAAGAGTTTTTTAAAAACTCACACGTGCCAGAAATAGTTTGCTCGTCCAGTGTGAAAATTTTAGTGCGATTGCAGGAAGTGCCAGCTGCTGTCGTTTTGTAGCAAAAAATTCAGTTGGAAAAAAACGATTTTTAAAAGTACGAATACATTGAAGACTAATGGTATAATTTTTATTCCCTTTAGCGGCTAATTTTGTTTACTATTTTTTGTGTATTCACATGCTTTAACTCATAAAAAATAGCATAAATAAAAGGCGCCTGAAACTCTACCTCTGTGGTGGTGCGGAAAAGAAATGGTTGGCGTACGACCTTAAATATCGATTCTTGTGAAAACAGGTAGAGACCAAAATTTGATTCTCTACAAGTTTGTTCCTCTTCATTTATGCCGTTAAGTTGAAAATAAAAGAGATAATGATATTATTTTGAATTTGTCGCTTTTTTCGGGTCCAATTCCTAAAATTTCGATCCTAGAAGAAAAATTGTGAGGACCAAACTTGTAGAGAATCAAATTTCCTACAATTTGTGTCCCCACGGTTTTTATGTAAAATCAAAAATGGCCGAGTTATTCAAGAAAAACCGTTTTTTACAAAAAAAAAACATTTTTCGAATATACGCAAAAGCATAATTTGGTCGGGATTTTGAATTTACACTCCCAGTGACCCCCCCCCCCCCGAGACAGCTGCGAAAAAAAACACTAAGAAATTATTCACGGGTCAAATCAAAAAAAATGACTGGACTATTAACAAGATTTGATTAGTATAGTATATTTTTTACAAACGTGCAGAATTTTCATACAAAATCTTTATTTTCATCCCCATCACAAACCATCCCTTAGCGATTAGAATTTTTTCATTATTTTTGTGGTATCCGCAGATGTAATCTTATTATATTTACAAAGTTTGAAATGTTTGAAGCACAATTTGTTTTCGTTTCTTATGGAAACTACCCCTAATATTATTTTACTATAATTTTCGAAGTCCTAACAAATATTTGGAGATTTTTAAATATTGCTTCCTAAAACTCGAATTGTAAAACAAAGTTTCACATTTTGAAGCAAAATTTATTTTTTTTCTTCTGGAAACTACCCCTAAAAAATATTTCACTATATTCTGATGTTCTTACAGATATTTGGAGCTCTGAAAGATTTTGAGCTTCCTAAAACTGAAATGTTTATTAAGTCTGCGGCCTAAACTGCTAATATTGGCAAAATGGTAAATTTCAAGGTTTATTTTATGCTCCTCTGTTGCATCCCCTGGGGGGGGGGGGGTTAAAACTTTTAAAACTATTTTTTGTGTATTCACTAATCACATGCTTTTTATTAGTATATTTACAAACTTTCGGAATTTTATAAAAACTATTTATTTTCTCCCCCCCCTATAAGCCATCCCTTAGCGATTAGAATTTTTTTATATTATTCACAGATTACGCAATTGTTTTTTGTGTATTGACAAGATTTGATTAGTTTATTTACAAACGTGCAGAATTTTCATACAAAATCTTTATTTTCATCCCCATCACATACCATCCCTTAGCGATTAGAATTTTTTCATTATTTTTGTGGTATCCGCAGATGTAATCTTATTATATTTACAAAGTTTGAAATGTTTGAAGCAAAATTTGTTTTCGTTTCTTCTGGAAACTACCCCTAATATTATTTTACTATATTTTCGAAGTCCTAACGAATATTTAGAAGTTTTAAATTTTGGCTTCCTAAAACTCGAACAGTTTTTAGTTTGTGGCTTAAGTCTGCGAATACAGCAAAAATGGGGAAAAAATCCAAGGTTTATTTTTTACCCCTTTATAATATGATCCCCTTAGCGGTTAAAATTTTTTTACTATTTTTTTTCTGTATTACCATGTAATTTATTTTTATTTTCCTTAAACATTTTTTGTATTATTTTCATCCCGCTAAAAACTACCCCTTAAAATTGTTTCACTATTCTTTTGAAGTTCGAATGACTTCTTAGGAGCTTTTTGGGGGTTTTTTAAATTAGGCATTCTTAAAACTTACACAATTTTGTAGTCTGTAATGGTTTAAATCTGCGAATATAGCAGAAATGGTAAAAAAATTACTAGGTTTGCTTTTTGTTACCCTATAATCTGACCCCCTTAGCGGTTACTTATTTCGTATAAGAAATGTCAATTGGAGCAGTCACTTCGTCGCCAAGTATCATATTTAACATTTTATCAACCACGAAAGTCAAAATATTCCATATTAATCTGAATAAAATGTAAGCTAATTGAGTTACTTGCCACCATTTCCGCCAGCGCGATTAGCGTTTTAGTCCAGTCATTAGGGACGTGAAAAATTTCCGAAAGTTTTTATATTTTGGGATAACATTGTAGAAGGTCAAAAAATTATTAATCCGATTTTTGCACCCTTTTATGCGCCCCGGAACATTGTTAAATTATTAAAAAAAAGAACGTAAATTTGCAATATCTTTATGAAAAAAATTCCGAAATTTATGCAAATCTTTGAAAATATTTTAATAATTATTAGATACCACTTATAAAATTTGCACCCTGCTACGATGACCGGAAACTGCCAATAGTTGTGATTATTAATTTGATTTTGCAATTTTTTTCAAACAGTTGCAAATTTACGTTTTTTGTACCCAAGTGTGGCTGTTCCGCCGCTGTCCTTTTAAAAATCGGTAAGTTAGATATCTACTGTAAATTTTTGACAGATTAATTATTTTTCTAGCGTCTTGTTGTTTCGAGTTATTGCATTGTATATAACCTCCCGTGAATGTAAAGTTGACCAATAATAAATTCAACCCTTAATTTACTCGACGTGAGCCATTTGGTTCAAAAGTGATACGGTTATATTAATTTGTAGTGACCAGAATTGTCAAAATAGAAGTTTGGACAAAAAAATGGTAAGATTTATGTTTCGGTTTGATCTTCTCATAATACAAAATTGAAAATGATGATATTCTTGATAGAAAAGGTACAAGAAAATTTTTTATACAATCGACCGTTTTTGTGGAATGTGACGTTTAAACCTAGCCAACCGTCACTTGATAATTGAAGAATTTAAAATGGTTCTAAGGTTTTTATATTCCACGAGCATCTTGCAACATTTTTTTTAGCATTTGTTTCTATTTTATCTTTGTGATAAACTTCAAAATAATTTATTTTTGACAGATGTCATTTTTACTATTAGTGCTATGTCAGATGTTATGGTAGGTCAAGCTTTTTTGAATCTACTCCTAAACCTAATTTCTGTTGCAGGACACACCATACCATTCGAATGATTACTCCCAAATTAAGACGGAAGCAGAAACGCAATTCAAGTTGGAAAATTTGCATCATATCAAAATAGAAGAAGAACTCAAGTTTGAAGATTTACATCATTTCATTGATATTAAAGACGAGACTGCAGTTGTGGAATCAGACTTGGATAGTGAAAGCAGAACACAATCAAGTGAAAGATTGTTTAAATGTGAAATTTGCGGCTACCAATTTCAACAGCGAGGAAATCTAGAAAATCATTTCAGACTTCACACAGGCGAGAAACCATTTACGTGTGAAATTTGTGGGTTTAAATTTACCCAAAATGGGCAACTAAAATCTCATTTAAGATCTCATACCGGCGAAAAACCGTTTGAGTGTAATTTGTGTGACAATAAGTACGCACACATATCAAATTTGAAGATTCATTTAAGAATTCATACAGGTGAAACACCATTTTCATGTGACATTTGTGGGTACAAGTGTAAGCGACGTGGAGATCTAGCAGTTCACGTAAGAATTCACACAGGAGAAAAACCCTTTTCGTGTGCATTTTGTGACTATAGCTGCATACAACAGGGAAGTTTAGATATTCATTTACGAATTCATACCGGTGAAAAACCCTACAAATGTGGTCTGTGTGAGTTTCAATCGGCTCGTTCGGGAAATGTAAAGAAGCATTTACGAACTCATACAGGCGAAAAGCCGTTTTCGTGTGAAATTTGTAACTATAAATGTGGAGATAAGGGAAAATTAAATATGCACTTAAGAACGCATACTCGTGAAAAGCCGTTTAATTGCGAACTTTGTGTTTATAAGTGTGCAGAAAAGGGGAAATTAGACATTCATGTCAGAAAGCATACTGGTGAAAAGCCATTTAATTGTGTGCTTTGTGACTATAAATGCGCAGATAAGAGGAATTTGAAAAGACATTTATTTATTCACTCGGGCGACAAACCGTTTGCGTGTAAAGTTTGCGATTATAAATGTACAACTAAAGGAAGTTTAAACAGACATTTAAAAACTCACACTAGCGAGTAATCTAAAATAATATTAAGTTTAGATTATAATTATCAAGAAGAAAATTTAGAAAAAATATATAAAAGTATGTGACATGGTGGAGGTTTAAATTATTAATATTGTGGCAGTATTTAAATATTATTTATTCTTCCATGGCTTCAGCCTCATTAAATTGAATCGATTAATTGGAATCCAATAAAAAATGCTTTTCCATGAGTATCAGCTTCCCACGGCTCCTTAATTACAAAATTAAATCGGTGGAATCTCGTTAATCCGTTCAAGCTCTAAATCTCTCTCCTAATCCAAATAGGAAATTTGGTTGGGAAATTCTTATTTGTTTGGGAGTTAGAGCGCAAAAACTAATTGTTTTCCAACTTTCACATTTTGGTACCAAAATAATTCAAATAAACCATACGTTAATTTCGATATCTGATGGCAATTTCTAGCTCGGCCTTCGACCTCACACTTCTGAACCCTGATCTTCTATATTTTTCTTGTGATTGAAACAATCCCACTTGTATTTAAGGAAAATATCTTATTGAGATATTAAGGGGAATTACGAGGCCGGAGGCCGAGCTAAGTTTCATGGTGATGGGGGGGTCAGAAAATAAATAAAAGGAGTGGTCGTTTATTATCGAAATTTAGAGGACCTTTTTATTGTCCTGCATGACCAATCTGGGGGTGACAATGGGAAAAACATTAATTGGACTGGGGGAAATGCTGGTAAGTAACTCAAAATCGGTTAGATATTTTTCAAAATGAATATCGAAAGTTTTTAGATTCATCTATCATAAAGGGTTAAATATCATACTTAGCGATGAACCGACTGCGCCAATCTATTTTTCTAGTCGGATACGTAAAACTTCGTCGAAAAAGTAAATTGTTTTGTAGGATTCACATTTTGGGGTCAAGAATAACAAATTTAGATTTTTTTTATATCCGGTCGAATTTTGGTGGATCCTCAGGCTTTGCACTTCTTAACACTAATCATCTAAAATTTCAATCCTCAAATGAAAACATTCTAATCACTAAGGGATGATTTGTGAAGGGGGGGGGTAAAAATTAAAATTTTGTATGAAAATTTTTGAAAGTTTGGAAATAAATAAATAACTTGGGAATGCACAAAAATAATTAAAATTTTTTAACTATTAAGGGGGTTGTATTACAGGGAAATAAATTATTAATTTTGAAATGTTTTTCAAATTAATTTTGCTTAAAAAAAGTTTTTAGTTTATGATAAATCATAAATTGTTAAATATCATACTTAGCAATGAACCGATTGCGCCAATCGATTTTTATAGTCGGATACGTAAGACTTCGTCGAAAAAGTAAATTGTTTTCTAGCATTCACATTTTGGGGTCAAGAATATTCAAAGGGGTCAAAAAAATTTAGATTTTTTTTTTACATCCGGTCGAATTTTGGTGGATCCTCAGGCTTTGCACTTCTTAACACTAATCATCCATAATTTCAATCCTCAAATGAATACATTCTAATCACTAAGGGATGATTTGTAAAGGGGGCGTAAAAATTAAAATTTTGTATGAAAATTTTTGAACGTTTGGAAATAAATAAATAACTTGGGAATGCACAAAAATAATTAAAAATTTTTAACTATTAAGGGGGTTGTATTACAGGGAAATAAATTATTAATTTTGAAATGTTTTTCAACAATTTTGCTGTAGTAGCAGATTTAAAACACAGTCTTAAAAAAATATTAAAGTTTTAAGAAGCTATCCATCTCTAAATCCGCACTAAATATTCGTCAGAACATCGCAAAATAATGAAATAATGCTAAGGGGTTGTTTTCGGGGGAAGAAAAATTAATTTTGCTTAAAAAAAAAGTTTTTAGTTTATGATAAATCATAGATTGTTAAATATAATACTTAGCGATGAACCGACTGCTCCAATCGATTTTTCTAGTCGGATACGTAAGACTTCGTCGAAAAAGTAAATTGTTTTCTAGCATTCACATTTTGGGGTCAAGAATATTCAAAGGGGTCAAAAAAATTTAGATTTTTTTTTTATATCTGGTCGAATTTTGGTGGATCCTCAGGCTTTGCATTTCTTAACAATAATCATCTATAATTTCAATCCTCAAATGAATACATTCTAATCACTAAGGGATGATTTGTGAAGGGGGGGGGGGTGAAAATTAAAATTTTGTATGAAAATTTATGAAAGTTTGGAAATAAATAAATAACTTGGGAATGCACAAAAATAATTAAAATTTTTTAACTATTAAGGGGGTTGTATTACAGGGAAATAAATTATTAATTTTGAAATGTTTTTCAAATTAATTTTGCTTAAAAAAAGTTTTTAGTTTATGATAAATCATAAATTGTTAAATATCATACTTAGCAATGAACCGATTGCGCCAATCGATTTTTATAGTCGGATACGTAAGACTTCGTCGAAAAAGTAAATTGTTTTCTAGCATTCACATTTTGGGGTCAAGAATATTCAAAGGGGTCAAAAAAATGTAGGTTTTTTTTTTATATCCGGTCGAATTTTGGTGGATCCTCAGGCTTTGCACTTCTTAACACTAATCATCCATAATTTCAATCATAAAATGAATACATTCTAATCACTAAGGGATGATTTGTGAAGGGGGGGGGTGAAAATTAAAATTTTGTATGAAAATTTATGAAAGTTTGGAAATAAATAAATAACTTGGGAATGCACAAAAATAATTAAAATTTTTTAACTATTAAGGGGGTTGTATTACAGGGAAATAAATTATTAATTTTGAAATGTTTTTCAACAATTTTGCTGTATTAGCAGATTTAAACCACAGACTTAAAAAAATATTAAAGTTTTAGGAAGCTAACCATCTCTAAATCCGCATTAAATATTCGTCAGAACATCGAAAAATAGTGAAATAATGCTAAGGGGTTGTTTTCGGGGGAAGACAAATTAATTTTGCTTAAAAAAAAGTTTTTAGTTTATGATAAATCATGAATTGTTAAATATAATGCGATGAACCGACTGCGCCAATTGATTTTTCTAGTCGGATACGTAAGACTTCGTCGAAAAAGTAAATTGTTTTCTAGCATTCACATTTTGGGGTCAAGAATATTCAAAGGGGTCAAAAAAATGTAGGTTTTTTTTTTATATCCGGTCGAATTTTGGTGGATCCTCAGTCTTTGCACTTCTTAACACTAATCATCTATAATTTCAATCCTAAAATGAATACATTCTAATCACTAAGGGATGATTTGTGAAGGGGGGGGTGAAAATTTATGAAAGTTTGGAAATAAATAAATAACTTGGGAATGCACAACAATAATTAAAAAATTTTAACTATTAAGGGGGTTGTATTACAGGGAAACAAAGTATTAATTTTGAAATGTTTTTCAACAATTTTGCTGTATTAGCAGATTTAAACCACAGACTTAAAAAAATAGTAAAGTTTTAGGAAGCTAACCATCTCTAAATCCGCACTAAATATTCGTCAGAACATCGAAAAATAGTGAAATAATGCTAAGGGGTTGTTTTCGGGGGAAGAAAAATTAATTTTGCTTAAAAAAAAAGTTTTTAGTTTATGATAAATCATAAATTGTTAAATATAATACTTAGCGATGAACCGACTGCGCCAATCGATTTTTATAGTCGGATACGTAAGACTTCGTCGAAAAAGTAAATTGTTTTCTAGCATTCACATTTTGGGGTCGAGAATATTCAAAGGGGTCAAAAAAATTCAGATTTTTTTTTATATCCGGTCGAATTTTGGTGGATCCTCAGGCTTTGCACTTCGTAACACTAATCATCCATAATTTCAATCCTAAAATGAATACATTCTAATCACTAAGGGATGATTTGTGAAGGGGGGGGGGTGAAAATTAAAATTTTGTATGAAAATTTTTGAACGTTTGGAAATAAATAAATAACTTGGGAATCCACAAAAATAATTAAAAATTTTTAACTATTAAGGGGGTTGTATCACAGGGAAATAAATTATTAATTTTGAAATGTTTTTCAACAATTTTGCTGTATTAGCAGATTTAAACCACAGACTTAAAAAATATTAAAGTTTTAGGAAGCTAACCATCGCTAAATCCGCACTAAATATTCGTCAGAACATCGAAAAATAGTGAAATAATGCTAAGGGGTTGTTTTCGGGGGAAGACAAATTAATTTTGCTTAAAAAATTTCAAACTTTGTAAACATACTTGGATTACATCTGTGAATACCATAAAAATACTGATAAAATTCTAAACGTTAAGGGATGGTTTATTATGGGGATGAAAATAAAAATTTTGTTTGAAAATTCTGAAAATTTGTAAATATATTAATAATTAACTTGTGAATACATAAAATATAGTGAAAAAATTTTAACCGCTAAGGGGATGATTTTATAGAGGGACAAAAATTAAGCCTTGGAATTGTTTTCTAATTTTTGCTGTATTCGCAGATGTAAACCACATACTTAAAAATATATTACATTTTAGGAAACCATTATAAATCTAGAAATCTGAAGGGCAGCTTTAAATATTCGTTAATACATGTGAAAAATAATGAAATATTCTAAGGGGTAGTTTTCAGGGAAAACAAAAATAGACTTTATACTTAAATAATCTAAAACTTTATAAATATACTTAGATTAAACCTGCGAATACCATAAAAATAATTAAAAAATTCTTACAGCTAAGGGATGGTTTATTATGGGGATGAAAATGAAACTTTTGTATGCAAATTCTGAAAATTTGTAAATATATTAATATATAACTTGTGAATACACAAAAAATAGTGAAAAATTTTTAACCGTTAAGGGATGATATTATAGATGGACAAAAAATAAGCCTTGGAATTTTTTTCACCATTTTTGTTGTATTCGCAGATTACTTAATAATTAATAATTAAGTTTTCGGAAATCAAGTTAGTAAATCTCTAACCAAGCTCTAAATATTTGTTAGAACTCCGCAAAAACAGTCGAATAATTCTTAGGGGTAGTTTTCATGGGAAGCAAATATAAATTTTGATTAAAACAGATGAAACTTTGTAAATATACTAAAATTACATCTGCGAAAGCCACAAAAATAAAGAGAAAATTCTAATCGCTTAGGGATGCTTTATGAGGGGGATGAAAAGACAAATTTTGTATAAAAATTCTGTAAATTTGTAAATATACTTACTAATAAATAACTTATTAATACACAAAAAATAGTGGAAAAAAAATATCTAAATTAGCTCAATTATTTGTTAGAAATTCAAAAACCATTAATATAGTAAAATATAACTAAGGGGTAGTTTCCAGAAGAAACAAACATAAAATTTGCTTAAAAAATCTGAATCTATGTAAATTTACTAAGGTTACACCTGCGAACACATAAAAAATAATGAAAATATTCTAATCACTAAGGGATGGTTTGGGATGGGGATGTAAATTAAAATTTTCGAATACACAAAAAATATTAATTTTTAATTCATTTTAATTTTAGATAGATTATGTATATTTTAGAGATTTTTTAAATTACAATTGGGAAATTATATATCAACCGAATGATGCAAATATTCCACCTTGAATTCAACAAAATGGCCACCATTTGCTTCGACAACAATTTAAGGTTTTGTAACAAAGTATGCGAACCAATTTTGACTTTTTGGGTTGAAAATAATTCAAGGAGGTTAGCCCATCGTTTTTGTAAAATCCGATAAAATTTTCCGTGTCCTTTTTGTCATTGTATTTGACGTATTTGGATGTGTAGTATCCGCAAAATCGGTTTTTAGCTGGCGGAAACGCTGTAATGGTCGTCAAAATCACTTGCAAAGCGGAACAATTAAAAATCGAATATTTAATTCCGATAAAAAGAGATCCGCCGGCTAGCTACCCGTCCGTGGACGGGCTTTCCACCTAGTTTTACAATAAAATGCTAAATATTCCACGTCATGAAGAAAAAAAAGGAATTAAGTTTTTGTAAAAACTTGTAAAACTTTTTCCTATTCAACCTGAGTCGTAATATTATAACTTTCTTTTTATCGTTCAAATAATTTCAATATTTTTTGTCTTCCTGCTTATCACACCATTTTTTGCGATTATAGTAGAAACAAATAAATCACCTAACTGATGTTGCACCATTTATTTTAAAAAACTTTTATCGACGAAAATAAGCAACTGTCGAATATTTACTCAGTCTTATTTTAAAAGTTGTCGTGTTAACATCGTCCCAAGAAATTTGTGTGTGTTTCCTTATCGTGCATTATTATAATGTGAAAATTTCAATTGAAGTTCGTCGAATTGGCATTTTACATTTCTTGCCTACGACGTGGAGCAAGCTCGACCTGGAGGAAGCAACCTGGAGGACCAGCGATTATTGACTGACCTAAGAATTTCAATCTTAAAGAAATAATTACATTTTGGGGTACAGAATCAAAAATGGGGCATCAGCTGTGTATAAACCTGAAGATGACGTAAGTAATCAAAATATTTTTCATGTAATTTTTTCTATTTCATAAACTTTCAAAATCAAATGGTGCTGGTTTGCTCTTCATTATCAAAGTGAAAATTGGAGTTTTCCAGAAAATTTAACGTACAATAAGTTAACATTTTTATATTTACACTAATTTTGACGACTTAATCCCAGTATGAGTTCTTAAATGGATTTTTAAATTTTGTTTACGTGCACTGCTAAAATTACAAATAACACACGAAAACGGTTTCTCACCAGTATGAACTCTAGAATGAACTTTTAAATATCCCTTATCCGCAAATTTTAAGTCACAAGAATCACACGAAAACGGTTTTTCCCCCGTATGCGTTCTTATATGTTTCTTTAAATTTGATTCTTGATTGCACTTGTAGTCACAAAATGTACACGAATACGGCTTCTCGCCAGTATGAGTTCTGCCATGAATCTTCAAATTTCCCTTGCGGGCACATTGAAAGTCACACAATGCACACTTAAATGGTTTATCTCCGGTATGAGTCCTTACATGAATATCTAAACCAGCTTTAAGTGCACTCTTAAAGCCGCAAACCTCACACTTGAACGGTTTCTCACCAGTATGAGTTCTTAAATGAAATTTTAAGTTTTCTTTACGTGAACAGTAATATTCGCAAAATTCACACTTGTACGGTTTCTCGCCTGTGTGAGTTCTCAAGTGAATTTTTAAATACGCTTTTCGTGCGGACCGAAAATCACAAATATCGCATATAAACGGCTTTTCATGAGTATGAGTAAGCAAATGCAGTCTGAGACTTGCTTCGAACGCACAGTTATGGCCACAAATTTCGCAAGTGAACGGTTTTTCACCGGTATGAGTTTTTGAATGATTTCGCAAGTTTCCCTCCTGCTTACATTTGTAGTTACAGAGTTTACACGAAAACGGTTTTTCACCGGAGTGAACTTTTGCGTGATTCTTTAAACTTGCTTTAAGTGCGCATTTAAAATTACATATTTCGCACTTAAACGGTTTCTCACCAGTGTGAGTTTTTACGTGGTTAGTCAAGCTTCCTTTATGGTAACATTTGTAGTCGCAATACTCGCAAGAAAATAGTTTTTCGCCTGTGTGAGCTTGTAAGTGCATTTTCAAATGTGCCTTTTGTGTGTACCGGAAGCCACAAATTTCGCACGTAAACGGTTTCTCGCCAGTATGGGTTCTAGTGTGAACTTTAAAACGTCCCTTTTGGGCACATTTATATCCACAAATTTCACACGCAAATGGTTTCTCACCGGAATGAATTTTCGTTTCCGTTTTGCACTGCCTATCTGGTTCACATTGTAGAATTATTGAAGCCTCTTCTTTAATGTCAATGGAATGATGCAAATCTTCCAACTTGAATTCCATTTCTTCTAAAACTTCTACCTTAATTTGAGGGTGGCTATTTGAACCGCACGGAATTTCCTGTGACAAGCAAAACAAAGGTTTAGATTGTCAGTAAATTTTGTATTAGTTGTATTATGAACAACGAAAATGAAGCACATGAATAGATTAACGAGATTACTAATCCACTCGTGCGAGTCCATAAAAATTTGGTGAAAAATAAAATTTTTCAAAATTGATTATCTCGGAATTGGCCAAATAGTGAGTTTTAAAATTTAAACTTAATGAAGTCCTAATTATGATCTACGCGTATAAGAAAAATGGATCAATTTGGTGATTCCAATGGTGGACCCTAATTCTTTTGTTCTATCAAGTTCCTGGAATCACCTAAAATCATCGGCATCCATCTTGAAATTATTAAGGAACATAGCTTCGATAATCCGAACAATTACTTGTCTCACTCGTTCGGATTTTCGAACATAAATGTGGCGTCTAACAGCTGCTTATTGAAGTAAAAGTTACTAAATTTATTTATTGAATAGTTTTTAATTATATGACAGCAACGTCATCATATAACAGTCAGTTTGCTTACCTCCCAACTCCTGAGCAGCTGATGGTCGGCCATATTTGATGGTAATTATGGAAGTGGTTTATCACACAATGGCGTAGCTAGCACCAAGTTGGCACTTAGTTGTCATGATGCTTTGCCTTCTGTAAAAATAAAAATAACAGACAATAACAAAATCATGAAAATTAATGATCATTAACTCTTTTTTTAAATTGTAAATACGCGAAAAATTTAATTTATTAAATAATAATAGTTCAAAAAATGACAAAATTAACGGTAATTTTCTTGTGGAAAAATTCATAATGATCATTAACTTGGTATGTCAGTAACTTTCTAGTAAGTAACTGTAACTACATCTAATTTTCCACTGTCCTTGTCAGTCTAAATTAGTATAAAATTATTTGTAATAATAATATAAGGAGAATTACATGTAATTACAAGTAATTTTATATTAATAGTAATCATTGATCACGAAATTGCTTATGATTTTCTGTGTAATTTTACACACAAAATTTTCCAATGTGAATTGTAATTACTTAGAAAATTACTTGTAATTAGATAAAAATTACTTGTAATTAGATAAAATTACTTGTAATTAGATAGAATTACTAATCCACTGGGAATCTCGTTAATGCATTTGGGCGTGCCATTTCCACTGTCCATAAAAATATCGTTAATAGATCAAATTGGTGATTTCAATATGGAACCCTAATTCTTTTATTCTCTTATTAGAATAATTATTAATAAATAATTATAATTATTATCAAGTTAAATTTAGTTCTGTGAATCCCAGTGCTACGTCATTGGCATGTACGGTACCGCCATCTATCTCAAAAGTTTTGAAACATTTCGCACCTTAACAATAAATTGTTAAGGAACGGAGCGTCGATAATCCGAACAATTGATGTTTGATTTTGTTCGAATTTTCGAACATAAAATTCAAAAAAGTACAATATGGCGTCTAACAGCTGGTTATTGAAGGATATCGAAGTGGTCTATTGCAATAAAAAAAACTTAATAAATTTTACCTTCAACAGTTTGAAAATGTATTATCCATTAATATTACATTCCTGCAGGTTGATCAATATTTTTACTTTCCTTGAGCGGCAGTCAAATTTTGTGCGCACTTAACGTCATCAATCAATAGGAAAATTGACAAACTGGTACATCTCCAATCGATATTACATAATTAACGTTGTTTTTCTATTAATTATTGTTTAATTTCCATTTGTCACCAGCTTACTACAAAATTTAGTCTTTATTTGACATTCTAGATTATTTGTTATGACAGCACTCCTTTACGAAGGAGCCAGAGTGCCACGATAAATTAATTTTCGTAAAATTTTCACAAATATTACGTATGTTTACTATTTTTCTTATTTAAAATTCTTTTTTTTTTAATATCAAAACAGTAAATAAAAAGCAGTAAAGTAAATTTTGAAGAACAAACTGTTGAAAAAAAATTCAAATTCTTACCTTTTTTTCGATATCCCATCAAATATGCAGCTCCCTGTTATTCATTAACACACCCCCAATGTGTCGAACTTTTGGGTGATTTTGGAGTCCAATATTACAACTTTGCGATAGCCTAAATTAGCTTCCATTTTGTTTGACCTTCAGCCGTCATGGATCTTTTTGCGAAATAATTGGGGGGATCCCAAAGTCGAATTTGTGGGTAAAATTGGTATCAATCGTTAGAGCCTCGTTATAGCCTAAATGAGTTTCTATTTTTTCGTCTAAGTCTCAGCCGTCGCAAGGTTATTCACGAAATAGTTTGGGGAGGGGGGGCACTTTGACTTTAACATGTCGAATTTTTGGATAAAATTGGTGTCAATCCCTAGAGCCTTGTTCTAGCCTAAGTGAGTTTCTCCTTTTTTATTTGAACCTCAGACATCGCGGGGTTATTCGCACAATACTTGGGGTGGGGGGAACCGAGAACGCCATGACGCTAACATGTCGAATTTTTAGATTTCTTTTGGGCTATTTATTTTTGTGTACCAATCCTTAGAACCTCATTAAAGTATAAATGAGCTTCCATTTTTTCGTTTGAACCTCAGCCGTCATGGAGCTTTTTGCGAAATAATTGGGGGGATCCCAAAGTCGAATTTGTGGGTAAAATTGGTATCAATCGTTAGAGCCTCGTTATAGCCTAAATGAGTTTCTATTTTTTCGTCTAAGTCTCAGCCGTCGCAAGGTTATTCACGAAATAGTTTGGGGAGGGGGGGCACTTTGACTTTAACATGTCGAATTTTTGGATAAAATTGGTGTCAATCCCTAGAGCCTTGTTCTAGCCTAAGTGAGTTTCTCCTTTTTTATTTGAACCTCAGACATCGCGGGGTTATTCGCACAATACTTGGGGTGGGGGGAACCGAGAACGCCATGACGCTAACATGTCGAATTTTTAGATTTCTTTTGGGCTATTTATTTTTGTGTACCAATCCTTAGAACCTCATTAAAGTATAAATGAGCTTCCATTTTTTCGTTTGAACCTCAGCCGTCATGGAGCTTTTTGCGAAATAATTGGGGGGATCCCAAAGTCGAATTTGTGGGTAAAATTGGTATCAATCGTTAGAGCCTCGTTATAGCCTAAATGAGTTTCTATTTTTTCGTCTAAGTCTCAGCCGTCGCAAGGTTATTCACGAAATAGTTTGGGGAGGGGGGGCACTTTGACTTTAACATGTCGAATTTTTGGATAAAATTGGTGTCAATCCCTAGAGCCTTGTTCTAGCCTAAGTGAGTTTCTCCTTTTTTATTTGAACCTCAGACATCGCGGGGTTATTCGCACAATACTTGGGGTGGGGGGAACCGAGAACGCCATGACGCTAACATATCGAATTTTTAGATTTCTTTTGGGCTATTTATTTTTGTGTACCAATCCTTAGAACCTCATTAAAGTATAAATGAGCTTCCATTTTTTCGTTTGAACCTCAGCCGTCATGGAGCTTTTTGCGAAATAATTGGGGGGATCCCAAAGTCGAATTTGTGGGTAAAATTGGTATCAATCGTTAGAGCCTCGTTATAGCCTAAATGAGTTTCTATTTTTTCGTCTGAGCCTCAACTGTCGCAGAGTAATTTTCGCGAAATAGTTTGGGGAGGGGGGGGGGCACGTTGACTCTAACATGTCGAATTTTTTTATAACATTGGTGTCAATCCGTAGAGCCTTGTTCTAGCCTAAGTGAGTTTCTCCTTTTTTATTTGAACTACAGACATCGCGGGGTTATTCGCACAATACTTGGGGTGGGGGGGAACCGAGAACGCCATGACGCTAACATGTTGAATTTTTGTTGGGTTATTTATTTTTGGTGTACCAATCCTTAGAACCTCATTAAAGTATATATGAGCTTCCATTTTTTCGTTTGAACCTCAGCCGTCATGGAGCTTTTTGCGAAATAATTGGGGGGATCCCAAAGTCGAATATTTGGGTAAAATTGGTATCAATCGTTAGAGCCTCGTTATAGCCTAAATGAGTTTCTATTTATTTGTCTAAGTCTCAGCCGTCGCAGAGTTATTCGCGAAGTAGTTTGGGGAGGGGGGGCACGTTGACTTTAACATGTCGAATTTTTGGATAAAATTGGTGTCAATCCCCAGAGCCTTGTTCTAGCCTAAGTGAGTTTCTCTTTTTTATTTGAACCTCAGACATCGCGGGGTTATTCGCACAATAGTTGGGGTGGGGGGAACCGAGAACACCATGATGCTAACATGTCGAATTTTTGAATATTTGTTGGGTTATTTATTTTTGGTGTATCAATCGTTAAAACCTCATTAAAGTATAAATTAGCTTCCATTTTTTCGTTTGAACCTCAACCGTCGCGAAATTATGTGCGAAATCTTTGGGGAAGGGGAGGCTGAAGACATGTTTTTTTATTTCCACTCCCATTTTGAAGTTTTGGATGAAATTAGTGTCAAACGTTAAAGCCTCGCAATACCCTAAATTAGGGGTTGACAACCGGCGCCGGCGGTCCGCAAGCCGTATGCGGCCCGCAAGCCGTATGCGGCCCGCGAATGGTCTTGGTGCGAAGAACGATATAAAAAGGTATAAAAAATTTATCGTTGCCCCTACGCAAATTTGAAAGGTCTGCGCTCATGTATAAACTGCCAATATGTTCTTTCGGTTGGTAACATAGTTTTCTACGGATCATGGAGTGACAGCCGAAAGGAGCCGAAGCTTGTAGTTATTGATGTTAGTTGTTAACGTAATTTTGAAATTTGCGTTTTAAAGGCCATAAGTTGATTGATTTGGGTTTCCATTATGGATAAGTTTATACTTTCGACAGAATTTAAGAAATTTGAAGAAGCTAACGATGGTATGATGGTTTGTAATGACGACAAAATGGAGGTCACGGAAGTCGAACTTGAAAAATTGCACCACTCCATTGATATTAAGGAAGAAGATCCGGCTTCAGAAGAAGAACAAGAAGAGGGTTGTAATGAGGTAAACTATGAATCATTTACTGGTAAATGATGTAATTTCGGAACATCAAAAGAAACTTTAAATTGTCAAAATGTCTCAGGAAGTTGAAGTGTCAAATATTTTTTACATTTAAAATTGCCGTAATTATTGAATTTTGTGTTCATTTTAATATTAGAATACCAAATCCAAGTACATTTAACAGTTTTTGTTAGTCTCTAAATAATTTGTCTTTATACTAATTAAAAAAATTTTATAACCTCAAAAAAAAAAACTTACTGAAAGAAAATCGATAACCAAATATCGACGGATATGGCTAAAAATCAGTTTTAAAGTTTACATTTTTACGCAAATTTCGACCTTATTGAAACAATCTGATGGCGGTCCGTGTCGTTTAACCTATTCTGTGTTAAGGGGCGTAGCAAATGGGACGGCTGCTGCATTGATCGTACGTCGTGTTCGGGTCAACATCAAGCAAATAACATGAAATCTCGTCTCAGAAATCCTCATTTTCTAAGTTCCCGGTTGGGGCAGTGGTACGCGCTCAGAGATATGCACTTAGGCTCCTCCCCAAAATGTATTTAAGCCAATTGTAAACAGGAGTTTCAAAATTCTATGTAATTTTTTGGGAGGAGCTTAGGTGCATTATGTTGGGTAACCAAAGTATAATTATGTTTATTTCTGGTGATATACTGAAAGCAATTTTGCATATTGTAGGCTAAAACCTTGTTCAACTTCTTTTGAACGACCGTTCTAGGTAGTTTTTGTGATCGTCGATTTCAACCGAAGTTCAAGTTTGATACAACGCGATTTTTGCGTTGAACCAGAATTCACCTTGAACCGGCCCTAAATTTATTAAAATTGTAAAAGTTGTATGTGAAGCCCCGCTTAAAAATGCAGACGGAGCGAAAAATGTTTTTGACAAAGAACGCGCGAGTGGCTAATGGAGTCGCGAATCGTGGTTTTGAGATGATCACAAAGAAAATTTTTTAAAAGTTTTTGAATGTTTGACCTCTTCAAGGGGGAATTTGCATAAATTCGAAAACTACTGCCCCAAAAAAACGCATCTGACGTTACCCAAAACTGTCATTTTTTACGAAGTCAAGCGGACAAGTAACCCAAATTTTCCTATCCCCTGCTTGTATTATTTCGTGTCAATCGAGTGGAGAAACGATACATTCGTCACCTAAAACCTGTTAAAGACATAAAACTTATGACTTCATCGCACACGTGTGGACTAATCTAATCTTCAATCGTTTACGACGTTTCGGCTTCCAAACTTAATAATACGGAATCGAATATTTCTACTTAATTTGATTTTCTTTGTGTGAAACCCAATTTTATTGATTTCCTGACCACATACTCCATTTTATGGTTAATTTTACGACTGATTGTAATGAATGGTGTAAATGAAAATTACTCCCTCTTCAAAAAGAGACTGACCCAAGTCCAATTAGAATAATATATGGTAATATGCTAATGGTAGGTTTGTTACAGGGTAATCCATGGCATTCAAATAACCACTCCCAAATTAAGACAGAAGAAATAGAATTGAAGTTGGAAGATTTGCACCATCACAAAACAAAAGCAAGTGTTAAACCGCTTCCGCGTGTAATTTCCAACTGTAATTCTGGTAAGAAACAGTTGTTTAAGTGTGAACTTTGTGACTTTAAATGTGTACGAAGGGAAAATTTAAAAATTCATTTTATAACTCATTCGGGCGAGAAATTGTTCAAGTGTGACGTCTGTGACTACAAATATGCACACAAGCAAAGTTTAAACCGTCATTTAAAGACTCATACAGGCGACAAACCACATATGTGTGATATTTGTGCCTACAAATGTGCACAAAAAGTAACGCTAACAGATCATTTAAGAACTCATACAGGTGAAAAAGCGTTCCAGTGTGAAATTTGTGACTATAAATGTTCGCGAAAGCAACATTTGAAAGAACATTTAAAAATTCATACAGGCGAGAAACCATACAAATGTGAAATTTGCGACTATAAATGTGCCCATAAGAACACACTTAAAGGTCACTTAAAAATTCATACTGGCGAAAAATCGTTTAAGTGTGAAATTTGTGACTACAAATGTGCACGAAGTAGAGGTTTACGAGATCATTTAAAAACACATACAGGCGAGAAGCCGTTCAAGTGCGAAATTTGTGACTACGAATCTGCACTTAGGCAAAGTTTAAGGAAACATTTAAAAATTCATACAGCTGACAAAGCGTTCAAGTGTGAAATTTGTGATTACAAATGTGTACAAAGGACAAATTTAAAAATTCATTTAAAAACTCATACGGGAGAGAAAGAGTTCAAGTGTGAAATTTGTGATTACAAATGTGCACGAAAGCAACATTTACAAAATCATTCAAAAACTCATACAGGGGACAAACCGTTCAAGTGTGAAATTTGTAATTATAAATGTACGCGAAAGCAACATTTAAAAAATCATATCAAAACTCATACAGGCGAGAAATCGTTTAAATGTGAATTTTGTGAATACAAATGTGCACAAAACAGAGTTTTAAAAGATCATTTAAAAAGACACACAGGCGAGAAACCGTTCAAGTGTGAAATTTGCGACTACGAATGCGCGTTAAAGCAAAGTTTAAAAAATCACTTAAAAACTCATACTGGCGAGAAACCGTTCAAGTGTGAAATATGTAACTTCGAATCTGCGCTTAAGCAAAGTTTAAGAAATCATTTAAAAACCCATACAGGCGCGAAAGCTTTCAAGTGTGAAATTTGTGACTGCGAATTTGCACTTAAGGGAAATTTAAAAATTCATTTGAAAACTCATGCAGGCGAGAAAGCGTTCGAATGTGAAATTTGTAATCACAAATGTGCACGAAAGGAACATTTACAAAATCATTTAAAAACTCATACAAGGGAGAAACCGTTTTGGTGTGCAATTTGTGATTACAAATGTTCACGAAAGGATTCTTTAAAAAGCCATTTAAAAACTCATACTGGCGCTTAACCACTTTGTGATGATTTCTTGTTTTGACCGGTCAGGACCGGTCTAAATTTGGATTTCTGTTTCTATAAATTATTTTTAAATAACTTAAATAAAGATAAACTAAGTAACTAGATTTTTTAAAGACTTTTTTTGTCCCTTGACCACCTTCACCGTTTTTAAGGGTGCAATTTTGAGGACTGTTTCAAAACTTGATTTACAGCTCAAAATTGGTTATAGATACAGCCATGCTTTTTTTTTAACGGAATAGGAGAATTTTCCGAAGGTCATGATATAATTGTAAATCAGTCTTGATAAGAGATAAACATTTTGATTGTGTTAATTAGCTATTTTATATCAAAAACGCACTATTAATTAAAATATGTCAGGAAACAGTTAAAATGACAATCTTTAATATTCTGCAATAAAATTTTGCTGTAAATTCAGTTTCTTTTCGGCCCAAATAGTCGGCAAGATCACATGCCAAGGCAATCAGGTGTTATTCAAAAAAATAGGTTAGTTTTTCGTCCAAACGATAATGTATTAACGGCTGATCCTGTAGGTAATCTTTATTACGCACGTGTAGATGATAATGCCAAAATAATCATGAAAAATTGAGGAACATAAAGTTACGAAAAAGCAGAAGCACTTTGCACCACTCCAAAACATCGGCTGAACTTGCGATGTTGTGGCATTGTCGCATGAGACATCTAAACTTCAAAGATTTGTATCAAAGTATCCAAAATGGGACGATCATAAGATTAAATACCATATGCGCAACTAGGGGGGCTAAGCCCCCCCAAAATTCAAGTTAACCCCCCCCCCCAAATATCCCAATTTTTCGTTATTTTTACCCCACCGTTAAAATAATTGTTTGAAAATATTTTTTAGCCCCCCCAAACTTTTGACCCTAGTTGCGCCAATGTTAAATACAAATTTTAGCATAATCAATGTGATGGAAAGTGAAGTTTGCATATATGGTAAAATGACAAATACTTCATTTCCAAGGAAATCCGAACGAAAATCGAATATTTTCGAGATATTCATACTGATGTTTTTGGATCGATGATAACGAAATCGCCTGGAAATATCAAAGTATTTTGAAGTGCATGTCGATGATCATCACGGACAAAGAAATATGTGGCTGTGGAAGAGAAGCAAACAAGCAATAACGTGAAGTAAATACAGTCTGACAATGGACCGGAATATGTAAGCAACGGTTTTGAGAAATTCTTGAAAGAAAATAGAATCCTGAGACGTTTACCAGCACCGAATAATCCCGAACAAAAAGGAATCGCCGAAAAAAAAATTCGCACACTTGTTAGTAAAAATCGATGTTTATTGATTCAATCGGGATTGCCTTCTACGTTTTGGGTGGAAGCTGTTTCAACGTCGAGTTTATGGAAGAGAACACATGAAAACTTAACCGAGAAACGGAAATTTCATTCGAAGAGGAACTTGAAGGGGCTGTTCAGGCATCAGGCACGAAAAAATCACTCTACGGTTTACAACAAGCTGGTAGAAGCCGGTTTAAGAAGCACAACGGAATCCTGTGTGAACTTAGCGCTAAACAAACAAAGGTAAACCTCTGCTTATAGCCCTTGGGTATATGGAACCCCTCTTTGTTTTTTTCGATTATAGCTACAATTTAGCAACAGAAAACAAAAAGTAATGATATGTACCGAATCCTACACTCATAAGCTATCACATGGTGAAGATTGCAAAGTAATATAATAGATAGTTTTTTAATTACAACGTTTAATTTAAAATATGAAAATTAACAGGGAATTTCCACTATGCCTTTAATATGGAACCCCGGTATCTTTAATATAGAACCTGGGGTTTCATATTACCGATATAACTAAATAATATATTTAATATTTTAATTAAAATTGCACCACGACTCTCCAGTTGCATCCTGATGTGGGTATTGGTAGATAAACTAAATCTTGTTATATGAGCACTATAACATATTGTGGGCACACTGTTACAGTTTAACTCTCCATTTTAGGATACATTTTGTGGTTTTTGGGCAGAGGAAGCGAGTGGGTAGTTTGTAATTTAGGGGTTCCATATTAAATCAGGTTCCATATTACTTACCTTCTCCTCTACTGATTTTTGTATACGTAGACGATATATTAATCGCTTCAAGGAATCGAAAGGCAATTACCGATATCAAGATAGAACTCTCAAAAAGGTTTGAAATTAAAAATATGGTAAATGTCTTGGAATCGAATTTCTTAGTGGAAATACCAAGGAAATACGATTGGTCTCCATCAAATGGCATATGTTATGGACATATTGAATCGTTTTGGCATGGAAATCCTATGGATGGTACAGCAAAATTACAAAAACCAACAAGAATTCCTACCGATGAAGAAACAAAATTGACCTATCGCGAATTAATTGGAGCACTAAATTACTTATCAATGGTTACCAGACCCGATATCAGTTTTTTCAATTCAATATTTGCTTTAGGAAAGAACATTGGATAGTAAATTAGAAAAAAATTTTTCTAAATTCAAACCCTCGAGAGTTAGACCTCTTTAAAGCATTTTTTTTAATTTCCACCTTCACGTGGCCATAGCCCCGAAAATATTGATTTTTCAGTAAAAATTGTTTAGTACTTTTTTAAAGAACGTAAAATAATCTACAATCTAGATTGGAACCTTTTCTTGGCTAAAATCAACGGCTTTCGAGTTATGAATGAAAGTATGTTAAAAAATGTCGAAAAATTCGAGCATTTATTTTTTTGGGATGTTTTCAAAACCCTGTATCTTTTAAACGAAACAATTTACAAAAAATCTGACGCCCCATTTCGGAGAGGAAATTTTACGGACTACAACTTTTGTCTAGTAAAAATTTTTGAGAAACCAATCCATTTCACAGAAAATCAGAAAATAATAAAAAAGGCAGCTACAAAGCAAAAAATTAAATTCACAAAATTTTTATTTTTTGAAAAATTATTTTATTAATTAATTTTAAACTATTACATTATTTGTAAACTATCTGGAAGGCCCATCCACGGACGGGCAGTTCGCTAAGGTTGAAAACTCGATTGGTGTGCTACTCGATCCCAGGGGGAGGTGATTTTAACTTTTAAGTTGGTACTACCAACGACCAATCAGAATTCGTTGTGTGTCCTAAAAAAATGACACGCTGCAGGCGGCGGTGGAGCGTGCTGGTCGCCTTCGCCGGATAATCGAAAACACGGATAATCCAAAGACCTCATTTTTATTATTTCAATAATTTATTCAGAAAAATACATGTGTCAATATTTTGTTTAATAGTTAAAACATTGCGTTTACGCTTTTCATTAGCACCGGTACCTCTGCATTTTGTGCGGCTGTTTACGTTTAAAACGAGTCGGTCGACAGTAAGTTGGCGAAAATAATAAGTAAACACATAAATGGGGGATTCCCCGATACGAACGTCTGTGCGGTGCATTCAGCGTTCATGCGACAACTTCTGGCGAAAATAATAAGTAAACACATAAATAGGGGATTTCCCGAGTCGAACTTTGGGATTCCCCGATACGAACGTCTGCGCGGTGCATTCAGCGTTCATGCGCCAACTTCTGGCGAAAATAATAAGTAAACACATAAATGGGGGATTTCCCGAGTCAAACTTTGGGATTCCCCGAGACGAACGTCTGCGCGGTGCATTCAGCGTTCATACGCCAACTTCTGGCGAAAATAATAAGTAAAGACATAAATGGGGGATTTCCCGAGCCGAACTTTGGAATTCCCCGATACGAACGTCTGCGCGGTGCATTCAGCGTTCATGCGCCAACTTCTGGCGAAAATAATAAGTAAAGACATAAATGGGGGATTTCCCGAGTCGAACTTTGGGATTCCCCTAGACGAACGTCTGCGCGGTGCATTCAGCGTTCATGCGCCAACTTCTGGTGAAAATAATAAGTAAAGACATAAATGGAGGATTTCCCGAGCCGAACTTTGGAATTCCCCGATACGAACGTCTGCGTGGTGCATCAGCGTTCATGCGCCAACTTCTGGCCGTCAGCTACTGATAATCCGCGCACGGATGATCAATTTAAAATGCCGCCCGGATAAAGCGCGCACGGATAATCGGGGTTCTACTGTATTTATAAAATTTCTTCTTTTATTAAAAGCCACTATAGCAGTGGTGGTCAACAAGGTCAAGGGGTCGATCAGGAGGCCAATTTTGGTCGATCGGTGAATGTGAAAAAGTATTAAAAAATCGAATTTCTGCGATTAAAAGTATCGAAAAATTAACTTTTTTCGATTTTTTCTCGACAAACTTCTTTTAAAACAATCACGACTTTGTATTGAAAATGAGAGTGGTCATTTTATAATTTTTCAACAAAAATAAAAAATTTAGTGAATTTAATGTTTTGTTTTGTAGCTGCCTTGTTTATTATTTTCTGATTTTCTGTGAAATGGATTGGTTTCTCAAAAATTTTTACTAGACCAAAGTTGTAGTCCGTAAAATTTCCTATCCGGAATGGGGCGTCAGATTTTTTTAAAAACATTTCGTTTAAAAGATACAGGTTTTTGAAAAAATTCAAAAAAAATAAAAGCTCGAATTTTTCGACATTTTTTAACATACTTTCATTCATAACTCGAAAGCCGTTGATTTTTGCCAAGAAAAGGTTTCAATCTAGTTTGTAGATTATTTCACGCTCTTTAAAAAAGCAGTAAACCATTTTTACTGAAAAATCAATATTTTCGGAGCTATGGCCACATGAAAGTGGAAATTAAAAAAAATGCTTTAAAGAGGCCCAACTCTCGAGGGTTTGAATTTAGAAAAAAAATTAGAAAAAAAAGCAATGTCCAGTGCTACCCCCCTATACAGTGTGAATATTTGTGTTTTATGTCATTTATTTCCAGGACGTTACAAAAATTTAAATAATTGCTAGCATTGCAAAATGTTTCCACCTTTTTTATATAAAAACTATCTATCTATCGTGTAGCGCTACAACCCTGATGAGTCTTGGCTGACCATTATAATTCACAGCATTGCATTTTTTACCTATACGACGGGCAGCCAGCCCGACGAAGAACCCCCAACCTGGAGGACCAGAGAGACGGCCAGAATAAAGTTCTTACTTCACTCGGATTCGAACCGGGTATTTAGTGTTCATAGTCAACTCGTATGACCACTATGTTCCGACCGTCTCTTATAAAAACGCTAAAAGAAATTGATTTACTTATTTGAACATCGCGTAATTCGAAAACTACAGTTGGAAAGGGGGGGGAAGATTCCCATGTTCTAATTTTCGAATAACATGGTTTTCCAATAAATAAATCAACTTTCTTTAGCGTGTTTATATAAAAAAGTGTTGAAAGATTTTGTAATGCTAGCAATGATTTAAATTTTTGTAACGTCCTGGAAATAAATGACAGAAAACACAAATATTCACACTGTATAGGGGGTAGCACTGGACATTGCTTTTAAATATTGTTCTTAGAAAAGTGTCCTATATCACCACCTAAGTTATGTAAAGTGTGTGCGGGGACACCCTGTATATGGTATGTGTCAAATGTTAAACAAACAAGATGGTGGTATTTTGAATATGTCAAATGGGTTGCCTAACTTATCAAATTTTTACATCAATGAGCCACAGACCTAGGCCAGATAATAAATTATTTTTGAGAGGCTATGTAACATGACAAAGGCCCAATGCCGCCTAAAATAAAAACTCAAAAACAGCTACGTCACTCATAGTTGAAGGAGATAAGCGGGCTAGGCCCGCAGCTGCTCCGTTAAAAGCCAATTATGATACTGATGCTTGGATTCCATTGCAACTCCATTAGATTAAGGTGAGCTTGGTTTGCCTAAACACTAAATTTTGAGGCTACATCATGTACAATGTGAAACTATGAGTCAGTTACCCCCGTGAGGCGGGATATAAGTTCATGTACCATTTGTAGCATACGTGATATATTTATTAAAATATCGACCTCCTTAATCCCCTGGAAGAAGGTGGAGATATCATCGGCGTTGGGGTGTTACCCCCCAACGTTGTCTTACTTGGGGTGAGGTAAATTGTGAGTTTTGAAGGCGAAATGGAAGTGCAGGGAAGGATTGGGGGTTTAAAAGGTTTGTTGTGCAGCGGTGTTATGGGGGTTGCATAACGTTTGACCTTGCGACAGCGGACGTTGACATCCTAGACCAGGGGTGGCGAACCTAGGGCACGCGTGCCAGAGGTGGCACGTATGAAAAATTTGATAGCACGTGAAAATTTAATTTTTAAGAATTTTATTATTGATTTTAATTTTTGTTAATAAAATTCTGCAAACGGTTGCTATTATTTTATTTGTAATAATTGTATTTTTGAATATTACCAATAGCTTTGTTAGTCAGCAATTTTATAAAAATAGATTGTATTTTTTTAGTACGCATACTGAAAAAGGCCGGAAAAAGGTTCGCCACCCCTGTCCTAGACTGTCCTTGGGCACCCTCTGCTTGACTTCTTCGAATCTGATGATTAGATATTGGACCGATGTTGCTGACTTTTTAATTTAGGCAAGGATGGTACCCGATGCAAAGTTGATAAGAAACGAAGACGTGAGGTCTTTGTATTTATTTTTAAGTTGCGTGATTTTCGGGACCTTGATTTGATGTTCCTCTGCAAGTTCATCTTCAATGTAATCGGGGGCCATGAGGGGTGAGCCCCCTACATGACCAATTTTATGGTTTTGTATTCCTTAAATCTGTGTACCCCTGGATACCACCAAGTACCAGGAGGGTATTTTTTAATGCGGTGTGGTCTTCTCTGCTAGAAGCGTAAATCCAGCTTTGACCCCGGATGTGCTGAATTCTTATTTGGTCTTCCATTAGGGGCTTGACATTGGACATGAAGTTCCTCGATTGACCCAATCCATCGATCCAAAACCTCCAGTACTGGAGAGGACTAGGATAAGATGAAGAAGATATGTGTTCGTCTGAGACTAGCACCAACCTTGTTTCATTATCGCTAAATTTTCCTGTTACCAATCTTTTCACCATTTTTTCTGGAACGGTAGAATTGAATTTTCGGTGGGTTTCTTTTGAAATTTGCTGATGTTAACAGAGTCTGAATATTCACTATTATTCTAAGCACAATGGTGCTAAGAGGTAATCCACACATAGATTTGGGGAGACATATTTGAATTTGCACGGGGGAGGGTCAAGAGCAGTTATACCAAACTGTATAAAAAAGAACTTTATTTTTAAAAAATTAGGAACAATTGGAACAAAATTAACATTCTATAAACTACAATAACTTTTGGATTATATTTACCCACTTCTGTGGTTTTAAATTAACATCAAAATGACGATTATTATGAGAAAATGTTATTCTCTACAAATATAATATAAAAAATTAGGGGCAACATTTATGTTTACCAACAAAATAGATAGATATTCATACTTTTATGCCGCAGCTTCACCGCAGTCTTGCATCCATTTTTCCAAATCAGAGTTTCTTCACTCTGTGTAAATTCTTACACACTGACGCTTAATTCAGTGCAAATGCAAACTCTTCTGGTTTATTTCATTACTTAATTCTTGCACCTGATGCTGCAAATAATCCTCCTCTACTCTTTTGTCTGAACTCTGGAAGCCTTCACAATTTTCATCCTCCGAAGAACTCACCACGATTCGCCTCCTCTTAGCTTTAACAACGACTTCGTCGTCACAAACCTCCACCTGCGAGTTAGAACCAGAAGGCTTGGAAATTGTAACTTTATCTTCATTTAAAGCATCGGAACCAGTCGAAATACTTTTATTCATCGACAAGCGTTTCATAAGTTTTTTCAATTCGCGATCCCTTGGTTTCTTTGCGTTAATGGTACTTTTATTCAAACCGAGCGCGGTTACCTTTGAAACGGAAACAAGATCGGATGGTTTCTTTTCGATATCCAACTGCACGGTGCAGTGTTCCATTACTAAATTTTCTTTCTTCGTCTCCACTTGCCCACCACTTTCCTTGTCGACAGGATTCGTTTCACTTTCTTGCAGTTTACGTTTATTGCGGTTCGGCTCCTCGACAGGATTTTCCAACATTTTGTGCTCGATCTTTGTCAAATTAGGTTTGTCCCCCTTTTTCTTTGTATTAGGGTTACTTTTATTCCCACCGCTTACCTTCGAAACGGAAACAAGATCGGATGGTTTCTTTTCGATATCCAACTGCACGGTGCAGTGTTTCTTTACTAAATTTTCTTTCTTCGTCTCCAAGTTCTTCTTTTCGACGGGATTCGTTTCACTTTCTTGCAGTTTACGTTTATGGCGGATCGGCTCTCCGACAGGTTCCTCCAAAATTTTGTGGTCGGAAATTTCTATAACTTTTGCCAAATTAGGTTCGTCTCCCTTACGTTCGGGCTCCATGAAACTCATATTTAGCGGGTCCACTTCAACGGGGGCGTCCTTATTTTTCAAGCTCAAAACTTTGCGGTCGGAAACCTTTGCTAAATTAGGTTTGTTTCTCTTACGTTCGGGCTCCATGAAACTTTTATGTAGCGGTTCCACATCAAAGGCGGCCTTCTTTTTCAAGCGCAAAATATTGAGGTCGGTAAATTCCATAATTTTTTCCAAACTAGGTTTGTCTCCCGTACGTTCGGGCTCCATGAAACTCATATTTAGCGGGTCCACTTCAGCGGGGGCGTCCTTATTTTTCAAGCGCAAAACTTTGCGGTCGGAAACCTTTGCTGAATTAGATTTGTCTCCCTTACGTTCGGGCTCCATGATACTCTTCAATTGCGGATCCATTTCAACGTCCTTATTTTTCAAGCGCATTTGATTTTCGAGAACTATTCTAATTAGTGGCTTCTTGCTTGCCTTAGAAGCTTTTATACCAAATTTTGAAGTTCCGATACATTTGTGTGGCGTTTGGACTCCAACGGAATTGTCGTCTACAGGAATTGGTGGCGTTCCAGAAACTGCTGATGCAGGTTTTCCTACAATTGGAGTTTTATTTATGTTTCTAGACAAACCAATTCTTCTACAACGTGTAAACAGAGATTTTTTCGAAGACTCACTTTTTGCGTTAGGGCTCGACATGTCGTAAAAAAAACTTTATTGAAAATTGCAACCTTTGAATTTTAATTTTACATCCGATGACGCTAGTTTATTTCGAACATAACCTCACTTTATTTTTGACAACTGAAAGTGACTACTGTATGGGTAAAGATCGTGGAACTGTCTCATATACTTAATTTTCTTGTCAAAAATAAAAAATTAAAAATCACAACTTTTTTCTGGCGTATTCTTCCTTTTAAGCATGGACTTAGAAGGTTCGAAGTTCATGCTATTAAGCGATAACGTAAAGGCGATAACGTAGGAAGAACAAAGGTTTCACAAATTCTTTGAAATATTATATAGAAATTTTAATAACTCATCATATAACAATAATTAGCATTGATTCGCCTACTGAACGTTCAAAATATACCAACTTTTAACCAAGAAGTCAAAATACGATTCCTCAATCTTAATCCAAAAATATTACATTCTGTCCCCTCCAGTGCCTTAGCTCCAGTGCCATGCCGTACGAGTTCGAGAAGTTTTGGTATGATTTTGGCATCGGTACAGTGCCGGATTAAGCCAGCACGGGGCCCGTAGCAAATGTCACAGGGCCCTCTGTACTGAAGCAAGCTAGATTATTGTACCCTGTCCATTCTGAGATGTTAGATGGATTGTGAGGTGGGGACCCAGACCCGAACTGGCTCCTTTGAGGAGGGGCCCCCTTACAAAGAGGGGAGACTTTTAAAAGTAACATTTTCCGCTCTAACTAACTAAAAATGCTAATTTTTTCCTTTTTTAAGGTATTTTATAAAGTTTATTTTCTTCAAAACTTCTATATTGTACTGGAGGGTACCCCGTACCCCGTATCCCCCCCCAGACCTCCAGATTTGACCTTTTTTCACATTTTGTTCAAGTTATATTATAACTAGGGAAAAATGCTATTTTTTCCTTTTTTAAGGTATATTATAAAGTTTATGTTCTTCAAAACTTCCATATTGTACTGGAGGGTACCCCGTACCCCCCAGACCATCAGGTTTGAACTTTTTTCACATTTTGTTCAAGTTATTATTATAACGAGGAACTATATAGACCTCTCTAGCTCTCCAGGCTGCTGTATGGGATTTTGTAAGTATTTAATACAGAGATTTTAAAAGTGGGAGGTGCGGAGTGGTCCAAATGGAGGTGCGGAATTTTGTTGTTGGAAAAAATAGTGGTGATTTTTGAGGATAATACAGCAACAGTTTTGTTTAGAAATTTTGAAATAGGGTTCAATTTATGAACACTGAACAAATAGTGAAAAGATTCTAAACGAGAAGGGGGTAGTTTTTGAGGGGGTTAAATTATAAATTTATTCTAAAAAATTTTAAACTAAATTTATTAATATTAAATCTGCGAATACTAAAAAAATAAAGAAATAATTCTAATCGCAAGGTGTGATTTTTGAGAGATTGGGGGGTCGGGGGGAAGTAATAAAAATGTTGTTTAAAATTTTTGGTAAATATATTACTGTTCTACTTACAAATAATCAAACAATGCAAAATTAGTGAAAAAATTCTAAACGCAAAAGGGTGATTTTTAAGAGTTTGAGGGGGGGGGGGTTAAGCAGTACAAATTTCGTTGAAAACTTTGAAAACCTCGTAATATATTACTGCTGAACTTGCGAATAATACAAAAATAGTGAAAAAATTCAAAGTGATTCGGGAGGCTTTGAGATGGGGGGGGGGGAAGCGATAAAAATGTTGTTTAAAATTTTTGCAACTTGGTTAATATATAACTGTTGAACTTGCAAATATTACAAAAATAGTTAAAAAATTCTAGACGGAAAGGGGGTAGCTTTTGAGAGGGTTAAATTGTAACATTTTGTCTAAAATTATTGAAATTATATAAATTTGAAATAGAATATTTCAACTATATTTTCTGTCGAAAATTAGCGATAAATAAAAAAATGATTAGTTTTTAAAATTTTGATTAGAAATTTAGAAAAAATTTTGAAAATTATTAAAAAGTATTTTTTTCCCACAATTATCCATATTATTTCTGATGATAAATTGGGTTTTTGGAAAAAAACAGTTTCAAAAAAATGTTTGCTTGAAGATTGATAATCATTACATTATTAATGAAAAATTTACCTTATAAAATTTTTTTTTTTTATTTTAATTTATTTTATATATTATTTTATTTTAGATAATTTTTAAAAAATTTGGAACAATTAGAAAACAAAATTATTTTTTCTTTAGTCGAAGATTTTGATTTGGAAAAATTTTTGTCAAGAAGATATCCGATAAGATAAGATAAGTTTTTGATGAAAAACTTAGTTTATATTTGGAAAAAATTTTAAAAATTCCATTTTTCATCTCGTCAAAGTAATCGAAAAATTTGATGATTTACTTAGTTTTTAAAATTTAAAAAAATATTTTGCAATATTTGAAAAAGATAAAAGATTATTTTCTTCATTCTAGTCAAGGAATCATTTTTGATGAAACTTTAATCCTAAAATTTTGAAAGTAGCCATTTCAAAAAATGTTTGAAACAATTTGAAAAAAAAATCATTTTTCCTTTAGTTCAACTTTTGATGAAAAAATTAGTTTATATTTGTAAAAAATTTTAAAAATTCCATTTTTCATCTCGTCAAAGTAATCGAAAAATTTGATGATTTACTTAGTTTTTGAAAAAATTTAAAAAAATATTTTGAAATATTTGAAAAAGATTATTTTCTTCAATTCTAGTCAAGGAATCATTTTTGATGAAACTGTAATCCTAAAATTTTGAAAGTAGCCATTTCAAAAAATGTTTGAAACAATTTGAAAAAAAAAATCATTTTTCCTTTAGTTCAACTTTTGATGAAAAAATTAGTTTATATTAATTTGTAAAAAATTTTAAAAATTCCATTTTTCATCTCGTCAAAGTAATCGAAAAATTTGATGATTTACTTAGTTTTTGAAATTTAAAAAAATATTTTGAAATATTTGAAAAAAGATTATTTTCTTCAATTCTAGTCAAGGAATCATTTTTGATGAAACTTTAATCCTAAAATTTTGAAAGTAGCCATTTTAAAAAATGTTTGAAACAATTTGAAAAAAAAAATCATTTTTCCTTTAGTTCGACTTTTGATGAAAAAATTAGTTTATATTTGTAAAAAATTTTAAAAATTCTATTGTTCATCTCGTCAAGTAATCGAAAAATTTGATGATTTACTTAGTTTTTGAAATTTAAAAAAATATTTTGAAATATTTGAAAAAGGATTATTTTCTTCAATTCTAGTCAAGGAATCATTTTTGATGAAACTTTAATCCTAAAATTTTTAAAGTAGCCATTTCAAAAAATGTTTGAAACAATTTGAAAAAAAAATCATTTTTCCTTTAGTTCGACTTTTGATGAAAAAATTAGTTTATATTTGTAAAAAATTTTAAAAATTCCATTTTTCATCTCGTCAAAGTAATCGAAAAATTTGATGATTTACTTAGTTTTTGAAATTTAAAAAAATATTTTGAAATATTTGAAAAAAGATTATTTTCTTCAATTCTAGTCAAGGAATCATTTTTGATGAAACTTTAATCCTAAAATTTTGAAAGTAGCCATTTTAAAAAATGTTTGAAACAATTTGAAAAAAAAAATTATTTTTCCTTTAGTTCGACTTTTGATGAAAAAATTAGTTTATATTTGTAAAAAATTTTAAAAATTCTATTGTTCATCTCGTCAAGTAATCGAAAAATTTGATGATTTACTTAGTTTTTGAAATTTAAAAAAATATTTTGAAATATTTGAAAAAGATTATTTTCTTCAATTCTAGTCAAGGAATCATTTTTGATGAAACTTTAATCCTAAAATTTTGAAAGTAGCCATTTCAAATAATGTTTGAAACAATTTGAAAAAAAAAATCATTTTTCCTTTAGTTCGACTTTTGATGAAAAAATTAGTTTATATTTGTAAAAAATTTTAAAAATTCCATTTTTCATCTCGTCAAAGTAATCGAAAAATTTGATGATTTACTTAGTTTTTGAAATTTAAAAAAATATTTTGAAATATTTGAAAAAAATTTATTTTCTTCAATTCTAGTCAAGGAATCATTTTTGATGAAACTTTAATCCTAAAATTTTGAAAGTAGCCATTTCAAAAAATGTTTGAAACAATTTGAAAAAAAAATCATTTTCTTAAAATCATCATCCATAAATGTACATTTTTAACGAAAGATTGATTTTGAAAAATTTTTGTCGAATAGATCGATAGTTTTTCATTTTTGAAAAAATTTGGAAAAAATTTAAAAATTTTTTCTTTTATTTCTTCTCAAAAGTATGAAAAACTTCGGGTATTTTTGAAATCTTGAAAAGTATTTTGAAAACATTTAAAAAGGTTATTTTTTTAAATATCGATAATCCTTTTTGCCCTCCTGTGCGTACGCCTTTGGATATAAGTTTCTGCACTACCCGATGTCAAATTACTGTCAAAAGTTTATTAATGGCTTGAACCTGCAAATTTTTGTGAAGATTAAATTGCTCATCCTTTTTAGGACAACTTGTGAATTTGTGGTTGGTCCATTTGTAAGTGCAACTCATCTAAGCGACTTCGTGATTGGTTTAGTATTTGTCAGAAGTTAACTCTAAAAATGGTGAGCTAGAATCGTAATTATTTGCATTTCAGAGAGGCAAAATATAGAAAAATGGTTATAGTTATGTCGTGGGAAATATTGCATGTCTGTCTGTTAGTAACGTTAGCAATTTAACGTAATAGGGGGCCTTTGTTGCAGGAAACTGCAAACTTTTCAAATGGCTACTTCCAAATTAAGATGGAAGAAAAAATTTCCGAAGAAATAACGGAAATCAAATTGGAAGATTTGCATCATTCGATTGAAATAAAAGAAGAACCTTCTATTCCAGAATGTCATGTGGATGTGGCTCTAAAACCGTTTATGTGTCAAATTTGTAACTATAACTGTGCACGAAAATCAAATTTAACTGTACACGTAAGAACTCACACCGAAGAGAAACCCTATTCCTGTGATATTTGTGACTTCAAATGTTCACTTAAATGCTCGCTAAAAAGGCATTTGATTACCCACACCGGCGAGAAACCGTTTACGTGTGAAATATGCGACTACAAAACCGCATATAAATTTTCCTTAAAAACGCATTTAGCAACTCACATCCCCGAAAAACCGTTTGCTTGTGAAATGTGCGACTATAAATCTACACTTAAACGTTCTTTACAACGGCATTTAACAACTCACACTGGCGAAAAACCGTTTTCTTGTACAATTTGTGACTACAAATGTGCACATAAATTTGCTCTAAAAGCGCATGTAGCAACTCACGTCACCGAGAAACCATTTGCATGTGAAATGTGTGACTATAAATATACGCTTAAACGTTCTCTAAAAAGACATTATTTAACAACTCACACTGGCGAGAAACCATTTGCTTGTGAAATATGTGACTACTCATCCGCATATAAATCTTCCCTAAAAGCGCATTTAGCAACTCACATCACCGAGAAACCATTTTTTTGTGAAGTTTGTGACTATAAATGTACCCTTAAATATTCTCTAAAAAAGCATTTAAAAACTCATCCATTTTTGAAGAAAAATTAATTAAGTTTAAGGAATTTTGAAAAAATTTGTCTTAAATATTCAATACATTTTTGATAAAAAATATTTCAGTTTCTTTGATTATTCAATAAATAGTAATTTTTTATGAAAAATTTAGTTTTTGAAATTTTGGAAAAACAAATTAATGTTCAAAAAAAAAATTAACAGAAACTGAAATATTTTTAATCAAAAATTATTATTTCTGGATAATTATCGAATAATCATAACTAACATATTTTACAAAAATTTATAGATTGTTGAAAAATAAATTGCATTATTTTTTCCAAATTTTGAATTTTTTTTTTTTTGAAAATTCAATACAGTTTTTCATCAAAAATGTTGTTTAAAAAATTATCGAATAATCAAAATAAAGGAAATTTTTCAAACTTTTAAAAATTAAATTTTCCATAAAAAATGAGTATTTATCCAAAAAACAAGGATTTTTCATCAAAAATTATTATTAAAAAAATTTGCTTCATGTTTTTCAAAAATTTTTTTCCAAAATTTCAAAAACTAAATTTTTCATTAGAAAATATTTATTTATTGAATATTAATCACAAAAATTGAAGTATTTTTTATCCAAAAATTTATTGCACATTTTAGACCAATTTTCTTTATATTTTTCTAAATTTTTCAAACTTAATTTTTAGTCAAAATTGATTATTTCTTAAAAAATTATTAAATAATTAGAAAATAAAACAAATATTTTTATCAAAAATTTATTGATGATTTTGGACAAAATTTCAAATTTTTTCTAAAATATTAGAAACACAATTTTTCATCAAAAATGATTATTAATGAATAATCACAAAATCTGAAATACTTTCCAAGAATTTATCAATCATTAAAAAAAAAAATTTGCGCAATATTTTTTCAAAAATGTGATTATTTTATAAAAGTTGAAAAACTAAATATTTCATAAAAAATGATTATTTTTTATTGAATAATCACAAAAACCGAAGTTTCTTTTATCAAAAATTTAATGAATCTGAGCAAATTTTCTTTAAATTTTTCAAAATTTCGAAAAATTAAATTTTCGTTAAAAATGATTATTTCTTAAAATTGTTGATGATTTTGGACAAATTTTTTTGAAAATAAATTTTTCATCAAAAATGATTATTTGGGAAAAAAAAGTTATAATAATTTTATTAAAATGTACTAATTTAAAAAAAAATTGCCTTTTACGAAATTTAGAAAAATTTAAAGAAAATTGGTCTAAAATGTGCAATAAATTTTTGAATAAAAAATACTTCAGTTTTTGTGAATATTTATTCAATAAATAATCATTTTTTAATGAAAAACTTAGTTTTTGAAATTTTGGAAAAACAATCACTTTTTTGAAAAAATGATTCAAATTCTTTTATTAAATTGATTGATAAATTTTTGTAAAATATTTTATTTTTGTTGATTATTCGATAATTATACTTAGTAATAATAATTTTAGATGAAAAATCCTGGTTTTTGGATTATTCAATGAATACGCATTTTTGATGGAAAATTAAATTTTTTAAATTTTGAAAAATTTTAAATATAATTAAGGATAAATTTTCGTCCATTTTTAATTTAATTTATTTTTTTTTCTCAGCTAGTGGAATTTTAATAATAATTACTAGATTATCTGACTCCTACGTTTCGCAGGAAGTACAAATTTCAGAAAATAAAATAAAATGACAATTTAAAAAATGATTGAAAAAATTTTTTTTTGAATGGTACGGAAACTAGATGAAAATAAAATAAATAAAATACTTGGTAAATAATAAACGTAGGAGTCAGATAATCTAATAATTATTATTAAAAGTCCACTACCTGAGAAAAAAAGAAAAATAATTTAAATATAATTTTCTGAAATGTTCAACAAATTTTTGAAAAAAAATATTTCCTTGTTTTCGATTATTCGATAATTATTGTTTGATCAATATTTTTGATAAAAATGGTTTTTGAAATTTCAGAAAAAAATTCAAAATTTTGAAAAAATTATACGCAAATTTTTATTTTTAATAATAATCGATAAATTTATATAAAATATTTCAATTCTTTTGATTATTTGATAATTATTCAGAAGTAATCATTTTTGATGAAAAATTATTATTGTTTTTGGATTATTCAATAAAATACTCATTTTTGATAGAAAATTTAGTTTCTGAAATTTTGAAAACATTTATTGAAAATTTGTCTGAATTGTTAAATACATTTTTGAATAATAAATATTTCCATATTTTTGATTATTCAGGAAATTTTAAATCAACATTTTTGATGAAAAATTTAGTTTTTGAAATTTTCACAAAAAATTATAACGCAAATTTTTTTTCAAAAATGTTCTATAAATTTTTGTATAATAATTTAGAGCTCTTGTGATTATTTATTAATAGCCATTTTTTATGCAAAGTTAAAAAAAAAATTCGTTAAATTTTTAATGACAAATTCTTGTTTTTTATTTATTCATCTCATTTTTGATGGAAAATTTAGTTTTCAAAACAGAAAAAAAACAGTTTTAGTGGCCAGTTTTTGCGAAAATATTATAATTTTTTTTGAGTTTGAATGTTTTAGGCTTTAGGGTTTACCTAATCCTGTCTGTCTGTCTCTCTATTCGTAACGCTAATAAATCATTAAATACATATTAAGTGTTATTTAAATGTAATATTTTTTTGAGACCACTCAATGGCGTGAATTTTTCATAAGTTTTAAAGTTTTGGGGGAGTAGTTAACCATGTCTGTATGTCTCTCTGTTCGTAACGCTCTCTAAGCCACACAACCGAGGTATCTTAATTATATCATTTGTGTCCGCCCTTGGTGACAGTTTCAAATTGAGGGTAAAAAGTATCATCCCGACGTGAAGCGGCAGAAATTGATATTCTTTCTCGAATGATGAAAAATTTTGTGAGGCCACCGTATTACAAAAAGTAAGTCTTCTTTAAAATTCTTTAAAACTAATTTCAAGATTTGAAATACCAAATAATGCCAATTTTATTGACATTTCTTTAAATTAATAACCCCCTTGGAAAAACATTACGGAACGCCACTGCAGCTGTTATAATTTTTACTTTGTAACAGTGCCATCTATCGGTACATTTCGAAATTGAATGAAACGTTATCCGGTCTTTAACCTTCTCCAGTATAATTTTGTTGTTAATTATTGGGGGTGAACAATCCCGCCTATAAAAGTGATTAAATATCAAATGTGTAATTAACATAAACAAGAAAAAGCTTCTGAAAGATTAATTACAAAATCTTTTTTAATTTGAGGTTAGGTTATCAACTCTTCGCCTACCAGCAGAGAACTATTAAATACAATAAATTATTGTATTAAACAGTGTATGCATATAAAATGGTAAGATTTTAATGTAATAATTATTTAAATTAGTACCGAAAATTTAGAATAAGTTCTTGTCCAAATTCAGGGGTTAACGGTTCAAATCCACCGTCACATTCAATCCTACGAATGATAAAATTGTAGCTAAAGTTTAGATTATTACCTAAATTCAGGATTCGAAGGATTAAAGGAGAGAGTTCGCACACTTCTGGAAAACCTGAATTTGAAAATGTACAAATTTTCTTATGGAATTTTTTATTTTTAAAGGAAAGCCGGTGAAAAATAAAAAAGTCAACTTTTCATCATTCTACAAAAAATATGTCAAATGTGTCACTTTTACTCCCGTGTAACATAATGAACCATTTCGCATTTTGGGAGTTAAATGCAATTTTTGCTGCAACAAGGGCGGCCTCTTAGCAACGAGAAGAAAAGTCGTAGTCGACCCACAAGTTTCGAAAGTCACGAAATTTTTAGACAAGGACTATAATATTTATGTTTTATTTACGTGATGCTGTTAATCCTAAATGACAAGATTTCGAAAAAAAGATTTTTTTTTTAATTTTCAAAACTTTTTTTTTTCAAAATTTTTCATCGGAAAAGTTTTTTAAAATAGTATCACTTCAAACAATTTTTTTGAATATTTTGAACAAGAAATTGATCATCAGTACATAAGTGATTATTTAGTTATCTTTTCGGCGAAGAAAAAGATTTTTTTTTAAATTTACAAAATATTTTCAAAACTAAAAGGTAGTTTTTTATCAAAAATAATATTTTTGACAAAAAAATTTAATAAAATATTTCTTTTTAAAGTGATTTTTTGAATTATTCTATTCAAAATTTGAAAAACTTGAAAATTTTCATTAAAAATTATTTTTTATTTTTTAATGTTCATTTTTGACAGGAAAAATGAAGAAAATGTTCTTTTTACAAAAAATGTAATAAAATATTTCTTTTTAAAGTGAGTTGGAATTATTCTAATTCCAAGTTGAAAAACTTGAAAATTTTCATTAAAAATGATTTTTTATTTTTTAATGTTCATTTTTTAAATTTTTTTAACTATTTTCGATTAGTTTTGACAAGATACGAAAAAAAAAAGAATTTATTTTAAATATTTTCAAAAACAATTTTTTTCAAAATTTCAAACCGGAAGTGATTATTTATCAATTTTTAAAAATTAGTTTTGACAAGATACGAAAAAAACTTTTTTAAATATTTTTTTTCAAAGTATTTTTCGGAATTTGGAAAAATAAATTTTTCACAAAAAATATTTTTTTTATTCAAATTTTAAAAAGTAAATTATTCTTGAAAAAAAAATTTTCTAAAATATTTTTTTCATAATTTTTCAAAATTTCAAACAGAAATTGATTTTGAAACAAGAGATTTCTTTTTAAATTTTCAAAACTTGCAATATTTTTAAATGAAAAATTTTCATCGGCAATGATTTTGACAAAAAAATGGAATAAAATATTAAGTGTTTTTCGGAATTATTTTTGATATATTTGACGAAATCTTGACAATATTTCGAAAAAGAAAGATTATGTTTCAAATTTTAAAAAGCAAATTTTTCATTAAAAATTAAATTAATTATCGATCATTTTTGACAAATTTCATTGAATAAAATATTGTTTTCAAATATTTTTCGAAATTATTCAGTTTAAAATTTGAAAAACTGTCATTTTTCATAAAAAGTGATTATATTATTGATAATTTTTTACAAATTTTGATATTTTTGTCATAAAAAAATGTTCTTTTTTCAAATTTTTATAACTATTTTCGATTAGTTTTGACAAGATACGAAATAAAAAATGAATTTATTTTAAATAATTTCAAAAACAATTTTTTTCAAAATTTCAAACACGGAATTTTTTATCAATTTTTAAAAATTTTCCAAACTCAAAAAATTCTTAAAAGGAAATTTTTCATCAGAAATGATATTTTTGACAAAAAATGGAATACAATTTTTTTTTCAAGTAATTTTTTCAATTTTTTTATTCAAAATTTGGAAAAATTAAATTTTTTTGTTAAAAATGATTATTTTTTATTGATCATTTTTCAATTTTCTTTTCAAATTTCAAAAAGTTGAAGTATTCTCAATTAGTTTTGTCAAGATATGAAAAAAACTTTTGTAAATATTTTATTTTTCAAAGTATTTTTCGGAATTTGGAAAAATAAATTTTTCACAAAAATTTTTTTTTTTTTAAATTTTCAAAACTTGCAATATTTTTAAAAGAAAAATTTTCATCGGCAATGATTTTGACAAAAAAATGGAATAAAATATTAAGTGTTTTTCGGAATTATTTTTGATATATTTGACGAAATCTTGACAATATTTCGAAAAAGAAAGATTATGTTTCAAATTTTAAAAAGCAAATTTTTCATTAAAAATTAAATTAATTATCGTTCATTTTTCACAAATTTCATTGAATAAAATATTGTTTTCAAATGTTTTTCGAAATTATTCAGTTTAAAATTTGAAAAACTGTCATTTTTCATAAAAAGTGATTATATTATTGATAATTTTTTACAAATTTTGATATTTTTGTCATAAAAAAATGTTCTTTTTTCAAATTTTTATAACTATTTTCGATTAGTTTTGACAAGATACGAAATAAAAAATGAATTTATTTTAAATAATTTCAAAAACAATTTTTTTCAAAATTTCAAACACGGAATTTTTTATCAATTTTTAAAAATTTTCCAAACTCAAAAAATTCTTAAAAGGACATTTTTCATCAGAAATGATATTTTTGACAAAAAATGGAATACAATTTTTTTTTCAAGTAATTTTTTCAATTTTTTTATTCAAAATTTGGAAAAATTAAATTTTTTTGTTAAAAATGATTATTTTTTATTGATCATTTTTCAATTTTCTTTTCAAATTTCAAAAAGTTGAAGTATTCTCAATTAGTTTTGTCAAGATATGAAAAAAACTTTTGTAAATATTTTATTTTTCAAAGTATTTTTCGGAATTTGGAAAAATAAATTTTTCACAAAAATTTTTTTTTTTTTAAATTTTCAAAACTTGCAATATTTTTAAAAGAAAAATTTTCATCGGCAATGATTTTGACAAAAAAATGGAATAAAATATTAAGTATTTGACGAAATCTTGACAATATTTCGAAAAAGAGATTATTTTTCAAATTTTAAAAAGCAAATTTTTCATTAAAAATTGAATTAATTATTGATCATTTTTGACAAATTTCATTGAATAAAATATTTTTTTTCAAATGTTCTTCGAAATTATTCAGTTTAAAATTTGAAAAACTGTCATTTTTCATTACAAATTTTGATATTTTTGTCAGTTTAGCTCTGCTAATCACACTAAATTGTTGCTTAGAAAGTGTTGACTGGAAATGTGTGACGTCATCAGTGGGCAAAAACATTGATTTTTGCCGCAGGAACGGACCCGACCTAGCTATTTTTTTCTCAATTTGCGAACTGCATTAATTGAAAGTCGCTAACTTCTTTTTTTGGCAGTTGACAAAATTAGACCAAGACCTGTTTGAAATATTTTTTTTGGGGGGGGGGGCGTTTCGAAATCCGTGGATCCATCCATCTTCTTGATGGCTCCTGATAACAAATGTTTAGAACCTTAGTACATAGTTAATGTGGTTCTGCTTCATTGACCAAATATTTTAGCTAATGAATTCTTTTAATTACAACTAATCGAATGTGCGTTACGAACAGACACATAGAACTGGTGTGTTATAATATGTAATATTTTACTGATATACAAATCACGCAACTACAACTAAATTGGGGGGGGGGTAATCACCAATTGAATTTTTCCTCAACAAAAATATTCGAGGGGGGAAGCTCCCTCCATGAAATCAGCAACCTAATGATATATTTCTTCCAGGAAGCTCCAGGCCAATCAAATAGCTACTGCGAAATTAAGAAAGAAAATGAAATAGAATTGAAGTTGGAAGAGTTGCATCATAGTATTGACATTAAAGAAGAGAATTCAGGTTTAAAATATCTTCCAAAACCACTAAATGACGGGAAACCATTTAACTGTGAACTGTGCGGCTTTAAATGTGCACTTAAATCAGGTTTAAAAATTCATATAAGAACTCATACCGGCGAAAAACCATTCGAGTGTAAATTTTGCGACTACAAATGTGCACAAAGAGGTCATCTTCAGGTTCATGTGAGGATTCATACAGGTGAAAAACCGTATAAGTGTAAAATTTGTGACTTTACTTGTGCAAGGAAAGAAACTTTCAATATTCATTTAAGAAAGCATACCGGCGATGCGAAACGCTTTGCGTGTGAAAGTTGCGACTATAAATGTGTAACTAAAGGAAATTTAAACAAACATTTAAGAACTCATACTGGAGAAAAACCATTTGCATGTGAAATCTGTAATTATGCAAGCTCAACTAAAGGACATCTTACAATTCACTTAAGAACTCATACAGGGGAGAAACCGTTTATGTGTGAAAACTGTGACTATAAGTGCGCACGTAGGAGCGATTTAAAACTACACTTAAAGACTCATACCGGGGAAAAACCGTTTTCGTGTGATACTTGTGACTACAAATGCGCACGAAAAGGACACCTAGAAGTTCATTTAAGAACTCATACTGGCGAAAAACCGTTCATATGTGAAATATGTGGGCACAGGTGCACCAGAAACTTTAAATTACAAATCCATTTAAGAACTCACACAGGCGAAAAACCGTACAAATGCGAAATTTGTCACTTTAAATCTTCCTGCATCCAAGATTTAAAAATTCACTCGAAAATTCATACCGGTGAGAAGCCGTTCACGTGTGAATTTTGCGAATTTAAATGTGCCGTTAAAGGGCGCCTGAAAATTCATTTAAGAACTCATACTGGTGAGAAGCCGTTCGGTTGTGAAATTTGTGATTATAGATGTGTACAAAAAAGCAGTTTAAAAATTCATTTAAGAAGTCATACAGGGGAAAAAGCGTTTAGGTGCGAAATTTGTGACTATGGATGTGCTAATAAAAAAAGCTTCGAAAAACATTTAGGAACCCATAGTGATAAGAAATAATTTTGTATGTTTAATATTAAAGGAATTTTGTTCTGTTTTGTTCTTATTTAGGAAATCAATTCACCTGAGATTAATGGGATATTCACGTAGCGGAACAAAAAAGGTAGTAGTACATTTTTGAAACTTCTTAGTCAGCGGTTGTGTGATGGAGAACTTAAAGATGAATCGAATGATCGCAGAATGAATAAAATCCGTTGATTAATTTTCGAGTTACACTTGGAAAAATTTGCGGGCAAAAACCCCCATAACCTTAAAATTATATATTTTACAAGAAAATGTTGTAGACGAAAGTTGTAGAGAATTTGATTCGCTACAATTTTTGTACTAACTATTTTTGTCGACCAGGTATTCGATATATAGCGTTACGAACAGATGGACAGAGGTTTCTACGATTTTCGTATGTCTATTAATTGTTACAAAACAATTCAATGAGTTTTTTATTTTTCCTTTTTGTTTACTTTTTAATTTTTTCAAAAATTTGGTCGTCAAAGGGTTAAATTTATCACGCCCTATTTTATTTTTCGATTTTAATAATCAATACACACCGGAAATACTTATACCAGGGTGCGTGAGCGGCGTTAAAATCTGTTTTGTGAATTGGGGCGTGTCTACTACCTTGCGTCACGAAATGACAGCTGACAACCGGTTACTTGCAAGAACCACCTTATTTTACCCAATTGTCACTTGCCTTTGTTGTTATTTATTAAATCTACTATAAATTGTGTAATTAATGGTTTAATTGAGAGAAATTTTTGAAAAATAAGCTAGAATGACCCAATTTTTGTAAATTTGAGGTTAACCCATCGATATATGCATCAAAATGGTAAGATTTTAATTCCAAAATTTGTATAATAATCTCGGGCAGGGACAAAAATATTATCTGTACCCGATTAATTTCTTATTCTTTCACTTCAATGTTTTCGTCGTCCGGACCTGACGGTTTTAAATAATCAATTTCCAAATTAAGGGGTTATTCTACTGTGAAAGAAAAGTAGACTATTTTCAAATTTTAAGAAATAACAAATCTCTAATTTAGCTCATTCCATTCGTTAAAACACCGGAAAAATAGTGAAAAAATTCTAAACACTAAGGGATGGTTTTTAAGGGATGTAAAATAAATTTTGTTTAAGAATTATTTAATTTATTAAATTTTGTAGATCTACTAATGTAAGATGACTTCCCCGAATATCATAAAAATTACGAAAAAATTCGAACCGTTAAGGGATGGTTTATGAGGGGGATGAAAATAAACATTTTGTATAAAAATTCTGAAAGTTTGTAAATATATTAATAAAAACCCTGTAAATACACCAAAAATAATAAAAAAAATTTTAACCGCTAAGGGGGGTGAGGGGGGGGGGGTTAATTTAAAAATTAACTTTGCAATTTTTTTCACCATTTTTGCTGTATTATAAGATTTAATCCATTAGATTTTCAAATATGCAAGGAATATGAAGCCAAAAATCTCTAAACCACCTACAAATATTCGAAAAAATTGCGAATTAATTTTAAGGGGTAGTTTTGAGGGGAAACAAACATAAATTTATCTTAAAAACTTTGAAACTTGGTAATAATACTAAAATTTCAATTGTAAAAATATTAAAATACCACATAAATAACGAAAAAATTCTAATCGCTAAGGGATGATTTATGGGGAGGGGATAAGAAATACAATTTGGTATAAAAATATAGAAGTTCGTAAATACACGTTGTGAATTCACAAAATAAGGTGAAAAAATTTTAACCTCTAAGGGGGTCGTAAATACAGAGGAGCAAATAATAAATTTTGTAATTAATTCTAAGGGGTAGTTTTCAGAGGCAACAAAAATAAATTTAGCTTAAAAAATTTGAAACGTGGTAAATATCCTAAGATTACATCTGCGAATATCACAAAAATAATGAAAAAATTCGAACCGTTAAGGGATGGTCTATGAGGGGGATGAAAATAAAACTTTTTTAGGAGTTCTGAAAATTTGTAAATATGTTAATAAAATCCTTGTGATAAAACAAAAAATAGTGTAAAAAATTTAACGGTTAAGGGGGTGGTATATAGAGTAACAAGAAATAAATTTGGGAACATTTTTCACCATTTTTGCTGTTTAGGAAGCCAAAATTCAAAAAATCTCTAAGCCACTTACAAAAATTCGTTAGAACATCGGAAAGATAATAATTCTAAGGGGTAGTTTTCATGGAAAACAAAATAAATTTGGCTTAAAAAATATGAAACTTGGGGAGCACAAATTGTGCTCGAATAACTATTTTATTTTTATAATGCCCCCCACTCAACAGTGTGATTCTTAAAAATATCACGACAATCTAATTTTTTAGATTATTACATTTATCAAATGATTAATTTGTTACAGGAATCCCCAAACTATTCCGAAATTAAAACAGAAATAGAAGAAATAGAAATCAAGTTGGAAGATTTGCATCATTCCATTGATATTAAAGAAGATATTTCGATTCCAGAATTTCAAGTAAATTCGGAGTTCAATTCACAAACAAACAAGAAACCGTTTGTGTGTGAAATTTGTGGCTACAAATGTAAACAAAGAGGAGTTTTGGAAGAACATTCAAGAATTCACACTGGCGAAAAACCATTTACCTGTAAACTTTGCGACTATAAAAGTGCACGTAAAAGTGATCTAAAAATGCATGGAAGGATGCATACCGGTGAGAGACCTTTCGACTGCAAAATTTGTAACTTTAAAAGTGCACGTAAACGTGACTTGAAAATCCATTTAAGAACTCATACTGGCGAGAAACCGTATAAGTGTGAATTTTGCGAATATAACTGTACACGTAACGAAAATTTGAAATTCCATTTAAGAACTCATACCGGTGAAAAACCGTATGTTTGTGAAATTTGTGATTTTAAATGTGCGCTTAAGGGAGGTTTAACAATTCATTTAAGAACTCACACTGGCGAAAAACCTTTTACGTGCGATATTTGTGGCTTTAAATGTGCACTGAATGCAGGTTTAAAAATTCATTTAAGAACTCATACCGGTGAGAAACCGTTTTCTTGTCAAATATGTGACTACAAATGTAAACAAGCGGCAAATTTGAAGAAACATTTAAGAACTCATACGGGCGAGAAATTCTTTAATTGTAAATATTGTGATTTCAAATGTGCAGATAAGGGAAATTTAAAAATTCATTTAAAAACTCATACAGACAGGAATTCAGTAGATGTGTAAAATATTATTATACTTTTTCACCAAAGCACAATCGGATTAATTTCTTTTCGGTTGTGTAATATTGATTTTCAAATTCAAATTTCCCGCTTAATTTTTTTTTTTTTTAGTGCGGTGCTAATCAGAAATCTTACAATTTTTGAGAATGGTGAGAATTACTTATCAGATTTTTCTTGGAACGAAGCTTGCAGCCATTTTAAAACATAGCACGCAGCGCACAATTTGTTTCTCGCGCTTTGACTTTATCATGTGCACGTTTTATTTATGCCGCATCAGTCAGGGGAATTGCGACGAAAATTCTCATAATTCTTGGACAAAATTTAGTTTTACTTCCCTTAAAAGTTATCCCTTAATATTATTACAGTGCTTAAATTTTTTCCACTAACAAAATTTTAGAAACCAAGTTTTCATTAAAAATTATTTTTTAAATTTCAAAAATTAAATTTTTTTTTAAAAATGATTATTTTACATTAAAACAAAATCAAAACATTTTTAACTTATTTTTCAAAATTGCCAAATAAAATTTTTGTCAAAAATTATTATTCAATGGTGATTTCTGAATAAAGGTAAGAAAAAAAAAAGACCGAAAAAAATATTTTTTTAAATCAAAAATTTTCAAATTACTTTTTTTAATTTTTCAAACATGATTTATTTGTTGCAAAATGAAGTAAATATATTTCAAATTTATACAAAATATTCAAATTTCTTATTTCTTATTATTTTTCTTCTTAAATGAAGTTTGAAAAATTTTTATTTAGTATTTCAAATATTTTCAAAATTTTTTCAAATTTTCAAATTGCTTCTGTTAATTTTTCAAAAATGATTATTTGTTGAAGAATTACGAAAATGTATTTCAAATTTATACAAAATATTCAAATTTCTTATTATTTTTCTTCAGAAATGAATTTTGAATTTTTTTTTATTTATTTCAAATATTTTAAAAATTTTTTCAAATTTTCATATTGCGCTGTTAACTTTTCAAAAATGATTTATTTGTTGAAGATTGAAGAAAATATATTTCAAATTTATACGAAATTATTTCTTATTATTTTTCTTAAGAAAAGAATTTAAAAAAAATTTTATCAAATATTTTCAAAATTTTTTAAAATTTTAAATAAATTTTACAAAAATGATAGTTCGTTTTTGACAAAAAAATTGAAGAAAATGTTTCCAAATTATTTTTCTTAATTCAAATAATAATTTTTATCATAATTGATGAATTTATTCATGAATTTATGATGAATTTATGCATCAATTTTTATTAAAATGATTTATTTATTAAAGAATGATGACATTTTTTTTCAAATTTCTACAAAATATTCAAATTTCTTATAAAATTTCAAAAACCTAATTTTTTTTCAGAATTAATTTTGAAAAAAAAAATGAAAAAAAATTTATTTATTTCAAATATTTTCAAAAGTTTTTCGAAATTATTTACTTCAAAATTGATCAAAGCTGTAATTTTTTATTCAAAAACTATTGTATAAATTTAAAAATTTATTGTTTTTGAAAAATAAATTAAGAAAATATTTTTTTTCTTTTTTCAAAAAATCATTTTTCATCCAAATTGACTGTTTATTTCATAAACTTTTATCATTTTTTTTTAAAATGAATTAATTATTGAAGAACGAAGCAAATTTTGTTCAAATTTATATAAAATATTCAAATTTCTATTTTATATTCAAGCCATTTTTTTTTCAGAAATGAATTGTGAAAAAAAATTGAAAAAATTTATTTATTTCATAATTTTTCGAAATCATTTATTTCAAAATTTCAAAATCATTAAATTTTTATTCAAAAGTTATAGTATAAATATAAAAATTTATTGATAATTTTTGAGAAAAAATTGAAGAATTATTTTTTATTTTTATTATTATATTTTAATTATTTGAAATTAAAAATATATTCCAATTGTTTCTATAATTTTAAAAAATAAATTTTAGAATCAAAATGATTGTCTTTATTCATTTTGAACAAAATAAAGTTGAAGACAATTTTCCCAATTTTTTTTTAATTTAAAAAATTTTTACAATCAAAATGATTTTTTTTTTTTTGACAAAAAAATTGAAAAAAAAATAAATTCCAATTTTTTTGCTTGTAGGTTCAAAAAATAAATTTTTCATCAAAATTGTTTTATTTATTAATCAGTGTTGATTCTTTTTAAATATTATATCTATAATTTCCGTTTAAAAAAAAATTAATTTTTTCAAATTTTTTTTATTTTGTAATAAAAAAAATTTTTTTTTTTGGCAAAGTTTCAAAAACCAATTTCGTTTATTTGATAACAAATTTTTTTATGGAATATGATTTTTGATAAGAAATTCACAATTTTGAAATTCAAATTCCGCGCTTAAATGTTAGTTCATTCTTCGTCCGTTTTGGCACTGCAGAGAGACGCATCACAGCATTCGATTGTGAGTTTGCGAAGAGTAATTTTACAGAAATGGCTGAAGTGCTACCCTTAGAGGATGTGAAAACAGTTATGGAAAACATTAGTCAAGTTTTAATTCCTATTAATTCAATTGGCACTTATAAAAATAAAATAGAAAATTTCGAAGACGTTAAATTTAGTATAGAAGATTTACATCATTCGATTGAAATAAAAGAAGAACCTGAGCAACCGAAGAAACCTAAACGAAAACAGGACAACACAAAATTATTCGAATGTGGAATTTGTGCGTCTAAAGTTCGATATAGAAACAGAAAAGTACATTTAAGAACTCATACTGATGAGAAACCATTTAATTGTGAAATTTGTGATTACAAATGCAGACAGAAATCACAGTTAACAATGCATTTAAGAACTCATACCGGTGAGAAACCATTTGTGTGTGAAATTTGTGAGTATAAATGTTCAAAAAACTCGCGATTAAGATTACACTTGAAAACTCACACGGGCGAAAAACCGTTTGCATGTGAAATTTGTACCTATCGATGCTCGCAAAGTTCACGCCTCAAAGAACATTTGAAAACTCATACCGGTGAGAAACCATTCTCTTGTGAATCGTGTAACTATAAATGTGCAACAAAATCACATTTAAATATTCATTTGAAAGTTCACACCGACGAGAAACCTTGTGTTTGCGAAATATGTGGTCATAAGTTTTCTAAAAATTCTTATTTAAAAATCCATCTGAGAACTCACACCGGCGAGAAACCGTTTGCATGTGATGTTTGTGATTACCAATGTACACGAAACTCGCGATTGAAGGATCATTTATTAAGTCATTCCGGTGAAAAACCATATACCTGTGAAATTTGTAACTTGCAATTCGCACGAAAACCAGATTTAAAAATTCATTTTAGAATTCATACTGGCGAGAAGCCATTTACGTGTGAATTTTGTGATTATAAGTGTGTACAAAAATCATATTTAAAAAGACATGTAAGAACTCATACCGGTGAGAAACCGTATGCCTGTGAAAGTTGTGATTATAAATGTGCAGATAGGTCACTGTTAAGAAATCATTTAAAATCTCACTCTGGGCAGCTAAATTAATTAAAATTTGTATGTAAATTTAATAGATTGAAATAAACTGATTTTAGTTTTTCTTACTTTTATTTTTATATAATATGATAATTTCTAGCATGCGAAAAACGCTAAATCAGCTGTCGGAAATGCTGGTAAGTCACTCGAAAACGATTAACTATGAAAGTCTAATATTTTTACTTGAACCGCCCCTAAAACACAGAAATGTTATTCTTAGACAAAAACCGAGTGCGCCAATGGATTTTTCTGGTCGAAATACATAAGAATTCGGCGAAAAAATAATTGTTTTCTAACATTTGTATTTTGGGGTCAAAAATTATTTCAAAGGGGTCAAAAATTAAACCTTCATTTTATTTCGATTTACAATTCTGCTTAACATTTAGGAAACTTGGTAAGCATATTACTGGTGTACTTGCAAATACTACAAAAATAGTGAAAAAATTCTCAATGAAAAGGGGTTAGTTTCAGAGGGGGTTAAATTGTAATATTTTGTCTAAAATTTTTGAAATGATCTTAATTAATTAATGTTAAATCTGTGAACACTACAAAAATAGTGAAAAAATTCTAAACGGCGGGGGGCTATAAAATACTGCAAAAGAAGTAAAAACAAATATAATTGAAAGCAGAACTTTGCAAGACCTCACTGTAAAAAAATGATAGGTTTTTAAAAAATACTCATTCTTTTCAAATTTTTTTTAGCTCTAGTATATTATTAAAATTAGACACATAACATTAATAAATTATTCTACAACAATAAAACGACCCATATTTAAATGTTCATCTGTTGGGGGTGTGATTTTAAATGCTTTTTCAAGTTTGATTTAGTTGCAGATTTATAATCACAAATATGGCAAGAAAACAATTTCTCACCAGAGTGAATTGCTAAATGCAGTTTTAGAGACCTCTTATATATAGATTTAAAGCCACAAATAGCACAAGTAAATCTGTCACCGGTATGAATTTTTAAATGCATCTTGAAAGAAAATTTATTTGCACTTTTAAAGTTGCAGAATTCACAAGAAAGCCATTTCTTTTCGGCGTGCGTTAATAAATGCACAGCTAAACCTGACTTTTGAGCACATTTATAGTTGCACATTTGACAAAAAAACGGTTTCTCACCGGTGTGAGTTTTTAAATGACTTGATAACATTGATTTTCGAGAGCATTTATAATTACAAAGTTCACAGGTAAATGGTTTCTCACCGGTGTGAATTCTTAAATGCCTCTTGAAGTGGTAGTTCTTTACACATTTATAGTCACATAATTTACAAAAATATCGTTTCTCACCGGTGTGAGTTCTTAAATGCATTGTTAGAGTAGATTTATGAGCACATTCAAAATCACAAATTACACAATTAAACGGCTTTTCACCGGTGTGAATTCTCAAATGTTCTTTTAAATGGTTTTTATGTGAACTTTCGTAGGAACAAATTTTACAAGAAAACAGTTTCTCGCCGGTATGAATACTTAAATGTCCTGTTAAACTACGTTTATCTGCAAATTTGCGCTCACAAATGTGACATTTATACGGTTTCTCACCGGCGCGAGATCTATAAGGTTTCTCACCGGAGTGGACTTTTAAATGTCTAATCAAATTACACTTAAATGTAAAGTTTTGGTTACAAATTTCACAGACGAAAATTCTTTTTGTTACTGGTTTGCATTTTCTTTTCGGTTGACATTCTGAATCAAAAATCTCATCTTTGATTTCAATGGAATGATGTAAATCTTCCACCTTGAATTGTATAATAGTTTCCTCTTCCATCTTACTTTTGGAATACCTTTTTGAATGGCTTCAAGTTTCCTGTAACGAAGATATTAATTAGTATATCAATTAGGGGAGCATTTACAATAAAACTAACAACAAAATTTACTTTTTACCCCCTAAAACTGGCTCTAACTAGTTAATATTTTGGTTTTTTTATTATAAAACTAATTTAGTTAAAAATCTTACCATTTTCTGAAGCAAAAACACAAATATCAACAATTACCTTAGACAATTACTTATTATTATAACCTCACAAAATATTATATATATTAAGAATGTGGCCATCTGTTACCGACATTCTGTAACATTTCGTTATATATATATATATACATATAGATTTAACGGGTGTATTCCGATAGGGGATCGAAAAATCCATTATTTTTGCGATATCTCTTACCGTTTTCGAGATAATCGACATTTTCCAATTTTAGTCATTTTGGCACTCAAAATACACAAAATTTTTTAAGATTTTTAATTTTTTCAATTTAGGACATTCAGCACTTGTTTTTTATATTTGGAAGCATAGATTTAACGGGTGTATTCCGATAGGGGATCGAAAAATCCATTATTTTTGCGATATCTCTTACCGTTTTCGAGATAATCGACATTTTCCAATTTTAGTCATTTTGGCACTCAAAATACACAAAATTTTTTAAGATTTTTAATTTTTTCAATTTAGGACATTCAGCACTTGTTTTTTATATTTGGAAGCATAGATTTAACGGGTGTATTCCGATAGGGGATCGAAAAATCCATTATTTTTGCGATATCTCTTACCGTTTTCGAGATAATCGACATTTTCCAATTTTAGTCATTTTGGCACTCAAAATACACAAAATTTTTTAAGATTTTTAATTTTTTCAATTTAGGACATTCAGCACTTGTTTTTTATATTTGGAAGCATAGATTTAACGCGTGTATTCCGATAGGGGATCGAAAAATCCATTATTTTTGCGATATCTCTTACCGTTTTCGAGATAATCGACATTATCCAATTTTAGTCATTTTGGCACTCAAAATACACAAAATTTTTTAAGATTTTTAATTTTTTCAATTTAGGACATTCAGCACTTGTTTTTTATATTTGGAAGCATAGATTTAACGGGTGTATTCCGATAGGGGATCGAAAAATCCATTATTTTTGCGATATCTCTTACCGTTTTCGAGATAATCGACATTTTCCAATTTTAGTCATTTTGGCACTCAAAATACACAAAATTTTTTAAGATTTTTAATTTTTTCAATTTAGGACATTCAGCACTTGTTTTTTATATTTGGAAGCATATATTTAACGGGTGTATTCCGATAGGGGATCGAAAAATCCATTATTTTTGCGATATCTCTTACCGTTTTCGAGATAATCGACATTTTCCAATTTTAGTCATTTTGGCACTCAAAATACACAAAATTTTTTAAGATTTTTAATTTTTTCAATTTAGGACATTCAGCACTTGTTTTTTATATTTGGAAGCATAGATTTAACGGGTGTATTCCGATAGGGGATCGAAAAATCCATTATTTTTGCGATATCTCTTACCGTTTTCGAGATAATCGACATTTTCCAATTTTAGTCATTTTGGCACTCAAAATACACAAAATTTTTTAAGATTTTTAATTTTTTCAATTTAGGACATTCAGCACTTGTTTTTTATATTTGGAAGCATAGATTTAACGGGTGTATTCCGATAGGGGATCGAAAAATCCATTATTTTTGCGATATCTCTTACCGTTTTCGAGATAATCGACATTTTCCAATTTTAGTCATTTTGGCACTCAAAATACACAAAATTTTTTAAGATTTTTAATTTTTTCAATTTAGGACATTCAGCACTTGTTTTTTATATTTGGAAGCATAGATTTAACGGGTGTATTCCGATAGGGGATCGAAAAATCCATTATTTTTGCGATATCTCTTACCGTTTTCGAGATAATCGACATTATCCAATTTTAGTCATTTTGGCACTCAAAATACACAAAATTTTTTAAGATTTTTAATTTTTTCAATTTAGGACATTCAGCACTTGTTTTTTATATTTGGAAGCATAGATTTAACGGGTGTATTCCGATAGGGGATCGAAAAATCCATTATTTTTGCGATATCTCTTACCGTTTTCGAGATAATCGACATTTTCCAATTTTAGTCATTTTGGCACTCAAAATACACAAAATTTTTTAAGATTTTTAATTTTTTCAATTTAGGACATTCAGCACTTGTTTTTTATATTTGGAAGCATATATTTAACGGGTGTATTCCGATAGGGGATCGAAAAATCCATTATTTTTGCGATATCTCTTACCGTTTTCGAGATAATCGACATTTTCCAATTTTAGTCATTTTGGCACTCAAAATACACAAAATTTTTTAAGATTTTTAATTTTTTCAATTTAGGACATTCAGCACTTGTTTTTTATATTTGGAAGCATAGATTTAACGGGTGTATTCCGATAGGGGATCGAAAAATCCATTATTTTTGCGATATCTCTTACCGTTTTCGAGATAATCGACATTTTCCAATTTTAGTCATTTTGGCACTCAAAATACACAAAATTTTTTAAGATTTTTAATTTTTTCAATTTAGGACATTCAGCACTTGTTTTTTATATTTGGAAGCATAGATTTAACGGGTGTATTCCGATAGGGGATCGAAAAATCCATTATTTTTGCGATATCTCTTACCGTTTTCGAGATAATCGACATTTTCCAATTTTAGTCATTTTGGCACTCAAAATACACAAAATTTTTTAAGATTTTTAATTTTTTCAATTTAGGACATTCAGCACTTGTTTTTTATATTTGGAAGCATAGATTTAACGGGTGTATTCCGATAGGGGATCGAAAAATCCATTATTTTTGCGATATCTCTTACCGTTTTCGAGATAATCGACATTATCCAATTTTAGTCATTTTGGCACTCAAAATACACAAAATTTTTTAAGATTTTTAATTTTTTCAATTTAGGACATTCAGCACTTGTTTTTTATATTTGGAAGCATAGATTTAACGGGTGTATTCCGATAGGGGATCGAAAAATCCATTATTTTTGCGATATCTCTTACCGTTTTCGAGATAATCGACATTTTCCAATTTTAGTCATTTTGGCACTCAAAATACACAAAATTTTTTAAGATTTTTAATTTTTTCAATTTAGGACATTCAGCACTTGTTTTTTATATTTGGAAGCATAGATTTAACGGGTGTATTCCGATAGGGGATCGAAAAATCCATTATTTTTGCGATATCTCTTACCGTTTTCGAGATAATCGACATTTTCCAATTTTAGTCATTTTGGCACTCAAAATACACAAAATTTTTTAAGATTTTTAATTTTTTCAATTTAGGACATTCAGCACTTGTTTTTTATATTTGGAAGCATAGATTTAACGGGTGTATTCCGATAGGGGATCGAAAAATCCATTATTTTTGCGATATCTCTTACCGTTTTCGAGATAATCGACATTATCCAATTTTAGTCATTTTGGCACTCAAAATACACAAAATTTTTTAAGATTTTTAATTTTTTCAATTTAGGACATTCAGCACTTGTTTTTTATATTTGGAAGCATAGATTTAACGGGTGTATTCCGATAGGGGATCGAAAAATCCATTATTTTTGCGATATCTCTTACCGTTTTCGAGATAATCGACATTATCCAATTTTAGTCATTTTGGCACTCAAAATACACAAAATTTTTTAAGATTTTTAATTTTTTCAATTTAGGACATTCAGCACTTGTTTTTTATATTTGGAAGCATAGATTTAACGGGTGTATTCCGATAGGGGATCGAAAAATCCATTATTTTTGCGATATCTCTTACCGTTTTCGAGATAATCGACATTTTCCAATTTTAGTCATTTTGGCACTCAAAATACACAAAATTTTTTAAGATTTTTAATTTTTTCAATTTAGGACATTCAGCACTTGTTTTTTATATTTGGAAGCATAGATTTAACGGGTGTATTCCGATAGGGGATCGAAAAATCCATTATTTTTGCGATATCTCTTACCGTTTTCGAGATAATCGACATTATCCAATTTTAGTCATTTTGGCACTCAAAATACACAAAATTTTTTAAGATTTTTAATTTTTTCAATTTAGGACATTCAGCACTTGTTTTTTATATTTGGAAGCATATATTTAACGGGTGTATTCCGATAGGGGATCGAAAAATCCATTATTTTTGCGATATCTCTTACCGTTTTCGAGATAATCGACATTTTCCAATTTTAGTCATTTTGGCACTCAAAATACACAAAATTTTTTAAGATTTTTAATTTTTTCAATTTAGGACATTCAGCACTTGTTTTTTATATTTGGAAGCATAGATTTAACGGGTGTATTCCGATAGGGGATCGAAAAATCCATTATTTTTGCGATATCTCTTACCGTTTTCGAGATAATCGACATTTTCCAATTTTAGTCATTTTGGCACTCAAAATACACAAAATTTTTTAAGATTTTTAATTTTTTCAATTTAGGACATTCAGCACTTGTTTTTTATATTTGGAAGCATAGATTTAACGGGTGTATTCCGATAGGGGATCGAAAAATCCATTATTTTTGCGATATCTCTTACCGTTTTCGAGATAATCGACATTTTCCAATTTTAGTCATTTTGGCACTCAAAATACACAAAATTTTTTAAGATTTTTAATTTTTTCAATTTAGGACATTCAGCACTTGTTTTTTATATTTGGAAGCATAGATTTAACGGGTGTATTCCGATAGGGGATCGAAAAATCCATTATTTTTGCGATATCTCTTACCGTTTTCGAGATAATCGACATTATCCAATTTTAGTCATTTTGGCACTCAAAATACACAAAATTTTTTAAGATTTTTAATTTTTTCAATTTAGGACATTCAGCACTTGTTTTTTATATTTGGAAGCATAGATTTAACGGGTGTATTCCGATAGGGGATCGAAAAATCCATTATTTTTGCGATATCTCTTACCGTTTTCGAGATAATCGACATTTTCCAATTTTAGTCATTTTGGCACTCAAAATACACAAAATTTTTTAAGATTTTTAATTTTTTCAATTTAGGACATTCAGCACTTGTTTTTTATATTTGGAAGCATAGATTTAACGGGTGTATTCCGATAGGGGATCGAAAAATCCATTATTTTTGCGATATCTCTTACCGTTTTCGAGATAATCGACATTATCCAATTTTAGTCATTTTGGCACTCAAAATACACAAAATTTTTTAAGATTTTTAATTTTTTCAATTTAGGACATTCAGCACTTGTTTTTTATATTTGGAAGCATAGATTTAACGGGTGTATTCCGATAGGGGATCGAAAAATCCATTATTTTTGCGATATCTCTTACCGTTTTCGAGATAATCGACATTTTCCAATTTTAGTCATTTTGGCACTCAAAATACACAAAATTTTTTAAGATTTTTAATTTTTTCAATTTAGGACATTCAGCACTTGTTTTTTATATTTGGAAGCATAGATTTAACGGGTGTATTCCGATAGGGGATCGAAAAATCCATTATTTTTGCGATATCTCTTACCGTTTTCGAGATAATCGACATTATCCAATTTTAGTCATTTTGGCACTCAAAATACACAAAATTTTTTAAGATTTTTAATTTTTTCAATTTAGGACATTCAGCACTTGTTTTTTATATTTGGAAGCATAGATTTAACGGGTGTATTCCGATAGGGGATCGAAAAATCCATTATTTTTGCGATATCTCTTACCGTTTTCGAGATAATCGACATTATCCAATTTTAGTCATTTTGGCACTCAAAATACACAAAATTTTTTAAGATTTTTAATTTTTTCAATTTAGGACATTCAGCACTTGTTTTTTATATTTGGAAGCATAGATTTAACGGGTGTATTCCGATAGGGGATCGAAAAATCCATTATTTTTGCGATATCTCTTACCGTTTTCGAGATAATCGACATTTTCCAATTTTAGTCATTTTGGCACTCAAAATACACAAAATTTTTTAAGATTTTTAATTTTTTCAATTTAGGACATTCAGCACTTGTTTTTTATATTTGGAAGCATAGATTTAACGGGTGTATTCCGATAGGGGATCGAAAAATCCATTATTTTTGCGATATCTCTTACCGTTTTCGAGATAATCGACATTATCCAATTTTAGTCATTTTGGCACTCAAAATACACAAAATTTTTTAAGATTTTTAATTTTTTCAATTTAGGACATTCAGCACTTGTTTTTTATATTTGGAAGCATAGATTTAACGGGTGTATTCCGATAGGGGATCGAAAAATCCATTATTTTTGCGATATCTCTTACCGTTTTCGAGATAATCGACATTTTCCAATTTTAGTCATTTTGGCACTCAAAATACACAAAATTTTTTAAGATTTTTAATTTTTTCAATTTAGGACATTCAGCACTTGTTTTTTATATTTGGAAGCATAGATTTAACAGGTGTATTCCGATAGGGGATCGAAAAATCCATTATTTTTGCGATATCTCTTACCGTTTTCGAGATAATCGACATTTTCCAATTTTAGTCATTTTGGCACTCAAAATACACAAAATTTTTTAAGATTTTTAATTTTTTCAATTTAGGACATTCAGCACTTGTTTTTTATATTTGGAAGCATAGATTTAACGGGTGTATTCCGATAGGGGATCGAAAAATCCATTATTTTTGCGATATCTCTTACCGTTTTCGAGATAATCGACATTTTCCAATTTTAGTCATTTTGGCACTCAAAATACACAAAATTTTTTAAGATTTTTAATTTTTTCAATTTAGGACATTCAGCACTTGTTTTTTATATTTGGAAGCATAGATTTAACGGGTGTATTCCGATAGGGGATCGAAAAATCTATTATTTTTGCGATATCTCTTACCGTTTTCGAGATAATCGACATTTTCCAATTTTAGTCATTTTGGCACTCAAAATACACAAAATTTTTTAAGATTTTTAATTTTTTCAATTTAGGACATTCAGCACTTGTTTTTTATATTTGGAAGCATAGATTTAACAGGTGTATTCCGATAGGGGATCGAAAAATCCATTATTTTTGCGATATCTCTTACCGTTTTCGAGATAATCGACATTTTCCAATTTTAGTCATTTTGGCACTCAAAATACACAAAATTTTTTAAGATTTTTAATTTTTTCAATTTAGGACATTCAGCACTTGTTTTTTATATTTGGAAGCATAGATTTAACGGGTGTATTCCGATAGGGGATCGAAAAATCCATTATTTTTGCGATATCTCTTACCGTTTTCGAGATAATCGACATTTTCCAATTTTAGTCATTTTGGCACTCAAAATACACAAAATTTTTTAAGATTTTTAATTTTTTCAATTTAGGACATTCAGCACTTGTTTTTTATATTTGGAAGCATAGATTTAACGGGTGTATTCCGATAGGGGATCGAAAAATCCATTATTTTTGCGATATCTCTTACCGTTTTCGAGATAATCGACATTTTCCAATTTTAGTCATTTTGGCACTCAAAATACACAAAATTTTTTAAGATTTTTAATTTTTTCAATTTAGGACATTCAGCACTTGTTTTTTATATTTGGAAGCATAGATTTAACGGGTGTATTCCGATAGGGGATCGAAAAATCCATTATTTTTGCGATATCTCTTACCGTTTTCGAGATAATCGACATTTTCCAATTTTAGTCATTTTGGCACTCAAAATACACAAAATTTTTTAAGATTTTTAATTTTTTCAATTTAGGACATTCAGCACTTGTTTTTTATATTTGGAAGCATAGATTTAACGGGTGTATTCCGATAGGGGATCGAAAAATCCATTATTTTTGCGATATCTCTTACCGTTTTCGAGATAATCGACATTTTCCAATTTTAGTCATTTTGGCACTCAAAATACACAAAATTTTTTAAGATTTTTAATTTTTTCAATTTAGGACATTCAGCACTTGTTTTTTATATTTGGAAGCATAGATTTAACGGGTGTATTCCGATAGGGGATCGAAAAATCCATTATTTTTGCGATATCTCTTACCGTTTTCGAGATAATCGACATTTTCCAATTTTAGTCATTTTGGCACTCAAAATACACAAAATTTTTTAAGATTTTTAATTTTTTCAATTTAGGACATTCAGCACTTGTTTTTTATATTTGGAAGCATAGATTTAACGGGTGTATTCCGATAGGGGATCGAAAAATCCATTATTTTTGCGATATCTCTTACCGTTTTCGAGATAATCGACATTTTCCAATTTTAGTCATTTTGGCACTCAAAATACACAAAATTTTTTAAGATTTTTAATTTTTTCAATTTAGGACATTCAGCACTTGTTTTTTTATATTTGGAAGCATAGATTTAACGGGTGTATTCCGATAGGGGATCGAAAAATCCATTATTTTTGCGATATCTCTTACCGTTTTCGAGATAATCGACATTTTCCAATTTTAGTCATTTTGGCACTCAAAATACACAAAATTTTTTAAGATTTTTAATTTTTTCAATTTAGGACATTCAGCACTTGTTTTTTATATTTGGAAGCATAGATTTAACGGGTGTATTCCGATAGGGGAT